>WNWU01000068.1:2434076-2445807 GCA_012654045.1 Ptyas mucosa
AAATTAAATTAAATTAAATTAAATTAAATTAAATTAAATTAAATTAACCAGGCAACCGGCTATCACCTAGACTGGACAGTGTGACTTATTGTTTGGGGGAAAGGAAAATTTTCACTTTATAATTAGGTGAAAACTGCAGGAACTTTCAGAGCTGGTTTTCACCAGTCTGTGCCAATATGATATCTCCAAATAAAACTGTTCTTTAAGGAATCTACCTGCCTTGGATTCCTCTGTTGCTATGGGTGTATTACTTAGAATGCTGACACCCCTCTTTTCCATACTAAAATACACACAAAGTACTCAATATGGAGTTTGTGTGTGCTACATTCTTTGGGATCCGTAGCTGGGGCAGAAGATGGACAGTTGAAACTCTGGAAGCCAATGGAATATCATCTAAACTTCAGTCTTCAAAAATGGAACAACTTGCCTCCAGAAGCTGTGGGTGTCCCATCAGCTGAGGGTTTTAAGAAGAGATTTGGAATGGCATCTCTTGTTTAAGCATGGGATTGTACTACAAGACCTCCAAGCTCCCTTCCAAGTCTGTTACTCTGTAATTCAACAAGCTAAAATATAACCCAGTGTTGTTCAAAATCCAGATGTGACAACTTGGACTCCAGAATTCTTGGGAATAGGTACAGTAGCTGAGAGATGTCTAGACTATAGTCCATACTTCTACAAATCATCTGGATTAGGAAACACTGGTATTTATAACATACTTAATTATTCAACAGTGGCCAGAATTGTGGAAACTTTTTTTTGGGAAAAGTGTATTTTTGAGCTTTGATGGCTAATAACACCACCTTTTTTTTTTTTTTTGAGTTTCAAGATAATCTTATTCCACTGCTGGAATGGCCTGGGAATAGCCCAGACCTTAACCCAGTTCAAAATCTATGGAGCCGACTAAAGAAACTTGTTAGTCAGAAGCGACCCAGCAATAAAACCCAGTTAATAGAAGCAATGATTCAATCTTGGTTTCACATTAGAACAGCTGCAGAACTAAAGGACTTGGTTCACTCCATGGGAAGACGTTGTAAGGCTGTAATTCATGCTAAAGGTTACCCACTTAAGTATTAACTGACATGATAATTTTTGATATCTCGTTTTTTCTATGGTGATCATTTTTGTATATCTCATTTTTCTATGTGTTTCACTTTTCTTATTTATTTATTTATTTATTTGTTTGTTTGTCCAATTTATATGCCACCCTTCTCCATAGACTCAGGGTGGCTTACAATGCATTATAGCAATAGCCTGCATACTTTTTTGTATATACCTGCTTATTAGGGCTTTCGACTCCCCCAAGCGGTGTTCTATACAAAGTTGGCTTATTGCCCCCACAATCCGGGTCCTCAATTTACCTACCTCAAAAGGATGGAAAGTCAACCTTGAGCCTGATGAGATTCGAACTTGCACTAATTGCAGACAGCTGGCAGCTAAGTGCTAGCACTTAACAGCACTTTAGACCGCTGCACCACTGAGACTCTTCTCTTTATACTGTAACTGCTATTCTAACAGCAAATCCTTCATAAAAGTTATTGCATTACATTCTTGATTGAATTATCTTTCCATTGAGATATAATTTTATGGTACTACTCCAAAAAAAAAAGAAAAAGAAAAAGTGGTGTTATTAGCTAGTTTTAGAAAATACACTTTTCCCAAAAGGTTTCCACAATTTTGGCCACTACTGTATATTCTAATACAGGGGTGGGCAACTGTGGCCCTTTTACAACCTGTGGACTTCAACTCCCAGAATTCCTGAGCCACCTTGACTGTCTCAGGAATTCTGGGAGTTGAAGTCCACAGGTGTTGTAATCTAACATGTTCGCCAGAGCACACGGTGGATAAAAATAGAGTTATTAATGATGTTCTGCTTGAACTTTTATCTTTTTTTCCTGATTTGAGATGATCTGCGCATAGCAAATTACTTGTGACCTTGTTTTTAATCATGACCTGTGTAAAGTCCTACCTAAATTTGAATGAAGAATATCCGTTAAAAAGTTTAGTTGCACAATTCTGTATCCAGCAGTTGTGTTGGCAGTCCAGTGAATGGGGCTCTGCTTTAATTAGATTAGAGCCTCTTCTGGAATTTCATTTGTAGGAATTGCAATTAATGCCTACATTCACCTTTTCTTTGATGGCTGCAAAGACAGGCTATTCCGAAAGCTATTATAGCAACATTTTTGATTTATTGGAAGTTCTCACCCACATAATTAACGTAATTAATTTAGTCTAATAGTTTAAAAGGGGGAAAAAAAATTAAGTAGGCATATTTTACCAGTGGAATTGCCCCAAGATAAAAAGTCTATTATATTCTCAGATCAATTTTGACTGAATAACCAGAAAGTACAAATTGCTGGTAGACGTGAATACTTCCATAGTTATTGATTGCATTGAATTGAATCGCATTGCATTAAAAATGAACGAAGTGGTCCAGCTCAGTGGCAGAACTTGTGAACCTTGGTTGACTCAAAAAATAAAATAAGATAAAACCTTGAGGAAGGCAACCCTAGTTAGCAAATGAACTTGATTGTTTTCTTGCAGACATTTCATTATCCAGCTAGATAATATCATCAGTGCTAGAAGGGAATGGAGTTTTCTCTCTTTTTATATATTAGTGGCTTGCCTGGTCAATGTGGGTGGAGAGCTTTTCTGGTGGTTCCTTCAACAGGCTATTAGAACAGAATAACAGAGTTGGAAGGGACCTTGGAGGTCTTCTAGTCCAACCCCCTGCTTAGTCAGGAAACCCTACACCACTTCAGACAAATGGTGATCCAACATCTTCTTAAAAACTTCCAGTGTTGGAGCATTCACAACTTCTGGAGGCAAGTTGTTCCACGTAATAATTGTTCTAACTGTCAGGAAATTTCTCCTTAGTTCTAAGTTGCTTCTCTCCTTGATTAGTTTCCACCCGTTGCTTCTTGTCCTACTCTCAGGTGTTTTGGAGAATAGCTTGACTTCCTCTTCTTTGTGGCAGCCCCTGAGATACTGGAACACTGCTATCATGTCTCTCCTAGTCTTTCTTTTCATTAAACTAGACATTAAACTAACTTCTGGATGTGCTCTTGTGTGCAGTCAAATGCCAGGGACTGGAGAGAGTTCACCTATCATGGGTGTTTCTTAAACTTTGGCAACTTTAAGATGGGTGGTTGACTCCCAGAATCCCCCTGAGCCAACCATGAATTCTGGGAGTTGAAGGCAACTATCTTATATTTGCCAAAGTGGAGAAACACTTTTTAAGCAATACAAACATTCTGATTTCCTAATTTAGAACAGGGAATAATAGGATTGGAAGATGCCTTGGTGGTCTTCTAGTCCAACCTCTTGAGATCCTATACGATTCTGGAAAAATGGCTCTTCTTGAAAGCCTCCGGTGATGGAGAATCCACAACTTCTAGAGGCAAGTCATTTCACTGCTTAATTGTTCTCATTGTCAGGAAATTCCTCCTTAGTTGTAAGTTAGTTCTCCAAAATCTCCAATGATCTTCCATTGGAGGAACTTACTTCTTGTCCTCAGGTGGTTTGTAGAATAGGTTTTCCCCACTTCTCTGTAACAGCATCTCAAGTACCCTCAAAGCATCAATGGGCAAGACAAGAAACAATGGTTAAAGAATAGTTTGACCCCCTCTTCTTTGGGGCAGCCCCTGAGATATCGGAACACTGCTATTATGTCTCCCCTAGTCCTTCTTTTCATTTAAGTAGACATACCCAGTTCCTGCAACCGTTCTTTGTATGTTTTAGCCTCCAGTCCCCTAATCATCTTTGTTGCTCTTCTCTGCACTCTTTCTAGAGACTCCACATCTTTTTTACATCTGGCGACCAAAACTGGATGCAGTATTCCAAGTGTGGCCTTACCAAACTATTGTTTATTATTAACTTGGTTGTTCAAACTGAGCATCAGCCCAACCCTCATTGCAACCAAGACTAGAAGTAAGCTTCATAAACTGCCAGGAATAGCATGAAAGACAAGTGGCTTAGGCTTAGTGGCAGAATTGCTCGAGGTTTACAAGCCCTGCTGCTTTCTTATCTAACACAAGTCTTTCTTCCCTCCCCCCCTACTCACCGACTGCAGGAAACAACTAGCATCAAAGCCTAGAAATCCAAGCAGAGTGATCAGGGGTGAAATCCAAATTTTTTCCCTACCGGTTCTGTGGGCGTGGCTTGGTGGGCGTGTCAGGGGAAGGATATTGCAAAATCTCCATTCCCTCCCCACTCCTAGGGGAAGGAGATTGCAAAATCTCCATTCCCACCCCACTCTGGAGCCAGCCAGATGTGGTATTTGCCAGTTCTCCAAAACTATTCAAAATTTCCGCTACTGGTTCTCCAGAACCTGTTAGAACCTGCTGGATTTCACCCCTGAGAGTGATGAGAGGAACAAAAAGGGCAGAAATTGGGAAGGAGAGAGGAAAAAAAACAACACCTCATGATACATCCTACAGTGTGAATAAAAACAGAGCCTATGAAGTAACAAATGGACTTGGGATCAAAGACAAGAAGCAATGGATGGAGAGTAATCAAGGAGAGAAGCAAGCTAGAACAGGGGCATCAAACTCGATTTCAATGAGGGCCACATCTGGGTTGTGTTTGACCTGGGAGGGATGGGTGTGGCCATGGTGGGTGTGGCCAGCATGACATCACTCGTGTTGGGAGGAGCTGTGGTGGCCCAAGCCCTCTGTCAGCAAAAATGGGCTCCCAAGCTCTGTTTTCGGCTGCAATGGCCTCCTGAAACCCTCCACCAGCAAAAACGGAGCTCAGAGGGGGCACGTGTGGCCCTTGCAAGGTCCATTTTCAGCTGGGATGGCATCCTGCAACCCTCTGCCAGCAAAATGGAGCTCACGAGGGCCGCACCACAGGCCGGTCCTTTGCTGTTTCCAGAGCGGCCCAGCGGGCCACGTCTAAGCCAGATGAGTTTGACATCCCTGAGCTAGAACTAAGGAGGAATTTCCTGACAGTGAGAACAATTCAGTGCCTTCAGAAGTTGCCGGTGCTCCAACACTGAAAGTTTTTAAGAAGAGATTGGACATCCACTTGTCTGAAATGGTATAGGGCAGGGGTGAAATCCAGCAGGCTCTGACAGGTTCTGGAGAACCAGTAGCAGGAATTTTGAGCAGTTTGGAGCATTGGTAGTGGACATTTCGAGTAGTTTGGAGAACCGGCAAATACCACCTCTGGCTGGCCCCAGAGTGGGGTGGGAATGGAGATTTTGCAATATCCTTCCCCCAGGAGTGGGGAGGGAATGGGGCCTTTGAAGTATCCTTCCCCTGGAGTGGGGTGGGAATGGAGATTTTGCAGTATCCATCCCCTGCCATGCCCACCAAGCCACACCATGCCCACCAAGCCACGCCCACAAAACCGGTAGTAAAAAAATTTGGATTTCACCCCTGGTATAAGGCCTCCTATACCTCCGAGGTCCCTCCCAACTCCGTTATTCTGTTAATCTGATCAGTGACGCCAAGAGCCTTGGTGGCGCAGCAGACTAAAGTGCTGTTTAGTAGCACCAGCTGCCTGCAATTACTGCAAGTTCGAATCTCACCAGGCTCAAAGTTGACTCAGCCTTCCATCCTTTCGAGGTAGGTAAAATGAGGACCCGGATTGTGAGGGCAATAAGCTGACTTTGTATAAAAAAGAACACTGCTTGGGAGGGGGGGCGAAAGCCCTACTAAGCAGGTATATACAAAAGTATGAAGGCTATTGCTTAACGGATTGTAAGCTGCCCTGAGTCTCCGGAGAAGGGTGGCATATAAATTGTACCAATAAATAAATAAATAAAACAAACAAAAACAAACAACCAAACAAACAAATAAATAAATAAATTGCACAAGGATCCATCAGTTTGAGATATCCGTAAAGAAATGAATCCTTTCTTGAGTTTTTGCCCCGGATGAAAAACACCAATAGGAAAATTAACACGGAAGGGGAAAAGACGTCGGTGAAGAATATGCCGATTGGCATCATCCCTGCGAAAGGTTTACCAATACAGCAGGATGAAAAGCTATGTGCTGTGGTTAGGTCCCATTATCCTAATAATGTAGTTAAAAAGACAATGCTTTGCTGGACGGTACTGGAAAAGAATTGCAGAGTGGTTTAAAGCTTTTCCTTTCCCCGCCTTCTACTGCCTTTGCTGAAGAGATCTTTAATCTGAATACGGTAAGCAGATAGAGTAAAGAGCATACACATTATTTTAAAAGAACAGTTGATTGGAAGGCATTAATTCTCCCATCACAAAGGAGAGGTTTAACCCAGTTTGAAAAGGTATGCTTGTCTTCTACATGCATATCCCCATAACAAAAGAAGGGTAGTGATAAGGTTGGCCTGTACAAAAGGGGGCCAACCTGCCTTCCAAGTCGGAACAAGTATTTATTGTTCCATTTATAAAGGAGCCAAGAGTCTCTCTTACAATGCAGCTGTTAAGCAGGAAAAAAACAGAATAAAAGGGCATTTGTAGGGCAAAACACACCCCGTTTAAGCTTTCAGGACACACTGGTTCGTTAACCAAGCCCACGCTTCCGAATTTCAGGACCGGGCTAATAATGAAGGAACAGGAATCTGCATTTCATCGATCCTTTTCTACCCAATTCCATGGAAAGAAAAGCAGGCCATGTCATTTTGACCTATTTGGTTTCCAATATTATAAATGGCATAACTGACATGGTTTCCATTGGCAGAGGTGGTATTCAGCAGGTTCTGATCAGTTCTGGAGAACCGGTAGTGGAAATTTTGAGTAGTTCAGAGAACCAGTAAATACCACCTCTCGCTGGCCCCGGCCCCATCTATTCTCTCCTCCCAAGTCCCAGCTGATCGGGAGGAAATGGGGATTTTGCAGCCACCTCCCCCTGGATTGGGGAGGAAATGGGGATTTTGTAGTATCCTTCCCCTGGAGTGGGGTGGGAATGGAGATTTTGCAGTATCCTTCCCCTGGAGTGGGGTGGGATTGGGATTTTGCAGTATCCTTCCTCTGGATTGGGGAAGGGAATCGGGATTTTGCAGTAACCTTTCCCTGGATTAGGGAGGGAATGGGGATTTTGCAGTAACCTTCCTCTGGATTGGGGGGGAGGGGATAGAGTTTTTACAATAACCTTCCCCTGGATTGGGGAGGGAATGGAGATTTTACAGTATCCTTTCCCTGGATTGGGGAGGGGATGGGGATTTTGTAGTATCCTTCCCCTGGAGTGGGGTGGGAATGGAGATTTTGCAGTATCCTTCCCCTGGATTGGGGAGGGAATGGGGATTTTGCAGTATCCTTCCTCTGGATTGGGGAAGGGAATGGGGATTTTGCAGTAACCTTTCCCTGGATTAGGGAGGGAATGGGGATTTTGCAGTAACCTTCCCCTGGATTGGGGGGGGGAGGGGATAGAGTTTTTACAGTAACCTTCCCCTGGATTGGGGAGGGAATGGAGATTTTACAGTAACCTTCCCCTGGATTGGGGAGGGAATGGGGATTTTAAAGTAACCTTTCCCTGGATTGGGGAGGGAATGGGGATTTTGCAGTATCCTTCCCCTGCCATATCCACCAAGCCATGCCCACAGAACCGGTAGTAAAACAAAAAATGGAATCCCATCACTGTTCCATGGCTATGTTAGGCTGGGCTTCTCAGCGCACACGAACACAAAGCAAGTACCATCCACTCCTTTGAGAGAAGGGGAAAGTGTGAACGCCACAAAAAATCTTTTGGGGTTTATTTGACTGTATTTGAGTCCACACTTGAAGTATTTTATTTAAACACTTCCACCAGGATGCCTCCCAGTGATGGTGTGACTTCCCCAGATGTTCAAGGCCTCTTCCTTTGTTGTCCGGAGTACTTTGTAGGGGGATTTCAGAGTGCAGATGGAAGCATTTGGCTTCCCTGAGGTCTTGCAAGTGGAGTGGCTGTAGTTCAAAATTTCCTCAGAAAATTTTAGGACTGAGATACAGCAAGACAATCTCTGGATACTTTAGAGGGTTACGAATGATAGCATACAATACATGGGCCAGATTAACAGATGAGTTGGAAGGGACCTTGTAGGTCATCCAATCCCCTATCCAAGCAGGAGACCCTACACCATTTCTGACAAATGGCAGTCCAGTCTCTTCTTGAAAGCTTCCAGTGATGAAGCTCCCACAGCTTCCAAAGGCAAGCTATTCCATTGGTTGGTTGGTCTCACAAGTCAAGAAACCCACCATTCTTGACAGCGATTAGGTTGATGGCCGATCATCAGAACACCACACAAAAGTGGATGGAAGCATGGGGTAGCTATTCCCCCCAAGATTTCTCTGAGCATATTAATCCTAATAGTATACCTCCAGGATTTAACACATATGGGTGACATATAACAGAATTAGAACAACTCATGGGGTGTGTGCCAACTCCTTGCATAAATGGGGACAGACACCTTCAGCACAATGTGATTGCGGGGGGCCCCGACAGACTATCCAACATATAGTGAGGGAATGCGCTAACAGAAGGTATCCAGGAGATTCTAAGGACTTCCTCTGCATAACGACAGCTACTGACTGGATCTCCAAACTCGACATTAAACTCTGAAATGTTATTTCTGTTTTCCTTTTAGGTTTTTCTTACTGCTTTTTTTAAATTGTTTTAACCTGTAAAAATGAAGTGTTTTAATACTGTGTGTGACCAGCCATACGCTAAATAAATAAATCTCACTGTCCTTATTAAATTGTTATTTATTTATTTATTTATATTTATATGTATATGCCGCCCTTCTCCGGAGACTCAGGGCGGCTTACAATGCATTAAGCAATAGCCTTCATACTTTTGTATATTTATACAAAGTCAGCTTATTGCCCCCACAATCTGGGTCCTCATTTCACCTACCTTAGAAAGGATGGAAGGCTGAGTCAACCTTGAGCCTGGTGAGATTAGAACTCGCAGTAATTGCAGGCATCTGGATGTTAAATGCTGCCTTAATAGGAGGCATTAGCCTGCTATGCCACTCAGGCTCCTGTAAATTGTCCTTAAATTTCTCCTTATTTCTAGGTTGAATCTCTCTTTGATCAATTTCCATCCAATATTCCTTGTCTGGCCTTCAGTTGCTTTGGAAAATAGCTTGACCCCCCCCCCCTCCTCTCTGTGGCAGCCCCTCAAATATTGGAAGACGGCTATCATGTCTCCCCTGGTCCTTCTCTTCACTAGACTAGCCATGCCCAGTTCCTCCAACCGTTCATTGTATGTTTTAGCCTTTAACAAATCAACTTTTTTGCTCTTCTCTGAACTCTTTCTAGAGTCTCAACATCTTTTTTTATAATGCGGCGACCAAAACTGGATGCAGTACTCTAGGTGTGGTCTTACTAAGGCTTTATAGAGTGGTATTAGTACCTCACTTGATCTTGATTGTATCCCTCTGTTAATGCAATTTAGGATTGCATTGGCTTTTTTGGGGGGGGGGGCTGTTGCCACACACTACTAACTCATATTTAGCTGGTTGTCCACTAAGACTCCAAGATCCCTCTCACAGTTACTGCTATTAAGCCTGGTTTCACCCAGTCTATATGTGTACTTTTGGTTTTTCTTGCCTAAGTGTAAGACCGTATTTGATCCATCTTTGAGTACCCCGGTAGCTGAGACATAGCTTGCAAGTAAAATACTATTCCCTTTTGCTTACCCTTCTCTGTATCTCTAGCTCTGTAATTTCAGTAAAAATTTGTGGGAGGGGATGGGGGTCGAATGAGTAGCTGCAGCTTTTGTCTGCTAAAAGGCTAACAATGAGCACATTCAACAAGATTGCAGAAATAGACAGGAGACGTGTTCTTAATAGAAGATGATCGATGGAATGGATTTGACATTTCTGAGTCGGTTAATATTTATACTGCAGCGAACGATCAGTCTGAACATTTAGTCTGTGCTGAGTTTCACTCAAAAAAAGAGAAAATCTTGAAGTCTCCTACCTAGGAAGAGGTGAAGTCTGATGTATCCTCCTTTTCTTTCTTCCTCCTTTCCAGGGCTGGTAAGGCAACTTTCCCTCAACAAAGACACTTGAACTCAAATATGGCTTACCAGCTCATCCCACTGCCTTGCTCCATTCTTCTTTTCCCTTGCCAGTTGCACTTTTTTTTATTTATATGCCACCCTTCACTGGAGACTCAGGGTGGGTTACAATGCGTTAAGCAATAGCCTTCATACTTTTGTATATTTATACAAAGTCAGCTTATTGCCCCCACAATCTGGGTCCTCATTTTACCTACCTTAGAAAGGATGGAAGGCTGAGTCAACCTTGAGCTTGGTGGGATTTGAACTTGCAGTAATTGCAGGCATCTTGATGTTAATAACAGTTAATAACAGTGCTTTAGTCTGCTGCGCCACCAGGCACTTGAATTCTGCCTGGATTACTCTGTCCACTGTCTGGTCTTGTTGCGGCCTCTCAGCCACCAGCCCCTCCAGCAGCTGTATCAGAGGAGGACGAGGAGGCTTGGGAGTCAAGGTCAGCATCAGGGCAATCTAGGAGCTCTGAGGGGAAAGAGGGAATGGAGCTGGCAGAGAGAGAGAGAGAGAGAGAGAGAGAGAGAGAGAGAGAGAGAGAGAGGGAAGGAGAAAGATGTGGAGCCTGGGCCATCCGTCAGCCCTCAGATGGAGAGTCAACAGCCCCCAGGTCTGGAGGTGGCTGATGAGAAAGAGGAGGAACAGCTGGATCCAGTGCCTGACATGTGGATGTACAGAAGGCAGAGGAGAGGAGAGCAGAGAGGAAATCTATGGGCCGGTCCTTGGGACGGAAGAGCCACTGCTGCTAGTGAGGACCCACCCTTGCTCTGGGAAAAAAAGGCAGGGGGCAGAGATGTGGCAGGCAACTATTTATCTTCCACCTGGACAGACCTGTTAGCCTGTGAGAGAAACTTTTTGCTGGGGTTGCCGGCATTTCTAACAAAAGAATCTTTTGAGTTCATGTCAGAGGGTTTGTCATGTTTGAGGAGCTGGGTCAGAACAGATCTTTTCAGTCCCCCATCACCACTTTCCTCATTGCGTCCTAATTTACCAGAACAAATTTGAGGACCTGCCAGTATTGGTTGTGGGGTGTGGTTTTCTCTTTGGTAATTTATTGACTAACGTATTGCTTCCTGCTTGTTTGTCAGGTGTTAATCCCTATTTATCTTGGTTGCTGGAGAGAATGTGCTTTGGTCTTTTGGTTGACTTCTTAGCTTTTTTTATGGTCTCTTTTGAATGGTTTGTAAATATGGTTTACCTCTATGTGTCTATTGGTAGCAGATTTGTCTGAATGCCAAGCTTCCGGGAAGTCCCTAGCACTTTTGAATATATCTTAGTTTAGGATTCTCACAACTGAAAGTTAAAACTACTGTACTGTATGGTTGAGATCGTCATGTGTTGTGAGATTCAGGAGTTTTCATTATGTCTTCTAAATGCTAGGTGCTATTTATGGATGCACCCTGCTGATCTTCTATCTGTCTGTTCGACATAATGGCTGTTACAGTCCTTATACTGTATGTTATAGATGACTCCTGTTTTTTTCTTCTTTCAAATGACTGAGTCTTTTGGTTTACTTAAGATGCTTTGGTGCGCTTTAATTGGTTTGGTTCCCTGGTGATGCTGTGTGGTTATAACGATCTGTTGGTTGTTTTTAATCTATGAGCAGATTAGATTAGATTAGATTAGATTAGATTAGATTGGATTGGATTGGATTGGATTGGATTGGATTGGATTGGATTGGATTGGATTGGATAGGATAGGATAGGATAGGATAGGATAGGATAGGATAGGATAGGATAGGATAGGATAGGATAGGA
>WNWU01000068.1:2445817-2457043 GCA_012654045.1 Ptyas mucosa
GATAGGATAGGATAGGATAGGATAGGATAGGATAGGATAGGATAGGACAGGACAGGACAGGACAGGACAGGACAGGACAGGACAGGACAGGACAGGACAGGACAGAATAGAATAGAATAGAATTCTTTATTGGCCAAGTGTGATTGGACACACAAGGAATTCGTCTTTGGTGCCTACATAAAAGAAAAGATACATTCATCAAGAATCATAAGGTACAACACTTAATGATAGTCATAGGGTACAAATAAGCAATCAGGAAACAATAGCAATATAAATCGTAAGGATACCAGCAGCAAAGTTATTGCAATGTGTTATTAATGTAAGTAAGACATTGAGCTTGTCGATCGAAAGGTTGGCAGTTCAGCAGTTCAAATCCCTAGTGCTGCATAATGGGGCAAGCTCCCGTTACTTGTCCCACCTTCTGCCAACCTAGCAGTTCGAAAGCATGTAAAAAAATGCAAGTAGAAAAATAGGGACCACCTTTGGTGGGAAGGTAACAGTGTTCTGTGCACCTTTGGAATTTAGTCATGCCAGCCACATAGCCACGGAAACGTCTTCGGACAGGACTGGCTCTTTGGCTTTGAAACGGAGATGCGCACCACCCCCTAGAGTCAGGAACGACTAGCACATATGTGTGAGGGGAACCTTTACCTTTAATGCAATGAAGGCTGTTCATGTTCTAAATTGCTCATGAAATAAACCTCTGAATCTTAAAGTAAGAATTGTTTATTCTTACTTTATTACTGTCTCTTGTTTCTTCTATTGGAATTCATTTTATGAAACAATGAAACAAATTTATCAAATCTATAAAGCCTTAGTAAGACCACACCTAGAGTACTGCATCCAGTTTTGGTCACCACACTATAAAAAAAGATGTTGATACTCTTGAAAAAGTGCAGAGGAGAGCAACCAGGATGATTAGGAGACTGGAGACTAAAACATACAATGAACGGTTGCAGGAACTGGGCCTGGCTAGTCTAGTGAAGAGAAGGACCAGGGGAGACATGATAGCTGTCTTCCAATACTTGAGGGGCTGCCACAGAGAGGAGGGGGTCAAGCTATTTTCCAAAGCACCTGAAGGCCAGACAAGGAATAAAGGATGGAAACTGACCAAGGAGAGATTCAACCTAGAAATGAGGAGGAACTTTCTGACAGTGAGAATAATCAACCAATGGAACAGAAGTTGCCTTTGGAAGTTGTGAGAGCTTCATCACTTGAGACTTTCAAGAAAAAAATTAGACTGCCATTTGTCAGAAATAGTATAGGGTCTCCTGCTTGAGCAGGGGGGTTGGACTAGATGTCCTATAAGGTCCCTTCCAATTCTGTTAATCTGTTAACAGATTAACCTGAAGATCTGTCTGCAGAAGTTGAGGGTGGCCCATCACTGGAGGAGCTTAAGAATAGATTGGACAGCCATTTATCACAAATAGTATACATCTTCTGTGAGAGCAGTGGGTTGGATTAGATGACCTCCAAGATCCCTCCCAACCTTGTTACTGTTAGTCTCTAGTGTTAGCCCTGAGAGTAGTAAGGAGAAATAGAGTTTATTTCACTTTGAAAACGGGAGAAAAACGAAACAAAACAAAAACCCCTCACCTCCTTCTCTCCAAAACGGCACAAGAATGTGTGACTCATCGCGGTCCATTGTAAAATATTCATTACAGTTACAAACGTACTTTCTGATATTCTATCGTTTTATGAAGCTGCATTTTTTGCATTAATCTCTTCCGTCTCTCTCCTTCTAAGTTCTCAGGCTCCATCTATTGGCGAAAAGTGTCAGAAATGATGGGCCGGCTTGTAAAAGCAATGAATCCAAGAGCAATAAACTGCAAAATAATTTTGTTGTGAGATTGTCAAAAAGCTACTTCATATTAACACTTGGGCATGCAATTATTGTCATAGTCCATGCCAGTTTGGAATGTTCTGTTAAATTTCTCATTGCACTAAGAGTATTCTATTTTTCTCTGACAGAAGAATAGTTTCTCAAACCTATTCTTTTTTTAAAAAAAACAACAACCTACTCTACTTTTTTTTAAAAAAAAATCTGTATTATTAACTGTAAATTTGAAGCTTGAATAAATGAAAAAGGAATTTTGATGGCTCCTAATTTAAAAGTATTTTTCTTTAATCCAACTACACCAATCTTTTTTTAAAAAAAAATCAGCCCAACGAGAGATGATACAATGTACAGGTAATTTTGCTATATATTCTGCTCCCCCCACCCCCAAAATTTGGTCAGATTATTCTTGGTACACAAATGTAAAATGTAGCAACCTTCCAACTTTTCATGTTCCAGTTTAAAATTGTCCCAAGATAATTTTTACCCTGTTTCCCTGAAAATAAGCCCAATCGGGCTTTTGAGCGCATGAGCTAAATAAGCCTCCCCCCAAAAATAAGCTCTCCCTGCAAATATTTAAACACAGAGCAGGAAATCAGGTAAGATGGCAAGAGGAGCCCCTTCTTGCTCCATGTACCCTAAAATAATAAGACCTCCCCGAAAATAAGGCCAAGCGCTTATTTCGGGATTCAAAAAAAATATAAGACAGGGTCTTGTTTTCGGGGAAACACGGTATTATTTTCACATCTCAAGGAACTCTGAGCATAGAATATTTATATGTTTGTCAATATTCTGAACTTGCAGCCAATCAGTGTTGTCCTTTCAGGCTAATAACTAAGCTGAGAGAACAGACAGCCAATCATAACTGGTTACTGCCAGAGGTGGTATTTAGCCGGTTCATACCAGTTTCGACGAACCGGTAGCGGAGATCGCTGGTGGGCCTACCCACCCACTCCCTGCCTCTATGCTGTCCTATTTAGGCACATTTTTGAGGCCAGGCACATGCGTAGAAGGCACGCGAGTGAGCAAAGTGCATGCGTAGAAGGCCAGGTGCATGCACGGAAGCTGCCTGCATGCGCGAAGTGAGCATGTACACGGCGAACCGGTGGTAAGAATATTGAAAACCCACTGCTGGTTATTGACCATTAATCCAAATTCTCTAGTTCAGTGTTTCTCAGCCTTGGCAAATTTCAGACGGCAGGACTTCAACTCCCAGATTTTCCCCAGCTGGCCATGCTTTCTCTGGGCGTTGAAGTCCCCCCCCCGTCTGAAATTTGCCATGGTTAAGAAACATGGCTCCTAACCCAGTTATGAATGCATATCCTTGCTGTCACAAAAATATGAAAATTTAACACCTCTACTCACTACGATGGCAAACTCGTTGGCTTCAAAATTTCTCCTGCTGGCATCTTATTCATGGACTTAGGGTCCAGAGGAGGCATGGATCAAGACCAGTGGTGGGATTCAAATAATTTAACAACCGGTTCTCTGCCCTAATGATTTCTTCCAACAACCAGTTCACCAAACTGCTCAGAAAGTTAACAACCGGTTCTCCCGAAGTGGGGCGAACCGGCTGAATCCCACCACTGATCAAGACGGCAAAACGTGATAATCACTTCACTGAAAATGACATTTTCCTCTTAGGGTACAACCAGGGGTGGGCTGCTGGGGGTTCGCAGGGGTTTGGGAAAACCTCTAGCTAAGATTCTGTGCAGTTCAGAGAACCCCCAAATTCCACTCCTGGCTGGCCCCGCCCACCCCACCTCACGTCTCCCAGGAGTCCCCACATGGCGCCACAATTTTGCCCTTCTGGAAGGGTATCAAAATTGGTTTTGCTGGTTGACTTAAGATCACGAAAGGAGAGCTCACTGCTGGAGGTGATTATTGGGCTGAGATGACTTCATCCCTACACAATCCAATCCCTTGGTGCTGGTTTTTTGCACACACCTTTAATTGCTTTCCTATATACCTTTTAAATTATCTGTAAACCACCCAGAGCTGTGTTGCGTTATCAGGGAAATAGGCAGCAAATATATATAGGCTGCTATATGATATGATGTCTGTATTTGTTTGTTTGTTTATTTATTTATTTATTTATTTATTTATTTATTTATTTATTTATTGGTTCAATTTATATACCGCCCTTCTCTGGAGACTCAGGGCGACTTACAATACGTTAAGCAATAGCCTTCATACTTTTGTAGATACCTGTTTAGTAGGGCTCCCCCCCCCCCCAAGCAGTGTTCTTTTTTATACAAAGTCAGCTTATTGCCCCCACAGTCCGGGTCCTCATTTACCTACCTCGGAAGGATGGAAGGCTGAGTCAACCTTGAGCCTTGTGAGATTTGAACTCACAGTAATTGTAGGCAGCTGGCAGCTAAGTGCTACTTTAACAGCACTTTAGTCCCCTGCACCACCAAGGCTCTTGTATACATATATGTAATTGTATGTATTTAGTTTTCCTTTTCTAATGTATTTTAATTGGTTTACTGATTTTATGATTGTTTGCCATGAAGAATTAATCATCAATAATTAATCAACATTGAATCATTAATCATTGATCAATAATCATCAACCGCCATGATGATTGTTCATCATATGTCTGAAATGAGTGGCTCAACAAACTTTTTTCTTCTTTTTATGACCCTTAATCTCTTAATTCGGATAGAATCAGGGTGACTGAATGGAGCTGAGCAGTTACTGGCTGGATGCCCTTCCTGACTCCTACATCGTGTTCACAGCATATTTCTCTTTCTAGCTAAACAAAATAATCTTCTTTGAATGATCCCATAATCCCTTGCGGAGTGGAGTCCGGGCAACTGAATGAAGCTGAGTGTTTACTGGCCAGATGCCCTTCCTGTCGCCAATGCAGAGTTTTGTTCAGCAGATATATTCCCATTGTACCCAGAGAGAGAAATATTTGCCTCTACCGAGGATCGAACTCACAGCCTCCTGATTGTGAGATGAGAGCTCCACCTCTAGGCCAACGCACCTCTCATTTCTAGCTTAAAAAAATGAATAAATAAAATCATAGGTGACTATTGGTGGTACTTATCCCAGACAAATACCAAGTTTACAGCTCTATCTGGGAAACCCCATTGATGGAAACCTATGTCTCTGCAGGTGTGATTAATAGGAATGAATAATACGATTGCAGTTTCTAAGCATGCAAATCTATCTGGCACAAAATATCTTGTTGACTTATAAATCAGGAGCATTTCCTCCAAAAGTCCTTGCACAGCCTGGAATGTAATATGACATCCCATCCATGCTCACTCAGCATACCGCAAGCTTGGTGCTCAGAGCCAAGCTCTTGAGAGGCATATGCTTAAAAAGTTCTTTATACTAAGCCTCTTACTCTTGCTGAAACACATTGATTGTCACAAAATTGTGTGAATTCCAAAGCCAGCTGCTTTGTAGGCAAATATGCAGAAGTGCTTTAATGTTAATCTCCCGATGCTTCCTGAAACGCTCATCGATTGCTGGTAGCGACGTGACCAGATCGTCCGTGCTGGCAGCTTTTTGTTGGAGGAGTCTCTTTGTTAGGAGATTCAGTTCTCATCTAAGATGTTTCTCGCAAGTCTTTTCCTTTACCAACCCTACTGGCTCTCTTCCAGGGATAAGGAGGTATTATTGTGACAAGCACAAAAATGGCTCAATTTATGCTACCGCAGCTAACGTTGGCTTCCCAAAAAAGCTAGAGGAGATTTTTTTGGGGGGAGGGGAGGGGAGGCAGTGTTGGAAGAAATATCCATCTCGTTCATTTCCAAGCCGGGAGAAAGACACTGGAAACATGGAGGCTGATTGGAAAGATGGTTTTAATGAAGCAGAACCACATGGGTTCTGGGCAGCTGACCACATGGAGTTGAGAGTGGGAGGAATTTACACCTTCTCTTGGGATTTGCACTTGAACCTCCTGTTCCTGTGCAAGAATATGTATTCTATTGGATGTTGTCGGACTCCCATGGTGCCATGTACACATGCCAGGAGTTTGTCTGCGCGTCCCATTTTCGGGGATTGCTACTGCTGCCGCCTATCGCTGCCGACCAGGATGTGTGGAAAACGGGACATGCGGAGGCTGAAAATGGGGCACACAGAGGCTGAAAATGGGATGCATGGAGGTGGAAAATAGGGTGCATGGAGGCAGAGATAGATGGCAGTGGTCCCTGCAGCCTGGAACAGCTGATCATCAGTATTCCAGGAGGCCGATCCAACTGCCAATCAGCTGCTTGTGCAAAATCAGGCTGTGCTGAAGCTGACCAGGCTGTTTGCTGTTTGCTGCAAGGAGGCAAATTGCTGGGAGGCAGAGGCCAAAGGATGGGGGCCAGTGAGTGGACAGGGCTTCGGCAACATTCGCTCTACAAGACACAGAGACATTTCCACCCACTTTTGGGGGAGGGGGGCAGTGTGTCTTATAGGCCGAAAAATATGGTATATTCTTTCTGACTGATGTTCCATATTTGGCTTCATTTTCATAAAACATAGAATAATAGAGTTGGAAGGGACCTTGGTGGTCTTCTAGTCCAACTCCCTGCTCAAGCAGGAGATCCTGTACCATTTCAGACAAATGGTTGTCCACTCTTTTTTTGAAAGCCTCCAGTGATGGACAGGAAGTTCTTCTGTCTCATGCAAACTCATGATGTCCATCTCATAATTTTTTAATAGTTAAAAAAAAAAAGGAAGTAGGGTTGACCCAAATATCCGTCAAGTCTCTTTGATCCAACCAAAAGGGTTATAGACAGAAAGTTGTTACAGAATTGATCCGATCAATTGCTATGACTCCACCAAGACCTTTGGATAACAAGACTTTCTTTAAGATCTCAATCATCTTTTTTTTTTGTATGTTGCTATAGCAACCAGCAGGAAGATGGAGATGTACACATAAAGCGAGTGTCTTTTTTTATTATTATTATTATTATTTCTGCTTAGGGATTTGTTTGTTCTTTTAATTTAATGGCCAAAGATTCTATACCGCAGAACTGTAAAGAATGCTTTTCTATAGGTAATTAGGCCTGACTGCTCCATTAATTTAACCCTGGCCCCACAATAATTAACCTGTGGTATAATGACATTCTGTTAGATAGCCTAGTGCTACAAACATTTCTAACTAACTCACAAGAATGTTGTTTAGAAACTGCTGATTTTTCCCTGCCTTCTGGGGCTTGAAAGACATCTAATCCAGAGCATCGAGACCAGCTGGAGGCATTTTGCTGCTCAGTGGAGTATAAATATAGTACCATCTATCCCCTTGTCACTATAGAAAGTAGTAGCAGAATATATTAGTATTATTTATTTACATTTATTAAATTTAAATAATACCCAGTTACCCAATTCCAAACTTTTATGTGCTTTTCTGTGTCTTACTGAGCGATAGCAATATCATCGTCTACATCAGGGGAGTCAAACTGGATTTCTTCAAGTGCCGGATCAGCACTGTAGTTCTCCTCAGCGAGCCGGCAGGAAGGGGAGTTAGGGAGATGGGACAGATGCCTCCTGCAGCATCATGCCGGCCAAAACGGGGCAATGGGGGCTGTGTGCGTCACTCTGCACCTCATTTTTGGCCTCCGTGGCCTCCTTCAACACTACCAGCCAAAAACGGGCCTCATGGGGCTCTGTGAGGCTCCCACATGGCCTGTTTTCAGCTTCCCCAGCCTCCAGCAGCAGTCTGCCAACCAAAAATGGGCCTCACGGAGGCTCTGTGAGGCCTCCACATGGCCTGTTTTCAGCTTCCCCAGCCTCCAGCAGCAGTCTGCCAACCAAAAATGGGCCTCGCAGAGGCTCTGTGAGGCCTCCACATGGCCTGTTTTCAGCTTCCCCAGCCTCCAGCAGCAGTCTGCCAACCAAAATGGGCCATGCAAAGGCCTAGGAAGGTCACCGCGTGGCCCAAATTTGGCCAGCAGAGCTCTGCTGGAGGCTGGGGAGACCAAAAACGGGCCTGGCGGGGGCCGCATGTGCCCGCCCCCCGGGCCTGTTTTGGCTGGCGGAGGCAATGTGGGCCTGTCCTTTGTATTTTTAGGCTGGCCCCTCAGGCTAGATTTAAGGATCCCCCCCAGGCCAGATCCGGTCCCTGGGCCTTGAGTTTGACACCCCTGATCTATATGATGTAGCCTTACCCCATGCTCCAGGGTTGCTTTATGTTGCGATCCATCAGAATTACATTGTTTAAGTTGGACGGAGATATAAATTCTTTAATTGTGAGAGAAACAAATACATTTTGGGGTAATGGTAATGTTGTGCAGAGATGCTCTCCTTAACCCACCCAGTGAAGGGTGCGATTTGCCAGTTCTCCGAACTACTCAAAAGTTCTGCTACTGGTTCGTCCGAACCGGTCCGAACCAGCTGAATACCACCTCTGACCTCGCTATATGTGTCAGCTTACGAAGCTGGGTTTCCAGGTTTTGTCATAACTAAATAGGCAGAAAGTTCATGGCTCTGAATGCAGTATACATATAAATGCAGTATACAGATAAACCAGAAAAATAGCTTGAATTATGGGACCGCCTACTACCACAAACAGCCTCCCACCGGCCGGTACGCTCCCATAGAGAGGGGCTTCTCCGGGTGCCGTCAACCAAACAATGTCGACTGGCGGCCCCCAGGAGGAGGGCCTTCTCTGTGGGGGCACCTACTATCTGGGACGAGCTCCCCCCGGAGATACGGAGGATCCCAGATCTGCGTACTTTCCACCGTGCTGTTAAGACCCTCCTATTCCAGCAAACCGGCCTGGCCTAATTTTCTCCCCTTTTCTTTTAAATATCTTTTAAATTTTCTAAAGTGAAATTTTAATTCGTTTTTAACTTATTGGGATTTTTAACTGCCACGGGCTAAATTGTTTAATCTGGTTTTAATTATGTTTTAACTTTTGTATTTATGTATTTTATCTTGTGCCCGTTCACCACCCTGAGTCCTTCGGGAGTAGGGTGGTATATAAATCTAATTAAATGAAAAATGAAATTATAAAGGGCAAAAAAGATGAAAAGTATTCAAAAGCAAGGTAATAAAACACACACAAAAAAGGCTACATTCAACCAAGGACAACCAAAATCCCTGGGGAAGTTGTGACCCCTTCATCATCATCTAAGTGCCACAGATGAGGAATTCTTGTGCTCCCTGAGCTTCTTTGCTTTCTTGCAATGATGACACACTGATGATGTTACCTAGTTGGGTAATGAAACATCTGCAAGAAAACAACCAAGCTCAGACAGCACCGAGGACTTCTTACTTCAATCCTGAGCTTCAAATATTTCCTTTATCAATACTACAGAGGTTTTCAGATTATTCCAGTTGGTTCCTACTGTAGCACTTTCCCAGGGATTCATCTCAGAAGGGGTGCCTAACCTATACACTGGGGTTTTTTGGCAGCTCTTCGTACCTCCAACAAAAAAGACTTTAATACTCCTAACCCAGTTGTTATCAAAAGTTTATGCAAGGCACTACTGGTTCATCCATCAAATTCTTCCTACCAGGTGGCTGGCTTTGGCAGAGCACTTCTATAAAAGAACGGTTTCGCCCTCCTAAGTGCACTGGCAGGAGAGTTATCAGAAGAAAGCTGGGAAAGCAATGAAGTGCAAAGAAGATTTGACAAATTCAAGGACCTTCCTCAGCCCCACCGAGCACAAAAACACAGAAGTGAAGCTGCTTTGTAGAAGAAAGGCAGAGAGAAGAGGGAAGCACACATCGCCTCAACCTCCTCACCGTTCCAGTTGTCTTCTGCAGTCCTTCTGTTACGCCCGCACTAACCAAAATGAAAGAAAACACAGCATCACGGAACTGCATTGGGTGAACCCAGTGTTTTCTGCCCAAAAAAAACAAGATGATTCTCTTTATTTCATTTTTTTTTAAAGAACATAGCATTGCTAAACCAAATACATTTTGGAGATCTCTTTACGCCATCAGTGCTGGTGCATTATTAAACCACGCATCTGCATGGTTAAGAATGGAACAATGATTCAAATAAAGGTTAAAAAGGTAAAGATTCCCCTCGCACATATATGCTAGTCGTTCCCGACTCTAGGGGGTGGTGCTCATCTCCGTTTCAAAGCCGAAGAGCCAGTGCTGTCCAAAGACGTCTCCATGGTCATGTGGCTGGCATGACTAAATGCCAAAGGCGCACGGAGCGCTGTTACCTTCCCACCAAAGGTGGTCCCTATTTTTCTACTTGCACTTTTTTACGTGCTTTTGAACTGCTAGGTTGGCAGAAGCTGGACAAGTAACGGGAGCTCACCCTGTTATGCGGCACTAGGGATTCGAACAGTTGAACTGCTGATCTTTTGATTATCAAGCTCAGCGTCTTAGCCACTGAGCTACCGCATCCCCTAAATATTTAATTAAATGTAATTAAATGTTTTCACCGCTTTTCAACCTTGCTAAACTCAAACTGTCAACTCAAACTGTTAACGTATATAGTAACAAAGTTCTAAAAAAATTTTCTCCAGCTTTTTTTCCATGAGGCCCAAAAGGAAAAAGTTCTGGCTTCATCTTTATCTCCATTTTCAAAATTTTCTGTATTAAAATATGAATCGTGCTCCAAAAGTGTTTTGCTTTCTCACAATGTCGACCATAGATGATAAAAAGACTTTTCTTCACTTTTACAAAATCAAAGGTCTGCTTCAAAAGGGACGTGGTGGCTGGGCGGCTAAGACGCTGAGCTTGTTGATCAAAAGGTCGGCAGTTCAGTGGTTTGAATCCCTAGCGCCGCGTAAAGGGGTGAGCTCCCATTACTTGTCCCAGCTTCTGCCAACCTAGCAATTCGAAAGCACGTAAAAAATGCAAGTAGAAAAATAGGGACCCCCTTTGGTGGGAAGGTAACAGCCTTCCGTGCGCCATTGGCATTTAGTCATGCTGGCGCATGACCACGGAGACGTCTTCAGACAGTGCTGGGTCTTTGGTTTTGAAAGGAAGATGAGCACCGCCCCCTAGAGTCAGGAACGACTAGATCATATGTGCGAGAGGAACCTTTACCTTTACCTTTAAGTTATGCTTCGGTTTCTCTCCCCATTATTTTCAACATTACATGGTTATTTCTTCCCAACCTTCCCTCTGCTTCCACTTTGTCAATTAAGTCACCTGAAAGGGTGAAAGATCAAGTTAAGGGAGTCTGATCTCCTTGTGGCTTCTCCTACTCTTTAAAAGAGACACCTGTTGCCAAGCCAAATCAGGAATTCAAGGAAAGCTATATTTGGCAGAGATGGTCTCACAACAGATGCCTTTCCAATTAAAAGCTGTCTTCAAGCAACTACTATTGCAATGTTAGTAGCCCTGATTTATTTTTACTGGGATTTTTAAAATTCATTTTGATAGAAAGCAATTTGGGTTGTGGGGCAAATTGAACCAAGAGAAATTATATATATATATATATATATATATATATATATATATATATATATATA
>WNWU01000068.1:2457053-2471543 GCA_012654045.1 Ptyas mucosa
ATATATATATATATATATATATATATATATATATATATATATATATACACACACACACACACACACATACATACATATTTGTGTATGTAAGTTTTCACGGGTATATATGTGTGTAGAGTTAATATTTTGGGTTTCTTCCCGTGTAATTGTAGACATGTCCTTAAAAGGACAGTAGTGACGTTTCGACAAAATCACATTTGTCATCTTCTGGCTGATGTTTTTGGTTTGGTTCTTATGGCCAAACTGTGTGATCGTAACTGACGTTTTTGTATGAAAAGAGGCAGAGGTGTATTCTGATTGGTCGACAGTGTTGCCGTATTCTGATTGGCTGATGATGTAGCTGTATTTCGATTGGGTGGATAAGTTATGCTGGAACTAGTGGCAACACAGCCTTTTTGGTTAACCCTTGATCATCATGAACCCTTGATTGATTTGATGACAAATGTGATTTTGTCGAAACGTCGCTACTGTCCCTTAAAGGACATGTCTACAATTACACGGGAAGAAACCCGAAATATTAACTGTACACATATGTGTGTGTGTGTGTGTGTGTGTGTGTGTGTGGTAGATGAGTACTTCCCCCCCCCTCGAAGTTAGAACTTCTACAAGGCAGAATGGATACTCATTCACACTCTGTACTAAAGAGTTTATACTTTCTCATAGTTCAATTGACTCCCAAGGTAGCAACATAAATAGATAACCCTTTCCATTTATTTTTTTAATTTAATTTTATTGGTGGCCCACTTCAATGGATTCTGAGTGACATAAGGTAAAGGTAAAGGTTTCCCTTGCACATATGTGCTAATCCCATGATGGCGAACCTATGGCACGCGTGCCACAGGTGGCATGTGGAGCCATGTCTGTGGGCGCACGAGCATTGCCCTAGCTCAGCTCCAGTGCGCATGCGCGCGCTGGCCAGCTGATTTTCAGACCTTCCGGGCCCACTGGAAGTTGAGAAATGGGCCGTTCCCAGCCTCTGCAGGGGTGGGGAAGGCTGTTTTTACCCTCCCCAGGCTCCAAGAAAGCCTCTGGAGCCTGGGGATGGCGAAAAATGGGCCTACCAGGCCCATTGGTAACCTTTTTGCTACCGTGTGCCAAAAGCGAGGGGAGCACGGGTGGGGGCAGGCATGGGGGGCATTGAATTATGGGTGTGGGCACGTGCGACCCCCCCCCCACGCTCCTCCCACTTTTGGCACGCGATGGCAAAAAGGTTAGCCAACACTGTGCTAGTCGATCCTGACTCTAGGGGAGGGTGCTCATCTCTGTTTCAAAGCTGAAGAGCCAGCGCTGTCGAAGACATCTCCGTGGTCATGTGGCCGGCATGACTAAAGGGCAAAGGCGCACGGAACGCTGTTACCTTCCCACCAAAGGGGGTCCCTATTTTTCTACTTGCATTCTTTTAACGTGCTTTCCAACTGCTAGGTTGGCAGACGCTCACCCCGTTACGTGGCACTAGGGATTCGAACCGCTGAACTGCCGACTTTTCGATCAACAAGCTCAGCGTCTTAGCCACTGAGCCACCACGTCCCATTCTGAGTGAAAAGGCAAAGATAAAGCTTTCCTCTTTCCAGTTGTGTCTAACTCTACAGACTTTTAGCCGTACAATTTGGGATGAACACCCTTTGAATGGTGTGAATGAATTTCCAGAGGAAAAATTTCAGACTACAGGAACCATTTGCCCTACTCAGATGACCCAGAAGACACAGATAAACCTCCAAGTGCTTCAAGGACCCTCTAAAAGGATGCAAATTTCCAGCTGTCTGCAAGGAATATAAATCCTTCCGTTCCCCACGATCCTATCAGAGTTTAAGAAGCTTCTGGGATGAGAAGTGAAATGTCTTCAAAAGAAATGACAAGAAAGTCCAGAATCTCTTGAAAAAAAAGCACCTTTGGGACAACCACGACCTGGAGATGACTGAGAATCTCTACAGACTGTAGAGGATGGTGCTCATCTTGATTTTTTTCTTTAACATGGTAAGCAACCTCGTGGCGAGATGGGTGGCAAACCAATTTAATAAATAATAATCGTGAGATGACCAGGGCATGAATTACTGTCTGGACTTTTTCTGCATTTGGACTTTTCCTCCTGTTGTAGCGGGAAAACCTACTTTCCCAAATGCAGGAGACAAGACCACAAAAGTTGGAGAACACAGGTTTGTTTGCTAGCAAAGGTTCGGAGCATTCACATGTCAGATTCCGAACCTTTTATACATTTTGCAATTCTAGCCACGCCAGAGGCGTTACGCTTCTGACTCTATTTCCATATATGGCTACTTTCTTACGCCTTCAGTTATCTTCCATTAACACGTCTGGTGACATATTGCTTAATATACCGTATTTTCCGGCGAATAAGACGACTGGGCATATAAGACGACCCCCTACTTTTCCTATTAAAATATAGGGTTTGGGCTATACTCGCCGTATAAGACTACCCCTCAATGTTGTCAGCGCTCCCGTAGCGTCATCGGTCAGCGCCGGCAACTCAGATTTGGGAAGCTGTGCCGATCTCGTCAAGGCTGCATGCCGCTGAATGCTGGACCCAGCTGGTTGCTTCACGGAGCTTCCCACACCGTCCCAGGCATCCAGATGGATATTACTGACGCTCCGACTTCCCCGGACAGCTGGGGCTCGCCATCACTGTGGGTCAGCTGGGGAAGTCGGAGCGTCGGTAGGCTTATACCCGGCGTATAAGATGACCCCCGACTTTTGAGAGGATTTTTCTGTGTTAAAAAGTAGTCTTATACGCCAGAAAATACGGTAAGTTCGTTACAGAAATATTATAGAACATAGATCATTAAGCTCATCAGTACGTTTAACAAGTTCCTTATTTCTGTTCCTTGTACTTTCTTGAGGTTTGCAACGTAACTTTTGCTCCGACGTCAGTACCTCAGAAAACAATATAATACTGTGCATGATACAATACTTAGATCAATATAGGTATAGTATAAGATCCTTCTTTCTCACTGTAGGGCAACAATTTCTGGAGGATATTACTTTTTACTTTTATTTTACTTTTATTTGATTTATATACCACCCTACTCCCGAAGGACTCAGGGCGGTGAACAGCCAACAATAAAATACATAACATACAAAATTTAAAAGCCGAAATAAAACCGAATTAAATAGTTTGGCCCAGATAGATTAAAACCCCAATCAATTGGTGCTTTACAATTGCCTACCTCTGCTAATTTCTTTCTTTCTTCTTCTTCTTCTTTTCAGTATTCCTGCATTTTGGTATATCTTTTTCTTTTCTCTTTTTTTTTCCTTTTCTTTTCAAAAAAGGCTGTGTAAGCAGCACAGCTAGAGTTGATAAACTAAGGAGGGATGCCCATTACCGTTACAGATGCTCCTGTTGTTTGATGCTTTCAGTATTTCATTATCTCTCCATCTCCTCTCGTCGTCCTGCAACTGAAAACCCATCAAAACAGCACAGCTTGAGATGATAAATGAAAGGAAGGCAATGTGATGCCAAAGCTTCTGTTCCATGTGGTGTTTTGTTGTTTTTTTTACCTCAGGTATACCAGCCAGAGTGCTGATTCAGCATCACAGCAGTCTTATAAACTGCCTTCAAGGAAAGGAAACCAAATGTTTGTTTTGATTTTTTTAAAAATTTGCCGTTGTTGCTCAGGGTTTGCGCAAAGGGGAGGAAAGGTTGGAGGGAAGATGCACACCTAAGCAAATGTTCCAAACCTGAAGTTGTGAATGAGCAACGTCAATCAGATTGGTTTTAGCCAGAGTTGGGATTCACACAATTTATCTACCGGTTCACCCAGCACCAAAAATGTGAGCGCGCACGGCACACTTCACTTGCACAGCCTTTTCTGCATGTGCTTTTCTCTCACGTGCGCCTTCCGCCCATGTGCCCGGCCTCAGAAACGTGCCTAAATAGGACCGCATAGAGCCGGGATGGGTGGGCAGGCTCACCTGTGATTTCTGCTACCGGTTCACACGAACTGATCCGAACTGGCTGAGTACCACCTCTGGTTTGAGCCCTTTCGATTGGAGGGGAGGGAGGGAGTTCTCCGCTGACAGAAAATTTCAGATTCTTGTGGTGAGCGGCTTCTTAAAAATTATGCAATTTAATTTAATGAACTGTTTGATTTTGTTTAATTTTAAGTTTATGTGTTTATGTCCCCCACCTTTAATTATTATTGTTATTAATAACTCAAGGCGGAAAACGCAACACTCCATCCTTCAATTTTGTACACAAGAACCCTAGGAGGTGAGGTGAGGAGGCTGAGAGAGAATGATTGGCCCAAAGTCACCCAGCTGGCTTCCATGCCTAAGGCTGGACTAGAACTCCCAGTCTCCTGGTGATTGGCCCAAAGTCACCCAGCTGGCTTCCATGCCTAAGGCTGGACTAGAACTCCCAGTCTCCTGGTGATTGGCCCAAAGTCACCCAGCTGGCTTTCATGCCTAAAATGGGACTAGAACAGTGGTGGGTTTCAGCAGGTTCTGACCAATTCTGGAGAACCGGTAGTGGAAATTTTGAGTAGTTTGGAGAACCGGTAAATATCACCTCTGACTGGCCCTGCCCCCATCTATTCTCTGCCTCCCGAGTCTCAGCTGATCGGGAGGAGATTATGATTTTCCAGTATCCTTCCCCTGGAGTGGGATGGGAATGGAGATTTTACAGTATCCTTCCCCTGCCATGCCCACCAAGTCACACCCACAGAACCAGTAGTAAAAATGTTTGAATCCCACCACTGGACTAGAACTCACAGTCTCCTGCTTTCTAGACTGGTGCCTTAAACACTAGACCAAACAGGCTCTCTCTTAATGAACTAGAACAAGATGGTGGAGCAACCCCAAAAGTTCATCTCTCATTAGTGGTTGTATTTTGCATCCCCTAAAATGTGGGTTGCTCTCTCATCTAAGAGATGGTGATTGGTTCTAAGGGAAAGTGGGGGGAGGGGTGGCCTTCATTGATACAAATGGAACAAGCATTGAGACCATTCTGAAGGACCTTCTAAAACCTCATGCCAATGTTCTCTTAGGAACGTGTAGCATAGACTGAGTGGAAAATGGACTTGTGGCTTTCATTTATGTCTCAAATGAATACAAACCGATAAGAACTGTTGAGCAAAGTGAAGCAAAAGAATAACTTCAATTGCAAAGTAAGACACACAGAGACAAGAGGGATGGAATGGGGTGGGGTGGGGTGAGGTGGGATAGGATGGATTATCTTTAGAAGGGAATGGGATGGACTATAGAATGGAACTGAACACAAAAGTGAATGGAATATAGAAGAGAAAATGGAATGGAATGGAATGGAATGGAATGGAATGGAGTGGAGTGGAGTGGAGTGGAGTGGAGTGGAGTGGAGTGGAGTGGAGTGGAATATAGAATGGAATGGATTATAAAATGGAATGAAATGGAATGGAAAATGAAATGGAACAGAATGGAATGGAACTTTGCATTTGTTTGGCAGGTAAAAGCAGTGGGTATTTTGCTCAGGGTGATGCATTTGCACCATTAGTAAGATGGCCTATGTTGAAGGTTACCCCTAGGAAACGTTTCCCGGCTTATACAGTATTCTATCACAATTATTCATACTTCCAATTAAGTACATTTACGGTTGATACTTCTTGCTCAGTGGTTATCAAAAGTTTATGCGAGATAGTACCAGCTCATCTATCATAGACCCCCTGCTGGCCTTTGCAAAACACTTGTAAAATGAAAAGATAAGACTCTTGAGCTAAACACAATTAATTATGGGAAGGGAATGAGAAGAAATACAAAGGGGTGCTTTTAGACATAAGATGTCAGGCTCCAAAAACCATGAAAGACTTAGTTAGTCTCTCAAGCATTTTTTTTTTTAATGTTCTACACCTACGGACAGAATCTTGCCAAACTAAAATAGTCTACTACCCACACGAAGCAATTATTTCCATGTATTTATTTATCAAATTTACTTGTCACCGGTGCTGGGTTTCTACTGGTTCATCCTGGTTTGGGTGAATCAGTAGCGGCGGCAGCGGGAGGCTCCACCCACCCACCCACCCGGATGTCATCACAGACGCTCTGCGCATGCACAGAAGGTTCTCTGCATGTGCAGAAGCTCTGCGCACGAGCAAAGTGAGTGCGCTTACACACTCACAGTTCTGAACCGGTAGCGAAGATAAGTGAAACCCACTAGTGTTTGTCACCCATATCGTGGTTTAGGTGATTCTGAGCGGCTATACTCTGGGAATTATTGGGAGGCTGCCTTCACCCTTTCTCTCTCACACAAACTATCTGAACTGAGTTGTCTCTTACTTCTCTGGAAGTAAGAAAACCCTCTTAGAAAACCACTCCATCTCATCACATGTGTGTCAGGGGTCCCAGCCAGACTCAGGGCGGCTCACAACAGTTAAGAAACATCTAATAAAAAATTAAAAAATTAAACAATTATTGAGCTCTGGTGGCTCAATAGACTAAGGCAGTCATTAACATCCACTTACATCTGCTGCCTGCAATTACTGCAAGTTCAAATCCCACCAGGCTCAAGGTCGACTCAGCCTTCCATCCTTTCTAAGGTAGGTGAAATGAGGACCCAGATTGTGGGGGCAATAAGCTGACTTTGTATAAATATACAAAAGTATGAAGGCTATTGCTTAACGCATTGTAAGCCACCCTGAGTCTCCGGAGAAGGGCGGCATATAAATCATTTTTTTTAAAAAAAATCCAAAGCTCATAATTTAACAGTTAAAAGTGCAATTAAGACTAACAAGTTAAAATTAAATTAGAATTAAAACCCCATCAGTCCAGGCCGGCCAAACGAAACAGCCACGTTTTCAGGTCGCGGCGGAAAGAGCGGAGGTCGGGGGCCACCCGGAGCTCTAGGGGCAATTGATTCCAAAGGGTAGGTGCGCCCACAGAGAAAGCCCTCCCCCTGGGGGTCGCCAGCCAACACTGTCTAGCTGACGGCACCCTGAGGAGGCCCTCTCTGTGGGAACGCACCAGGCGATGGGAAGCTGTTGCTGGCTGAAGATGGTCTCCCAAATATCCCGGGCCTAAGCCATGTAGGGCCTTATAGGTAATCACCAGCACCTTGAATCTCAAAAAACAATTTTATTGGAGATTTCATATTGGCACAAACTGGTGAAAAACCGACTCTGAAAGCTCCTGTGGTTTTCACCGGATTAAAAAGTGGAAGTTCCCCCTTCCCTCAAACGATCAATCACATTGTCCAATCAAGGTGCTGGCTGGTTGCCTGGATACAGTGCTCCTCCTCTTTCCAGCCACCTGCTGGAATGACCTTGGTTCCCACAGGAAACTATTTTGTTTTGGCTACAAAAAAAACCCCATCTAACTATGTTTCCCCTCCTTAACCCGTCTTTGTATTGTGGCAATCCATTTATTTATTGATTGATTGATTGATTGATTGATTGATTGATTGATTGATTATAAAGTTTATTTCCATTTTTAAAAACAATGCTTTACATATATACATACAAAATTATTGCAACTAACGAACACAAATATGCACCTATACCACTAATACCATTTCATTTCCCTCTCTTTTTTTTCACCCAAATATACCACAAATTCCAACATTCATAATAATCAGAATCTTTTTGGTTCCTAAGTAATTTCGTTAACCGATCTGCCTCTGCGCATTCTGTAATTTTCCAAATCAATTTATTCTCTGTGGGTAACAGTTCGTTTTTCCATTCTTGCACGTATAATGTCCTAGCTGCAGTAGTGATGTGGAGGATCAAGTACCATTTTTCCTTCGTTATTTTATCTGGTTTCATTCCCAATAAAAAAAATATCTGGTTTCAGCTCTATATTATATCCTGTAATTTCCACTATCCAGTTCCGAACCTTGGACCAATATTTGCCTACTTTGGGACATGTCCACCATTGGTGGTAGTATGTCCCGCTACCATTCCCATTCTTCCAACATGCCGAGGAAACTCCCGGGAACATTCTTGCAATTCTTGCCGGGGGATATGCCAATGGTAGACCATTTTATATATATTTTCCTTGTAGGGGCAATCCTAAATGGGCCCAGCCAGATCGCTTCACAGTTGACAATGTGAGGTCTATGCAAAATAATATAAAAAAGGAGTCCTTAAATATAGACAGTCATAAAGAAAAATGAAGTGTAGCAAGAAACCTACTTGGCATTACAATTGTCTTCCACAGTAACACTCCCTGATGCTCACTGGCTTAGAATAATAAGCAAAGACAACTAGAAGTAGCTCCACAGAACCATTACATCCACTCTTCAATGCCTCCAAAGCCATTAGATGATATGCAATAAGACTGCCAATTCAGAGACCAGCCACAAGGAGCAAAAATCTATGGCTTTCTCTGAGATGCTGCATCTGTTGCAGCAACAAAAATCTCACCCAGACGTCACATGAAAGAGGCATAAAGGCATAAAGAAATTGGAATCAACGCCTAAACATTTGCAAGGGACTTTGCATAACTGTTCATCTTCTTAGGAAAACCAAAACAAAAAACAAAAAAACCACAACCCAGAATATTGCCAATTCCACCCCTCCTGGCTTCTCCTAAGTGAAAGAGGCAAAGCAGAGAAACACCAGATTCTTCCAAGAGGTTATTGATCTGCCTCACAAGTTTTCCTGATCTCGTGTTTCCAATGGAAACTCAGTTTCGGTAAACAGATTCTCTCGCCTCGCATTTGTGCTGAGGCGCACTCTTCACCAGTGTTTCACAACAGTGTAGCCAATCAAAGCAACCCAAACCCAAGAGCCTTGGTGGCGCAGCAGACTAAAGTGCTGTTAAGTAGCACCAGCTGCCTGCCATTACTGCAAGTTCGAATCTCACCAGGCTCAAGATTGACTCAGCCTTCCATCCTTTCGAGGTAGGTAAAATGAGGACCCGGATTGTGGGGGCAATAAGCTGACTTTGTATAAAAAAGAACACCGCTTGGGGGGGGCAAAAGTATGAAGGCTATTGCTTAACGCATTGTAAGCTGCCCTGAGTCTCCGGAGAAGGGCGGCATATAAATTGAACCAATAAACAATAAACAATAATAAACCCATGGTGATCATAGGACTCGTGTGTCAACTCTGAAGCTGGCCTGACTGAAGCAAGAGGCTGACTCTGTAAACCGCTTAGAGAGGGGCTGTAAAGCACCGTGAAGTGGTATATAAGTCTAAGTGCTACTGCTATTTCTGCCATTAGCTCACCACTGTTATTCCTTTTGCTTTTCAGCAGAGGTTTTCTAGGATTTCTTCTTCTATTCAAACATCAGTTTAGTATGAAGAAATGTAGTAGGGTAGATTTCCCCCCATCTTTTAACCCCCATCTTTCTTTCAGGGGTGAAATCCAGCAGGTTCTGACAGGTTCTGGCGAACCGGTAGCGGAAATTTTGAGTAGTTCAGAGAACTGGCAAATACCACCTCTGGCTAGCCTCAGAGTGGGGTGGGAATGGAGATTTTGCAATATCCTTCCCCTGGAGTGGGGTGGGAATGGAGATTTTGCAGTATCCTTCCTCTGGAGTGGGGAGGGAATGGAGATTTTGAAGTCTCCTTCCCTTGGCACGCCCACCAAGCCACGCCCACAGAACCAGTGGTAAAAAAAATTGAATTTCACTACTGCTTTATGCCCATAGACTGTTTTGCCATTTAGGTTGATATTCAAGACCCAGGCGGGGAATATGTTAAAAGTTGGCATCCACAGAGTTAACCAATGTGGGTATTTAAATGGAATTCTAGGACAGCATCTCAGCCACATGCCCATCGAATGCCCACAGCTCAATATGATCTTCCCCAACTTATTGCTAGGTCATCTTGGTGCCCGTATTTTAACCAGACCCATGAAATATATTTCCCCTTAACGCTTTGCTTTTTTTTTTTTATTTCTCTGTTCACTAATCCCTTGCAGGTATTTATAAGTAGCTTTCAAGCTGCAATGCAGTCAAGTTTTCTCTTGCATTGCCAACTTCATCTTCAATTCAAGGGCAACAAGAAAGAATAAAAACACCTGTTATCCATCCTCTCAATTCTCTCCAGTTTAACAAAATCCTTTAACACAATGAAATTCCAAACATGTAGCCTTTATCATCCTGCCACAGAGAGTTGTTGTTGTTGTTTTTTTAATAAAATTTCCTCATGATCTCATTCTGTGATTATATGATGCTTTCCAAAACTAGGTTACATAATGTTGTGGCCCGCCAGTGGCCTGTGCGGATCGTGGTTGATCCCAACGATGAGGAGGCTGGTGTGGGGTCGCGCCAGCAGCCTGTGCAGCCGGCGCTCGCGTCAGACAGCGAGGAGGCTGAAGAGGATGTGGTGCCAGAGGCAGAGACTCAGCCTGGGCCTTCAGAACCTCCAGAGGCTCCTTCAAGTGGAGAGAGTGAAGTGGAGGAGCCTCTCCTCAATGCTCGAGCATGCAGGGCTGACAAAAGGCAGGAGTGGCTACTCAGGAGGAGGAGGTCTCCTCGGGAGTAAGGTTTGAGGATAATTGGCCACTGCCTTAGCCTATTTAAGTCGCATGCAGTTAGTAATTTCTTGCTGGAAACAACGTGTAATTATTACAGGGCATTTTTGAAGAGTGAGTGTCTTATCGTATCTCGTTTTCTGGGCTGGTTGCCAACCTTTGCTGGACTTGGTTTATTCTTGGTACGTTATAACTTTGATAAGTTGGTGTGTGTCACAATCCCTGGGAATCCGGAGCTGGAGCAGAACACATAACTAGATCAGCATATTTGTCACTATTCATCTCTAAATGTCACAATCTGGTTTTTTATATTTTTTTTTTATTTTTTGCTAGATTAGAACAATGCTGTGTTTGCTTCTGCTTTGCAAATCCTGATTGAAGTTCAATTAGTGTGTTTACTGACGGAACAAGCAGAGGAATAGTAAGAGTCCTTGTTAAAAAGGGCTGATCTAGGCTGGTTCAAATGTTATTTTAATTCACATTTTCATACAGACCTCCCCAGTTTACACTTTTTGAACCAACATTAACACAAGCTACATTTTTAAATTCCTCATGTGCTACATTTCATGGTGTGGTGTTCTAATGAATAGAATAGAATAGAATAGAATAGAATAGAATAGAATAGAATAGAATAGAATAGAATAGAATAGAATAGAATAGAATAGAATAGAATAGAATAGAATAGAATAATAAGGTCTGGTGCTTATGCGCGCACCGGCCAGCTGATTTTCAGGCCTTCTGGGCCTACCAGAAGTAGGGAAACAGGCTGTTACCTGCCTCCGGAGGACCTTGGGGGGGTGGGGAAGGCCCATTTTTCTCTCCCCAGCCTCCAGAGCCTTTCTAGGAGTCTGGGGAGGGCAAAAATGGCCTTTCCCACTACCACCACCCTGGAAACCCTCTGGAGGCTGGAAACGACCCATTTGCCAACTTCTGGTGGAACCGGAAGTCCCGGTTTTTTTGCTATCCCCAGCCTCCAGAGCCTTTCTAGGAGTCTGGGAACGGTGAAAACAGCCTTCCCCACCCCCCGGAGGCCCTCCAGAGGCTAGAAACAGCCCATTTGCCAACTCTGGGGGGTGGGGAAGGCCGTTTTCACCCTCCCTAGTCTCTTAGAAAGGCTCTGGAGGCTGGGGACAGCAAAAAACGGAACTTCCGGTCCCACCAGAAGTTAGCAAATGGGCTGTTTTTGGCCTTCGGGGGGCCTCTGGGGGCAGGTGGGAAAGGCCGTCTTCACCCTCCCCAGACTCCTAGAAAGGCTCTGGAGGCTGAGGAGAGCAAAAAATGGGCCTAGCATGCCAGGAGTGGGGGAAGTGTGAGGGGCAGGGCACATAGAATTATGAGTGAGGGCACATGTGCACACAACACACACACACACACACCCTGCTTCTGGCACATGATGGCAACCAGGTTAGCCATCACTGGCCTAGGTGATGGTTACTGCTTATTTCAAAGTCATATTTCTTGCTCTCTTCCTGGAGAAAATAGAGGGCAATTTTCCATCGCAATATCCCACATGGAGAACCTGTCTAGAATATGGAACCCCTGTGCATATGTAGGCCGTGGTGAGGGTGAAATTCTCTCACTGAATTTGAGGAAACTCTAGCATATTGTCTTTGATTATTCAGGACATTTTTCAATAGCTTTTTAATTCTTTTCCTCAGCTACCTCAGCAGGGATGCAAAGAATGCTCATTTATAGACTGTCAAAGATATTTTTCAAAAAGAATACCGGGGGGGGGGGGGGGGAGCTGTATTGTCCTCTAATCCATTTTCTCGATGAATCTTGTATTAAGATATTGTTTCTTTTCATATTTTTTCCCTTTGTCTGGTCAAATCTCTTGGCATTTACGATGCCTCTGGAGAGATGCATCCATTAAGTAGTCTGCCTATATGAAACAAAAACCTGATGAATCAATATATCTCTATATCTCTATATCTCTATATCTAATCTCTCTCTCTCTCTCTTTCCACATGTACGTGTGTGTGAGTGTGTGTGTGTGTGTGTGTAAAAGAGAGTTGGAAGGGACCTTGGAGGTCTTCTAGTCCAACCCCCTACTCAGGCAGGAAGTCCTATACCATTTCAGAAAAATGGTTGTCTAATCTCTTCTTAAAAACTTCCAGTGTTGGGGCATTCGCAACTTCTGCAGTCAAGTTGTTCCACTGATTAATTATTCTAACTGTCAGGAAATTTCTCCTTGGTTCTAAGTTGCTTCTCTCCTCGATTAGTTTCCACCCGTTGCTTCTTGTCCTGCCCTCAGGTGCTTTGGAGAATAGCTTGACTCCCTCTTCTTTGTGGTAACCCCTGAGATATCGGAACACTGCTATCATGTCTCCCTTAGTCCTCCTTTTCCTTAAACTAGACATACCCAGTTCCTGCAACCGTTCTTCATATGTTTTAGCCTCGAGTCCCCTAATCATCTTTGTTGCTCTTCTCTGCACTCTTTCTGGTGTCGCAACATCTTTTTTACATCTTGGTGACCAAAATATATACATATATATTTCTAGTTGATGCTTCTAGTTACACACAGATTTTCTTAATGTAAATCAGTTCAGGTTTATATTTTATTTATTGCTAAATAATTTCTCACTCAACTAACTGTGGTTCAGATTCATTCCATAAGAACAAAATATTAGACTTCCCGTATCAAGTCAAAATTTATTTTATTTTATTATTATTTTTATATTTATATTTATATGCCGCCCTTCTTCGGAGACTCGGTGGCTTACAATGCGTTAAGCAATAGCCTTCATACTTTTGTATATTTATACAAAGTCAGCTTATTGCCCCCCACAAACCGGATGCTCATTTTACCCACCTTAGAAAGGATGGAAGGCTGAGTCAACCTTGAGCCTGGTGAGATTAGAACTCGCAGTAATTGCAGGCAGCTGGATGTTAAATGCTGCCTTAATAGGAGGCATTAGCCTGCTACGCCACTCAGGCTCCTAAAATTCATTTAATCCCATATTTTTTTGGTCCACATGTCTCTGGGGTGCTCAAAAGCAGGAAATAGTTATATACCCAGCTTTGATTGGTCTCCTTCAATTAGTATTTGGGACCCTAAATTCAGAAGTAACCTTGAGCCTCAAAGAGTAATTGCTCTTTGATGGCTAATCATCCATAGAGTTGTTCAGTCCCCTTCAAAGTCATTTGAGTTATGTTGTGTGATAATAATTCCACAGGTTAATAAAGCACTGTGTGAAATGCTTTGTTTTTCTATTCTACATCTCCTTCCAGTCAGCGTCACATAAATCTGTTAGTTTTCAACCTGTTAGCAAAGAGTCAAATGTGCTTTCTTCATGAGGTAACCGAGCTTTGTTTGTTTTTCCTTGGAGACATTTTGCTTCTCATCCGAGAAGCTTCTTCGGTTCTGACTGGGTGGTAGACAGTGGAAGAATTTACATTCCTTGCAGTCATCTGGTTGTTTCTGAGAATCGTTGAGGCCACTTGGAGATTTATCGGTGCCCTCAAGGCGCAAATGGATATGGAAAAACATGGATATGCGTAAAAACAGGGTGGAACAACAACTGATGACCTCCTTTTACCGGTCCACAATAGAAAGCATCCTCACTTATTGCATTATGGTATGACATGCTGATCTGACAGCCGCGGATAGAAAAACATTACAGGGGGTGGTGAGCACGGCACCAAACTTTATGGGCTGTCCCCTGATACCACTAGACGAGATCACTAGGGTTTGTTGTCTTAGAAGAGTAAGGGAAATTCTCAGGGATGACTCTCACCCTGATCATCACTTCTTTACCCTCCTACCATCAGGAAGGAGATATAGAAGTATAGCCAGCCGCACAAACAGGCTGAAGAATAGTTTTTAATCCATGGGCTGTCAAGACCAGGGGTGGGTTCTAAAAAGTTTTATTACCAGTTCTGTGGGTGTGGCTTATTTTGTAGGTGTGGCTTGATGGTCACATGACAATTCTTTAGGATTTGGCAGAGGTATTGGTCTACCAGGCTTTTAACTGCTTGCAGAGCTGTACCAGTCTACTCATTTATTTTTGCAGGCACCGGTCTACTCATTTGTTTTTGGAGGCACCGGTCTACTCATTTGTTTTTGGAGGCACTGGTCTACTCATTTGTTTT
>WNWU01000068.1:2471553-2485879 GCA_012654045.1 Ptyas mucosa
AGGCACTGGTCTATCCATTTGTTTTTGGAGGCACCGGTCTACTCATTCATTTTTGGAGGCACCGGTTTACCACCACACTGCCTTTTAACACGGATCAGCTGTAGGGAGGCCCTTTGAAGCCCCACAGCAAGAGTTTAAACAGTTTTTTCCCTTCTAGCCAATCAGCTGGGACTCGGGAGGCAGCAATAGATTGGGTGTTGGGCCAAATAAAAGGTAAGAATAATGCAGGGGGGGCAGGGGGGGTAGCTCCCGAACAAAGAGAACCAGATCGGTGACCTCATATCATCACCGCTACTGGCTCGGCCGAACCGGGAGGAACCCACCACTGTGTCAGACTCCTGCATGAGAAATAACATCATAACTACATAGTATGATGGACTGCAGGGTCGGTGCAATGGGTAACATGTTCACACTGGTGCAATAGGACTGGGTGCTTTGTTAATATGATTTATTGGGTTAGGGATTTTCTGTCTTCACTGTGAGTTGTATTGTGTTGCTGGGGGGGTGCACCGAGGGAGCTCAACCAATCTCATTGTACATATGTTGTGCACTGACAATAAAGATTTGACTTGAATTGGAATTGAATTGGAACCATTTTGGAACTGCTAAAAGGACTGTGTTGTAAACAGGAGGCAGGCAATGTCATTGTATTTAATTACAATGAAAATGTCTACAGACAATATTATTATAGAGTATGGAATAAATGGTATAATTGGCTTAAGACTAACAATAAAGAACAATAGCTATCAGAAGAGAAAAATAGAAGTACTAAATAGAGATGTATCAAATGTGCAGAGTGGAATAAAAATGTATATAATATGAAGGTAGAAATGTATAATAGTAAAGAGATAGCTAAAATGTATGGTTCTCTATAAGGGGAAAAGGGGGGGAAAAGAGGGGGGAAGGAAAAGGAGGGGAAGAAGACAGAGTAAAAGATTAAGATAAAGGGGAAGAAGAATAAAGAGCTGAGGTGGTGCAGAGCCTGTAGTACAGTGGTTTAAAGCACCCTGTTATTAACATCTATTAACATCTGCTGCTTGCAATTACTGCAAGTTCGAATCCCACCAGGCTCAAGGTTGACTCAGCCTTCCATCCTTTCTAAGGTGGGTAAAATGAGGACCCAGATTGTGGGGGCAATAAGCTGACTTTGTATAAATATACAAAAAGTATGAAGGCTATTGCTTAACGCACTGTAAGCCGCCCTGAGTCTCCGGAGAAGGGCGGCATATAAATCAAATTGAAAAAAAAAGTGATTAGAGTGCAGTACTGCAGCTACTTCAGCTGACTGCTACTTCAGCAAATCAGCGGATCAAATCTCACTGGCTCAAGGTTGACTCAGCCTTCCATCCCTCCGAGGTGGGTAAAATGAGGACCCAGATTGTTAGGGGCAATATGCTATTTAGTATACTGTCTTTGGTGTAAGCCGCTCAGTGTCCTCGGAGAGTGGGTGGCATAGAAATATGAATAATAAAGTAAAATAAAATAAATAAATAATAACTGGAAGACCACTATGAAACAATGCTTAAATATGATAAGTTATTTATATGTGGTATGTTGTGTAAATGTCTAATATGTGTTCTAATAAAATTACATTTTTTTATTAAAAAAAAAAGAAAAGAAAAGGTCTACAGACAAGAACGAGGTTCTTGAGTCCACCAGGACTCCACCATGAATCCATCTGTGTCCCTCATTGTGGCCAATCTCTACAGAAACCAACCTTCTCAGATGATAAGCAAAAGGTCTTCAAGGAAAAACAAGGACAGTCCAATTGTCTCTTTTGAAAAAAAGCATCTTTGGAACCTGGATAACTGAAAATCTCCATAGACTGTTAATAAAGTAAACATACTTTATTTGTTTGAACATCAAATACTCAAAACATTAAGCCTTCCAGGGTGGAATAATGTCAGCAGCGGAGAGGGGGGGGGGAGGAGAAATGACATCAGAGTTAAAGTTTGACCTACCTGCTTTTAGTCCTAAATTGGATTGACACCCTGAAACTCTATTTGATGTTTAGATTGCCTAGCTACCAATGACATTAGGTGCTCATTAAAGAAAATAGGTGGACTGAGTGAAGCAAGGGTTTAAATACAGGTGTGTGTTATATTAAGTGTAGTGTGTCTTTTGGTACATATTTAGAGGCGGGGGGGAAACCTCTCCAGGAAAGAAAAGAAAAAGGTTGAAAAAGGTTGCCACTTTTTTAAAAAAAATTGGCAAATTTTTACATGGCTCGGGCAATTTTCAAACAGAGCTAAATCAGTGCCTATTTCAAAGGCTTTCTTTCAATTGAATATGGGCATATATTGTTGCAGTCTAATTATTAAATATGGGGTGCTGCTTTTACTGTCTGAATTTAAGCACCTAAATCTCTTTTTAAAAAGAATATATTAAAGCTAGCTTCTGACCTTTATGGCTACAAAGAAAAGTCTAAAGATATGCAGGCAGTCTTTGAAAAGCTCATAAAACCAAGTTAGCCTTTGATAAGGTCATTTTCAGTGTCCTACAGAAGTTCCTCTTCATTCTCCCGATTTGTAACTAACTCTCCCTTTGCTCTGCTAAAAAAAGAGAAAGAGAGAGAGAGAGAGAGAGAGAGAGAGAAAGAGAGAGATCATAGAAAAATTATACCCAAATCTATAAAGGCTATAGTCAGAATTTTTTTTAGCATAATTTATTCAGAAGATTAAAAAATGTTTCTTCCACCAGAGACAATTTTCTGTTTAGAGGTCAACCATTTTATCTAAAGTAATATTAAGCATGTTCAGGTGCCTTGCAGAAACCGAAAAGTACGGCAATAGATTCAATAGAAATGCACAGGGGTGGGATTCAGCCGGTTCGGACCAATTCGGATGAGCCAGTATTTGTGATCTGCAGGTGGGCCCACCCACCTGCTTTGGCGCTATGCTGTCCTATTTAGCTGCACTTTTTAAGCTGTGCGCATGCGTGCAAGCGTGTGCACGAGCAAAGCGCACGTATAGAAGGCTCACACACCAGGGTTGGGTTCTACTTACCTTTACTACTGGTTCGCAACGGGATCGTGCACATGCGCAGATCGCTGATGATGACATCCGGGGCAGTGGACGGGGCCTCCCGCCGGTTTTACTACCGGTTCTTGCGAACCCGTCTGAACCGGGGGGCAACCCACCACTGGCGCACGCACTCACGTTTTCGATGCTGAGGTGAACCGGTTGTTAAATTATGTGAAGTCCATCTCTGGAAATGCACCATCTATGAAGGGGGAAAGGTTTGCTTGATCGATTTGCATTTCTCAAAAAATCTGGGATGCTCTATGCCAGGGGTATCAAACTCAAGGCCCGCGGGCCGGATCCACCCTGCAGGGTGCTTAAATCTGGGTGCAGGGCCAGCCTGGAAATAGCAAAAGACTGGCCTGTGGTGCCTCTGCTACCAAAAATGGGGTGCAGGGGACCCCGTTTTGGCTGCCAGGATGCTACAGGAGGCCATCCTTGACTCAGAAGGTTATAAAAGGGAGGAAAAGTAAAATATTTTGCCTTTCAGCCATGCGGGATTCTGCTACTGTAGCCTATGTCAATCATTTATCGTTCTAGTCTTCCTATGGAGTCAGTTTCTTGATCTGGTCTCTCTCTCTCATAGGATAATCAAGTAGATCAAGTATATATTTTTAAAAAAACAAAATTACAGGAATGTATGCCTCTCTATTTTTATAAGTGTATAAAAACATGTGTGTGGAAATGCAGTCCTGTGTCATGCCTACCCCAGCCACACCCACCATGGCCATGCCCACCATGCCACGCCTAGCCCTCCGAGGTCAAATACAACCCTGATACGGCTCTCAATGAAATCGAGATTGACACCTCTGCTCCAGGGGTGGGTTCTACTTATCTTTACTACTGGTTTACAATGGGGCCGTGCGCGACGTCCGGGTTGGTGGGCGGAGCCTCCCACCAGTTTTACTACCGGTTCTTATGAACCGGTCCGAACTGGAGGCAACCCACCACTGCCCTGCTTTATGCACACCAGTACGGGTATCAAGTCCACGTGGATTTTTAAGGTTCTACCTTAGGCACAGAACCTTAACTTCATAAATAATTTAGATGAAGAGATAAACAGTGCCGGCTGGTGGGCCCGCGGGGGAGGGCCTTTTCTGTGGCCGCCCCAGCTCTCTGGAACCAGTTACCTCCTGAAATCCGGACCATCCCCATCCTATTAGCCTTCCGAAAAGCGGTGAAGACCTGACTTTTCCAGCAGGCCTGAGGCCGGTGATCTCTCCGTTGCCATCTGGCGAGATCTGGCCATGAATGGTGTGAATGGGTTTTAATTGTTTTTAATGTTTTAATTTTTAATGTTTTTATATATGGTTTTTAAATGCATTGTAAGCCGCCTTGAGTCTTCGGAGAAAGGCGGCATACAAGTGGAACAAACAAACAAACAAATAAATAAATAAATAAGGAATTCATCAAATTTGCAGATAATGCCAAATGGTGGGAACAGCCAACAGTCCAGAAGATAGGCTCAAGAAGATCTTGAAGGATCTTGAACACTGGGTCTTACCCAACAAAATGCTATTCTGTTGTGAGAAAAGTTTTCACACTTAGGCAAAACAAACAAACAACAACAACGACAACCCCCAAATGCACAGGTATAGACTAGGTCCGCGATGGTTAACCTTTTTGTTGTCATGTGTCCATAATGCAATGTGCGTGTGACACACAGACCCCTGTGCACCCTGCCCCCTGCGCAAGCACATTTGAGCCCCCCTGCATGACCCATAACTCCTGCACATGCACATGTGATCCCTTTGTGCTCCCCTCACGCCACATTTTGGGCCTCCCTGCACTTATAACCCATAATGCAATGCATGTGCGACCCCACATGTGAAATCCCCCCTGCTCCTCCTGCCCCCACACATGTGCACTTTTCTACGGCATGTGCCCCGTCCCCCGCGCATGCATGGCAGAGACCCGAAAATCAGCGGGCCAGCGGGAAGCGCATGTGCTGTGGAGCTGAGCTGAGGCGACGGCTCTCATGCGTGCAGAGAGGGCTTTGCATGCCACCTGTGGCACCCATGCCATAGGTTCGCCATCATGGGACTATGTGGTACCTGGCTCAAGAGCAGTAACTACAAGAGGGATCTAGGAGTCCTAGTGGACAATCGCTTAAATATGAGCCAACAGTGTGCTGCAGCTGCCCAAAAAGGCACATGCAGTCCTAGGCTCTAATAGCAGAGGGGTAGTATCAAAGTCACACGAAGTGTTAGTACCATTTCATACTGCACTAGTAAGACCACAGTTGGAATACTGCATCCACTTTAGGTCACCATAATAATAATTTTAAAAAATGTCTACAGAGTGCAGGGAAGAGCAACAAATATGATGAGGTGACCAGAGGCTAAACTGTACAATGAATGGTTGTGGGACCTGGGAATGTCTATGTTGTGGTCCGCAAGCAGCCTGCGGAGCTGGCAGTGGAATCAGACAGTGAGGAGGCTGGGGGAGGAACATGGGCCAGTCCTGGAGTCTGGGGAAGGCTCGGATGAGGGTTCTGCGTCAGAGGCAGAGATGGGGCCAGGGCCATCTGGCAGTGATGCGCAGACTTTGGAGCTTCCAGAGTCGGACATCAGAGAGGCAGAGGAACAGGAGGAGCCTGTTCCTAGTGCGTGCGTGCGCAGAGCTGCTAGAAGGCAAGAACAGTTAAAACAAAAGGGATGACTTGGGAGTAAGGCCTGGAAATGATTGGCCCCTCCCATAAGGCTTAAAAGAGGAGCAAAGGCACGTGGGCCCTTTGCAGGAAAGCAACATTGTTAATTCTGTTCCCAGTCGGCATCTCTGTTTGATTCTGGATTCCGTGTGGCTTTGCCAAGTAGGTCTTTGGCAGCGTGTCAAGGGAGATAAAGGTTGGTGATTATCCCGAAGGACTTCTCCCGAAGGACTTTTTGCAACTAATTGGGACTCAGCTGTGAATGAAAGTAATTCACAGCTGTTGCAATAAAAGAAGTTTTTGGGACTACTCGTGGGTTTTAATGACCCAGTAAGCCTAGGTCACAACAGTCTAGTCTAACAAAGAGAAAGACTAGCGGTGAAATGATAGCAGTCTTCCTATATTTGAGAACTGTCACAGTGAGGAGAGAACAACCTATTCTCCAAAACACCTGAAGGCAAGACAAGAAGTAACTGATGGAACCTTAACAAAGAGAGCTCCAAGCCAGAACTAAGGAGAAATTTCCTGACAGTGAGATCAATTAATCAGTGGAACGACTTGCCTCCAGAGGTTGTAAGTGCTCCATCACTGGAGCTTTGTTAAGAAGAGACTGGACTGCCATTTGTCCAGAATGATATAGGTTCTCCTGCTTATGCAGGAGGTTAGACTAGATTGAATTTCCAATGTTCCTTCTAATTCTTGCTATTCTGTATTTTGTTTAGGATTTATCTTTTGATCAGTTATTAGATGAACATTTTTTTATCTATCTTTGGTTGAAATCTAATTCTCAGTAATCTCTTGGAGACACTGAGGTAATTTTCTTAACATCGAAGTGGAAGGCCATGGTCTTTTTCTAGTAATTAATTTTTAATTCCAAACCTTGGGTGGTTTGGTGGGGTTTTTTTCTCCCACTTAAATATGAACCAGGTAAATTCAGTTCAATTTTATCCTAACTTTTATCTGGTGACATTAGGAAATACATCTGCACTTTTTGGTTTTCTGTGCAACTGTACTTTCTGCCACAGACAGATTACCAGCTGTCTACAAGGAATATAAATCCTTCCATTCCCTACTATTCTGACAGAGCTTCTTGGATGAGAAGCAAAACATCTTCAAAAGAAAAAACAAGAAAGTTCTGAAAAAGCACTTTTGGGGCAACCATGAGCTGAATGATTGAGAATCTCTACAGATGTTTTACAGATTAAAGAATCATCTTATTGTTCCTTACATCTTAAAAGTATTCACACTGCAATTTTGGCTATGATTGGACTTCTCCTCTAATAATGTGACTAGTTGCTAGAAGCGGAAACTGAACAAGTGAAAAGCTGAATAAATATTTGCACGTACGCCTATACTCTAAACAGAAATGCGCAGTTCTTCAGCCTGTCCTCCAGGGCCCCCCAAAAGATCTTACCAAATTGTAGTTTTTAATGCGAGAGAACAGAAAATCATTCAGTCCTTGACTGGGAGAGTAACCAAATGAAGCAGTATTAATTTTATTAACATGTAAATGAAATGCAGTCACGTTTAATTTCTTTTCCTAGCTGCATGCAAAGCTTTTTGGAGTGTACTTCTGCTCTAAGAGATCAGCCTTCAAGTATAACTTGAAGCTGGGAGTAGATGAATCTGTCAGCTCTGCTTAAACACAACTTTGTTTATATCCATTTTTACAACAGTTTGCAAACTCGTACAAAAAAAGTGGGGTAGCATATTTTAATGAATTTTATAAGCACATTTGGATTGGGCAAATGAGTCGTCTGATCTAGAAAGCAAAAGAATAATTACAGTTCAGTTCATGGGTTAGTTTGACAAGTGCAAATTCATACTATCTGCATCTCACCATTATATAAAGAGGTATGGTGGCTCAGTGCCTTACTGATGCTGGAGATGGTACTCTGCTCCAGCGGTTCAAGTCCCAGCACTGCATGAGAGGGTGAGCTCCCATCACTTGCCTCAGCTCCTGTCCTTTTGCAGTTTGAAAGCATGTTTTATGTGAGTAGATAACTAGGTACCATTTTGTGGGGAGATGAGCTGGTGCTCTGTGCAGGCGGTTAGATTCCTGCCAGTTCTGAACCTTCCCTGTTGCACTGCAAAATGCCTGTTTGTGAGGTGGTTCTGATGGAGGGAGGGGGGCCTTGGATGAGGCTGCAAGAAGAGCTGCTCACCTTTTTTTCCAGTGTGAAGAGAGCGCACTCTCATGTGGCACACTGTTGTGGCCCGTATGCGGCCTATACAGCTAGTAGCTGATTCTGACAATGAGGAGTGCAGCTGGCACTTGAGTAGGGCAATGAGGAGGCTGGAGAAGATGTGGTGCCGGAGGCAGGGATTTAGCCAGGGCCTTCAGAACCTCCAGAAGCTCCCTTGAGTGAAGAGGACAAAGAGGAGAAGCCTCTTCTCGATGCATGGGCGCACAGAGCTGCCAAAAGGCAGGAGTGGCTCCTCAGGAGGAGGTCTCCTCGAGAGCAAGGCTTGGGGCTAATTGGCCACTCCCTTAGCCTATTTAAGGAGGAACACCGACTGAAGCAATTTGCAGGGAACCATTTCGTTCACATACCTTCGTGTCTTGTCTTGCTTATCTTATCAGCTTCCTGCAAATTGCTTCTAGGCATTCTGCCAACCACAGTAAGCTTTCAGTATTATTCTTTGAATTCTTGGCAGCTGTTAATGCAGTTAATTAAAAGCCGTTGTTGTAAAAAACTGTTTTATTTAGTAAACTAAGGTTTGAACGGACTTTGTGTGTGCTGCGTTCTTTGGGGTCCGTAGCTGGGGCAGAACACATACCATGAGGAGCACACAATCATATACTTAACAGAGCTGGCCAACAGACAGCCAAACTACTACTCTGCAATAGCATTGTGGTCTCCTAGCTAATGTACCAGCTTAGCTAATGTAGCTAATTAGCCTAGCTAATGTACCTAGCTAATGTACCAGCCACAGTCCTTACAGATTACCAGCTGTCTGCAAGGAATATAAATCCTTCCATTCCCCACTATCCTGTCAGAGCTGAAGAAGCTTCTTGGATGAGAAGTGAAATGTCTTCAAAAGAAAAAACAAGAAAGTCCAGTTGCCTCCTGAAAAATGCACCTTTGGGACAACCATGACCTGGATGACTGAGAATCTCTACAGACTTTTTACAGATTAAAGAATCATCTTATTGTTTCTTACTGTCAACTCACAAAACATCCCTGGTCTGCTCTCGAGTTGCCATAGGTAAGGGGGATGGGAAACCAACGAAGCAACATGGCAGCCACGGACAGGAGCACATTCCAGACATATCTTTCTCAAGGCTGTCTCCCAGGGTTACCGACAGCGGCCGGAAGGGAGTGGTCTCTACAACCCGCAAAGTTACTCCGTTGGCAAATGTGATTGATGACACACCCTGGAGGGGGGAAACAGTGCCATGATTAGGGCCGTAAATTATGTAGGGTTAGAGTTGGCTTCATTTGGGTATGTGTGGACATGGAGCTCCTAATAAATAACTGGATTTCTTTTGAAGCTTGGCTCAAGGCTCATGATTTGATTAGGGCATCCGTCGGAACCCTGACACTAACATCTTAAAAAGCATTCACATTGCAACTCTGGCTATGCTTGGACTTGTCCTATCATAATGTGGCTAGTTGCTAGAAGCAGAAACTGAACAAGTGAAAAGCTGAATCATCATCATCATCTATTATAACATTATTATTACAGTTTGAATCTGGACATGATGGAAAGAGCCTTGGATAGTACAGTGGTCTAAAGCCTTGTTATTAACATCAGCTGCCTGCAATTATTGCAGGTTCGAATCTCACCAAGGCTCAAGGTTGACTCAGCCTTCCACCCTTTCTAAGGTAGGTAAATTGAGGACCCAGTTTGTGAGGGCAATAAGCTGACTTTGTATAAATATACAAAAGTATGAAGGCTATTGCTTAGCGCATTGTAAGCTGCCCTGAGTCTCCGGAGAAGGGTGGCATATAAATCAAATTAAAAATTAAAATTAAAATTAAAAAATTAAAAAAATGCTGATTGTGAAGAATTACATTTCCAGAGTTTGTGACCCCTGCTTGGAGATGCTTTCAAAGACTTGTCTATGGCTTTTATCAACTTCAGCTGAGGTACTGTTTCCCTTCCTACAAGTAAATAACCTTAAAATCATGATGCAATGCAGGGTCGATTACGATCATACTGTCTACGAAGGGTTGCCATCCACTCCTATTTCTGAAAGTTCACTTAACACAGAAGTCAGAAATGAGTCTGGTCTTTGGAACCACTTAAAAAGGTTCTATCCTGGATGGGTCAAAAATGTAATATTTTGACAAAAGCCAATTTGGTCTGATGGTCAAGACACCAGACTAGAATGAATAAAACTTTATTACGGCCCTCGACCAGCAACAGACCTACAATAAATTAAAAATAATACTGACATTAATCATGAATAGTAACATCACTGTTATGTAAATACATAATCTCAAATCGTTAGGGTCATTCCCTAATTTACACGAGTGGAGAGCCAATAAGTATGTGAGTAAATGTATTTTTCCAATAATTGTTATAGATATCTCCAAAAAATTGGTTATATACTCTGGTTTCTCTTCAGATTGTATAAATCTTTCACCAGACTAGAAAACAAGCAATGGGAAATTCTAGTCTCACCTTATCCATGAAAGTCGGGTGACTTTGGACCAATCACTGGGAGATGATAAGTTCTAGTCCCGCCTTAGCCATGAAAGCTATCTGGGTAATTTGGGGCCAGTCCAGGGGTGAAATCCAACAGGTTCTGACAGGTTCTGACGAACCGGTAGTGGAAATTTTGAGCAGTTCGGAAAACCAGTAGCAGAAATTTTGAGTAGTTCAGAGAACTGGCAAATACCATCTCTGGCTGGCCCCAGAGTGGGGTGTGAATGGAGATTTTGCAGCATCCTTCCCCTGCCGTGCCCATCAAGCCACGCCCATTAAGCCACACCACGCCACCAAGCCACACCCACAGAACCAGTAGTAAAAAAAATTTGAATTTCACCACTGGGCCAGTCACTCTCTCTATCAGCCCAATTCTCTTCATAAAGTTGTTGTTGTTATGAGAAAAATAGGAGGAGGAAGATACATTGGATAAGTTTGCTGCCTTGAGTTATTTGTGAAAATAAAAAGGCGGGATATAAATAAATGAATATTTTCTGAGGAAAAAAATGCAAATTGATCAATATTCCCTTTACATCCCCAAATGCCGAGAGTCCACACTACATGGGATAATGGTTCTATTTATGATCCCTTCAACACACATACACATTCACTAAGATCAAAGGAATTTTCATTGTACAGGAGCCTGTGGTTAAAAACCCTAACTCTTTGGGATGTATTCCAGAATGAGTTATTGGACCTAAATTCTCTCTCTCTTTTTTTTTTCTTAACATAAAGCTACCATGCCTATTTCTGCAGCTGTTACAAACTCATGAAAGATTTTAATATTAAATGGCATACTCAATGCATATAAATAAATCCAATCAACCACCCATCCATTGTAAATCTCACATGATGTTGTTGGAAAGTCCTATGCAGCTTTTTCCTAAAAGATCTGCATCATCTACAATATAATCCAAAACCCCCAACACATATTTGTCAAGTACTTAATGGTCTTGGAATCCCATCCTTTAAAAAAAAATGAAATTCATTCTTCTTTTATAATCATCCAGGAGAGCTACACCGGAATTCATTTTTGCCTGTGATGTCCACTTCATTTTCCTTATCTACTATGGCAGTGTAAGCGCAGGTTAATTGTACATGACCTCCAATTTTGCTCCCCACAGCTCTGTACTTTCCCTTGGGGATTTAATGAAGGGGTTGTTTTTTTTTTAACTGACCTCACCAAATCTGAGTAACTTGACCTGAGACCACAACAAACTCCTAAATTCTCAAGGCTTCATGCTTGTTTCAATAGATACGATCTCGTTATCACTTTCATAATACTTCCATGGTATTGTTTAGACAAATTAGTTCATTTTGGACATCCCAGTTCCCATAATGTGGTGGTTTGTTTCCAAGGATTTTTGTTGCCACACTAATTGATGTGGGGTAGAACAACCTGGGGTAGCTCACTTTGTACAATCTGAACAAGTCTATGTTAGTGACTTGTTAAATGAGTGATGGGACTAGAAACCAGGAGACTGTGAGTTAAATTTAAACTTACCGACCAAGAAATAAAGGGAGGCTAGTAAAGCTATTTCAAGCTGTTTAGCTCTCGGTTCAGCGATACCCTTCTGTGATTCGAACCTGGGGCTCTTGCATATTAGACAGATGTATTAACCTCTAGGCCACAGGCTCCCCTCCTCACTTTGTCGGCTGTACCAGGAGGGAGATTAAGTGTACTAATGGTAAGACTGAACAATCAGGGGACTGTGAGTTCTAGTTCTGCCTTCCTTAAGCATGAAAGCCAGCTGAGTGACCTTTAGCTAGTCATTCTCTTTCAGCCCAATTCACCTCACAGGGTTGTTGTTGTTGTTATGTGGAAAATAAGAGGAGGAAGACGTGTTGCATATCTTTGCCATCTTGAGTTGTTTGTAAGAATAATTCAATTTATGCTATTTGTAAATATAATTCAATACATGACCACAATTAAGCCCAAAATTTCTGTTGCTCATCAAGACAGTTGCTTCCGTGCATGTGCCAGGCCTTGAAAACATGGCTAAATAGGACGGCATTACGTCCGGGCAGGTGAGCGAGTGGGCCCACCTGCAATCGCCGCTACCAGTTTGCTTGAACCGGTCTGAACTGGCTGAATACCACCTCTGATCCTTGCTATTCAGAGAGGCAGCATCTCTTCTTTTTTTTTCAGGTTTCCATACAATTCTCTGAAAAGATGCGGCTGCTTTAAGAGTTTAATAAAACAAGCTCCTTAAAGCAGCCGCATACATGCATACATACATACATATGTGCTACATGCTGCTACCAATTTACTTGAACCGGTCCGAACTGGCTGAATACCATCTCTGATGCTTGCTATTCAGAGAGGCAGCATCTCTCTTTTTTTCAGGTTTCCATGCAATTCTCTGAAAAGATGCGGCTGCTTTAAGAGTTTAATAAAGCAGCCACATATGCACATACAGAGAGAGAGAGAGAGAGAGACAGACAGACAGACAGACAGACAGATAGATAGATAGATAGATAGATAGATAGATAGATAGATAGATAGATAGAGATAGTGTTTTTCCATTGAAGCACGTGGTCTACCCCAATATGTGGGAGGGAGCATCCTGCTTCCCTTTCGCCCTTCAGCTCCAATCCAGGAGCCCTCAAGCAGTCGCATTCACGACAAACCATTTTATACCAAATTTATATTTGCTGATAAAGAAATAAAGGGAGACTAGAATAGATCTATTTCAAGCTATTTAGCTCTCATCAGCTAGCCCTTTATTTCTTTATCAGCGAATATAAATTTGGTATAAAATGGTTTGTCGTGAATGCGACTGCTTGAGGGCTCCTGGATTGGAGCTGAACAGCGAAAGGGAAGCAGGATGCTCCCTCCCATATTTGGGTAGACCAGGTGCTTCGACAGAAAAACAATCTCTCCCCTGGCTCAAGCTGGTAAAGGGAGGAGAACATGTGGCTCAGAGGTTAATACAACTGCTTAATATGCAGGCAGCCCAAGTTCGAATCCAAGAAAGGGTATGGCTAGCTGATGGGAGCTAAATAGCTTGAAATAGATCTATACTAGTCTCCCTTTATTTCTTTATCAGCAAATATAAATTTTATATATATGTGTGTGTGTGTGTGTGTGTGTGTGTGTGTGTGTGTATAACAGACTTTGAAGAAGAGTTATCATACTTAAATGTATTTATGTGTGACAATACCCTTAGAGCTTGACCTAGTTTCTCTTCATCATTCACAAATGCTAGCCTGTAGCTACATATATACTTGTCAAAGTACCGTAATTCTCAGCCTCTTGCAAGTCAACATCAAGGTTTTGTGACATTTTCTCAAGAAAGAACCCCGGTTCCTTCTGCCTTGTACAATATCCATTTCCTTTTCTCTTTTATTCACTGCCAACCTCTCTTCACTGCTGCTTTGATGTCTCCAAGAAATATAGCAGTAAGTCAAAGGGCAATAACAGACAGAGATAAGATGTCTCATCAACAGCATGAAAGGTAAGATATATATATATATATATCCCTCCTTCAGTCCACTATCATTCTTCACTCAAGTTTCGCTGTTGGAAAGAATAGAAGCCTCCCGTACATATTTCCCTTTTGACCTACAGGGTATATGTAGATCTCTTGGCCAACATCCAGACAAGCTCATGAGCCGGATGAGATCACAAGCTAACAGTTCAGTGATACTTCGGAAGCCACAAAATGATTGGCAACTGGCCAGTGGCTCTGAGCCCCATGGTAGTCCAAGGATCAATGTTTACATTAATCGTCGCTAAATTCAGAAAAATGATTCCCCCCCCCTCGTCTGCCTGCATTCATTTTCAGTAGAAACTTCAGCTGATGTTTTGCTATATCACTACTTCTATAGGACCACTCAAATTAAATTGGTGTTCCTTATCCTCTCTAAATTCCCAAGGGGTTCTAATTTTACTTACATTATTTGCATAAGAAAGACAATTTATACCTCTAAATATTGCTTCGTTTCCTTACAGAATAGAATAGAATAGAATAGAATAGAATAGAATAGAATAGAATAG
>WNWU01000068.1:2485889-2498777 GCA_012654045.1 Ptyas mucosa
TAGAATAGAATAGAATAGAATAGAATAGAATAGAATAGAATAGAATAATTCCTTATCGGCCAGATGTGATTGGACACACAAGGAATTTGTCTGTGGTGCATATGCTCTCAGTGTACATAAAAAGAGAAGATCCATTCATCAAGAATCGTAAGGTACAACACTTAATGATAGTCATAGGGTACAAATAAATAATCAAATCATACTAGGAAACAATCAATATAAATATAAATCGTAAGGATACAAGCAACAAAGTTACAGTCATGCAGTCATAAGTGGGAAGAGATGGGTAATAGGAACGATGAGAAGACTAATAATATTAGTAATGCAGCCTTAGTGAATAGTTTGACAGTGTTGAGGGAATTATTTGTTTAGTACTGTTGACATACAGTATAATCTTTAATTGCTACCGGTTCTATATTATTACTGTGATTTTCTTTTGGTCTATAATGACTATTGTAAACCAAACTCAAACCCTTTGGCCACCTAATGAGAAGGAAGGACTCACTGGAGAAGAGCCTAATGCTGGGAAAGACTGAGGGCAAAAGAAGAAGGGATGGCAGAGAAGGAGGTGGCTGGATGGAGTCACTGAAGCAGTCGGCATGAGCTTAAATGGACTCTGGGGGATGGTAGCGGACAGGAAGGCCTGGAGGAATGTTGTCCATGGGGTCACGATGGGTCAGACATGTCTTCGTAACTAACAACAACAACATAGCAAACCAATAAATCCATTTATCCTATTCTTAAACCAGCATACTTGGGAATTGCCCAATCATTTAGGAGGCATGCAAATTTAATAATCCTTCTATTTCACGTGAGCATTCCAAATGTTCTCAACTCCCAAGTGGAATACTTTCACTTTGGAAAAAAGCTGTCCCCTCATCCAGCCCATCTTTCAGGAATGACTGCCTAGTAAAATCTTGATGTGCACTAACTTACCGTTTATTGAACCCCAAGTGACACTCTCCTGTCTCTCTTGGGCTGGGATAGCATATCCCAAGATAAGTTCACATTCCTCATTTCTTAGAAAAAAAGCATTGCTAACCCATATGGTCCCGTAGCCAAGATCCTCAATATGAGATTTTTCAGAATATGAGATTTTTTTTTAGCAAGCAATATAGGAAGAACCATACTATCCTAAAGATCGGTGAAGTCACTTAATTCTATGGTCAGGATTAGTGCTGTAATCCCAACCCCATTTTTTGCATGCAACACACATTAATAAATGGGTGAAACTTCAGCTGTATAGCACTTAGACTTATATAACACTTTACAGTGCTTTACAGCCCTCTCTAAGTGGTTTACAGAATCAGCCTATTGCCCCTAATAATCTGGGTCCTCGTTTTACCGACCTCAGAAGGATGGAAGGCTGAATCAACCTTGAGCCTGGTGAGATTCGAACTGCTAAACTTCTGGCAGCCGGCAGTCAGCAGAAATAGTCCGCAATACTGCATTCTAACCACTGCGCCACTGAAGATGGACACAATTAGTATCCAGCATGGACACAATCAGTATCTTGATGCTTTTTGACAACCCCATTTCCAGGGGTGGGTTCTAAATTTTTTTACTACTGGTTCTCTGGGCGTGGCTTATTTTGTGGGCATGGCTTAATGGTCATGTGACTATTTAGGATTTATCAGAGGTACTGGTCTACTAGGCTTTTAACTGCTTGCTGAGTGTACCGATCTACCCATTTATTTTTTGCAAGCACTGGTCTACCCATTTATTTTTGCAGACACTGATCTACTCATATATTTTTGCAGGCATTGATCTACTCATGTATTTTTGCAGACACTGATCTACTCATGTATTTTTGCAGGCACTGATCTACTCATGTATTTTTGCAGGCACTGGTCTACCCATTTATTTTTGCAGGCACTGATCTACTCATGTATTTTTGCAAGCACTGATATACTCATGTATTTTTGCAGGCACTGGTCTACTCATTTGTTTTCTTTTAACACTGATCAGCTGTAGGGCGGCCCTTTGAAGCCCCACGGCAAGAATTTAAACAGTTTTTTTTTCCTTTAGCCATCAGCTGGGACTCAGGAGGCAGCAATAGATTGGGGGTGGGCCAAATAAAAGGTAAGAATAACACGGGGGGGTGGAGGCGGGGGGGAAGAACTGGTTCGGTGATGTCATATCATCACCGCTACCAGCTCGGGAGAACCGGGCCGAACCAGGAGGAACCCACCACTGCCCATTTCCCAAGATCAATGTCTTTGATCTTATCTGTTCAGATGTTCAACATCGTCCCTTATTAGAATTTCAAATAAAAGCCTTGTTCCAGATACACCTTGAAAAATACCGTCAAAAGATTATACTATCCTGAAGATTCAGGACATAATTGTACTCTTTATCTAATTGAGCTCTTGAAATCATGCCATTTTTGAGACCCCCTCACAAGGCAATCAAATCCCGAGTTTCTACTTTTATGGCAGAAGCATTGAAGCTCCTTCAAATGAGATACATCACGACAGAATCAGTAGGGTGCAGAGAAAGGGGAAAACTTTAGACGAAGTGCAGGCATTTAGATATTAACAGATTTCAGATGTGTAGTTCATGTTGACAATGTGGATTTTACCATCTCATCATATTTTAGCAAATCAAGCAATATACAAAAATAGGTAATTGAGGGGGAGAAGGGAGGGAGGGAGGAGAGGGAGGGAGGGAGGATGGAAAGAAGGAAATGAATAGAAGAAGGAAGGAAGGAGGGAGGGAGGGAGGGAGGAAATGAATAGAGGAAGGAAGGAAGGAAGGAAGGAAATGAATAGAGGAAGGAAGGAAATGAATAGAAGAAGGAAGGAAGGAAATGAATAGAAGAAGGAAGGAAGGAAGGAAGGAGGGAAGGAAGGAAGGAAGGAAGGAAGGAAGGAAGGAAGGAAGGAAGGAAGGAAGGAAGGAAGGAAATGAATAGAAGATGGAAAGAAGGACGGAAATGAATAGAAGAAGAAAGGAAGGAAGGAAGGAAGGAAGGAAGGAGGAAGGAAGGAAGGAAGGAAGGAAGGAAGGAAGGAAGGGCTCAAAATACATGAATTGTGCATCCAATCCAACAGTGTACATAAAATGCATATTATTTTAACGTTTCCAAAAAGGAAATCAATTAATTCAACCTATTTTCTTCTGTTCTGCCATATTAGCCATTAAAACGGATAAAGGTTAACTATTGGTCAGTGCTTGCTGAAGGAAAATGTCTAGTGTTATCACCTTAATAAGGAAAAAGTCTATTTTGTGATGAATGCCAGGCTCACGAAAACAGGAAGCCAGGTGGTTCAAATGAACATAAAAGTTTATTGCATGCTGACACCCTTTACAAGAATCTGAACTGCAGTCAAAGCAAACTGGCAGTAGATAAGAGTCCATGGATTTCAAGGTGGGATTGTTCTGTCCCCGTCCTCCACACGCACAAACCCACACAGACAGTCGAGGGTTAAATAATTGGCACACACAAACGGTCCATTATCAGAGGCTTGGCAGCTCTACAGGAACCGGCTGCCAAGTTCTTTACTATAACAAGAAGCGGGGTGGTCCTCCACCAGATAACAAATGCAATACACACCGGGAAAAAACAGTCCAATTCACAACCCTTCAGCAGACTGAGGCTTTGCACCAAAGGAGCTTGCAAGAATTAACTTTGTCCGTCACAGAATCTAAACAGCCACCCCCCTCCTTTATATAGCCTGTGGGGTGTGGTCCAGTGACTCAGCTTAATCCCTGGCACGCCTCCTCCTCTGCTGTGATCGTTTAGCACGCCGATGCTGACATGGGTCCAGCCACAGCTTGTCTTCCTCATCACTCTCCGACCAATCGGAGACACCTGGCTCCTGGCCAATCTCCTCTCCTTCGGCCGACACCTGAGGAATTGTCAGAGAGGAGGGGCCGGGGGAGGGAGGCCTGGCCGGCTCCTCTCCTTCATGTTCGGAGCCTTCTTCCTCCGATACGATGGGCTCGGGGGTCGGAACCACAACAGGGATGGACTTAGATCTCTTGTGGGGGCCAAGAGACTCAAGACTAATGACTTGCTTGACTCCTCCCTTGGGCTCAGCTTGGTCATCTCCTATAACCGTGATGGCAAACCTATGGCACACATGCCACAGGTTGCATGTGGAGCAATATCTATGGGCATCCTAGCTCAGCTCCAGTGCACATGTGCACGCCGGCCAGCTGATTTTCTGTCCTTCCAGGCCCACCGGAAGTCAGGAAACGGGCCATTTCCAGCCTCTGGAGGGCCTCCAGTGGGGTGGGGAAGGCTGTTTTTGCCCTCCCCAGGCTCCAAGAAAACCTTTGGAGCCTGGGGAGAGCGAAACACGGGCCTCCCTGGCCCACTGGAAGTCAGGAAATAGACCATTTTTGGCAGTGGTGAAATCCCTCGCGTTCCCCGTGCTTCTGGCATGCCACGGCAAAAAGGTTAGCCATCACTGTCCTATAATAAGCTCCCAAAAGTGATTAATGATCATTGTCATAGCATTTCTCATTAGAATTTAATGGCATGAATAGAAAGTTTGCATTAGACCTAAATAGATGTGAAATTAAAAATAAATGTGTTTTTTTTTTAAAGTGGAAATTTATGTTGAGAATGTCACAGTAAACAACAACCACAAAAAGAAAAAGGATTAACACAGATAAAGAGGTTCGGTTAAATAATTGAGCTCTAAAAAGTCTAAAGTTGCCTCCAGATAGTTAAATACTGAATAACTGCAGGCTTCTGAGGTAAAATCAAATCACATCCCAATGAAATTGTGCGTGGGGGGGGGGGGGAAATCATCAAAAATATATTTGGTGTGTGACATTAAAAGTGAATGCTAAATAATAAGTACCGAAAAGTGACATCGGTCCAAAAATAGACCTTTATGAATCAAGGCCATTACAAAACCCATGTGGTCCTATTGATTCCTATCAAATTAAATTTCACATATCACAAACCAACTGCCAAAATAATCAAAAGCCAAAATGTTCCAGATAGGTTCCAAGGTGGGAAAGTGCACAGAAGCGTCAAATTCTGACAGGTACGGATGAAGTTACTTTGATTATGGTCTCCCCTGTAAAAATTGACAACACTTCAACAGCTCCTTGTAAATCGGTGACAGTCCTCATTTTTATCCTCCGTCTGAGGCATCCTTCTTTCTTTTGGGCCCAGGAAAGATAAGACGAGCTTGCATTCGAAAATTGTGTTTAAGATAGAAGTGCTCTACTGGCTGGTCTTTAAAGACTCCCGAGAAATACAAAATCTTTGCAGTGAGAACAGATGCACCAGGTCTTTCGTGCACCTAAATGCAGAAGTGGTATTCAGCCGGTTCGGACCGATTCAAATAAACTGGTAGCGGAAATTGTGGGTGGGTGGGCCCTGGCTCTATACCGTCCTATTTTTGAGGCCGGGCAAATGCATGGAAGGCGCATGCCCGTGAGCAAAGCTCATGCATGAAAGGCCAGGCGCATGCATGGAAGGCGACGGGTGAAGTGAGCGTGCACGCAGGCAGTGAACCAGTGGTAAGAAAATATAAAACCCACTGCTGCCTAAATGTAAATACTTTTAGGCACATGGAGAGGAAAGCACAGAGTAATATTCAGATTTGCCAGTGGAAAGATCCAGGTCTATAGAGCCTCTGTCCTGAGCACACTCTTGTACTGCAGTGAGTCTTGGACCCTCTATGCACGGTAGGAGAGAAAGTTGAACACCTTTCATATGCGCGGTCTCCAACGAATTCTTGGCATCACCTGGCAGGACAAAGTTCCAAATAGCACAGTCTTGGAAGATGCAGGAATTTCTAGCATGTGTACACTATTGAAACAGAGACGTCTATGCTGGCTGGGGCATGTCGTGAGAATGGCTGATGGTCGGATTCTGAAAGATCTCCTGTATGGAGAATTAGTGCAGGGAAAGCGCCTCAGAGGGAGACCACAGTTGCGATACAAGGATATCTGCAAGAGGGACCTAAAGGCCCTGGGAATGGACATTAACAACTGGGAAACCTTGACTTCTGATCATTCAGCTTGGAGGCTAAAGACGCAGCATGGCCTTCAATTTGAAGAGACACTTGTTCGGCAGGCCGAGGCAAAGAGGCAGTCCCGGAACCAGCAAAATCTGGGGGCTGGACAGGGGACAGAATGTATCTGCCCTCAGTGTGGAAGGGATTGCCACTCTCGAATTGGCCTTTTTAGTCACACTAGATGCTGTTATAGGACCTCTTTCCAGAGCACGATACCATAGTCTCTTGAGACCGAAGGATGCCAATGGCAATGGGACAGCGGAACATATGGTAGATGAGACAGTCATTCTGAATCTCTATTTATGGGTTGGGATTGTACTCTTCTAGCAAATAGCCAAAAGGACAAACATTCTGTAGGCTGTTAGAGGTTTAATGCATACTGCACAGAGAAGTCCTCAAATAAATGAACCACATTTCAGGCCACTAAGTTCTATGAACTCAGTTAGTGAGGCTCCTTCAGGTCAAGCCAATATAGAAAACGATATAAACAACCATTAAGCTACCCTGGAGATAAGATGATTAAGCCAGCCAAGATCAGAAAAGTACAATTTTTCTTTTGCCTTTATTGTGAATTATGAGATTAAAATGCAGTTGCGAAATATGAAATGAAATTAAAACAAAAAAATATGAAATATTAATGTAAGGCAATTTAGCCACCAGCTAATATTAGCTAACTGTAACCGCGGTTGCTGTCTAGCACAAGCCTTTGAAGGCACATATCCTAGAGACATGCATTGAGTAGACAGATAGGGTGACCCTTACAGCCTGCTTGCCAGGCTCCCCTAGGGCACTGCCACCCTGAATAAGTTGCTGGAAACAGAGGGATTGTCAGAGAAAGGCTCATTGGGAAGGCTGCATAATGCTAAATGTAATGATGCTCTCACTGAAGATAGCCGAACATTCCGTCCTCTTCTGTTGCCTAGAAGCAACTTAGAGGCTGTTGTCCCCAGTTCGGGTCTGAGCCTGGTGCCAAAGCTATGAAGAACACCTAATATGAGGTGCAGGTTTTGTTTCCTTTTATTGGTGCCCTTCAGCAAAAAGGGCCCCAGCCAGCAAAATGCTAGGACCCAGGACAAAGGATTCAATAAGCTTTTATACAGTTTTTCTCAAGGCAGGATAAACAAGCATTGTCTATTAGGCATTCTGAAAATTATCTAAAGGGTCCTCTATTGGCTCTATGCCCGTGATGGTGAAACTATGGAACACGTGCCACAGGTGGCACACGTAGCCATATCAGTGGGCATGCCAGCTCAGCTCTGGTGCGCATGTGCGTGCCAGCCAGCTGATTTTCGGGCCTTCTGGGCCCACCAGAAATAGGGAAACAGGCTATTTCCTGTCTCCAGAGGGCCTGGGGATGGGGAAGGCCCGTTTTTCTTTCTCACCTGGCTCCAAATCCTCTCTTTGCATCTGGGGAGGGCGAAAACAGCCTTCCCCACTGCTTTGGAGGCCCTCTGGAGGTCTGAAACGGCCCATTTCCCAAATCATGGTGGGACAGGAAGTGATGTTTTTTGGTGTCTCCAGCCTCCAGAGCCTCTCTAGGAGTCTAGAGCATGCATGTGTTTAAATATGTTTGGGCTTATTTTCAGGGGGGACTTATTTTAGTGCATGTGCTCAAAAACCCGACTGGGCTTATTATCAGGGGATGTCTTATTTTAGGGGAAACAGGGTACTTATGGACAGTGGTGAAATCCAAATATTTTACTACCGGTTCTGTGGACGTGGCTTGGTGGGCGTAATGTGGCTTGGTGGGTGTGGCTTGATGGGCATGGCAGGGGAAGGATACTGCAAAATTTCCATTTCCACCCCACTCCAGGGGAAGGATACTGCAAAATCTCCATTCCCACCCCACTCTAAGGCCAGCCAGAGGTGATATTTTCTGGTTCTCCGAACTACTATTGAACTACTAATATTGAAAGGCAAACACAGGGATGAATATTTCCTGGTCAATCAGAAACACTAAGACCTACACAGTGATACCCAGCACTGCTTCAAAACTCATCAAATTTGGCGCTCAATACATTTTGACATGAAAATTTTATCCCACTACTCGGCGTTTGTTTAGTATTTGATGCACTGTGATAGTCAAAAGGTGTTGTGCCCCAGCTTCGGATTCCCAGAGAATGTGACACACACCAAACTTCACAAACACTGTTTAATTCCAAACAAACCCCTTTCAAGAATGCAGGCTTCCCGTGCAAAGGGTCCTTATCAAAGTTATTAAGAACAAAGTTCAACAAAGGTTGGCAATCAGCCCAGAAAACTAGATATGGGAAGTCGCTCGCTCTCCAAGAAGCTCTGTAGTAATGAGACGTTGTTTCTAGCAAGAAAGCACTAGCTGAGTGCGACTTAAATAGGCTAAGGGAGTGGCCAATTATCCTCAAACCCTACTCTCGAGTAGCCACTCCTGCCTTTTGGCAGTCCTGTGTGCCCGAGCATTGAGGAGAGGCTCCTCCACTTTGCTCTCTCCACTGGAAGGAGCCTCTGGAGGTTCTGAAGGCCCTGGCTGAGTCTCTGCCTCTGGCATCACATCCTCTTTGGCCTCCTCGCTGTCTGACGCGAGTGCTGGCTGCGCAGGCTGCTGGCGCGACACCACACCAGCCACCTCATCATCGGGATCAGCCATGATCCGCGCAGGCTGCTGACGGGCCACAACAAAATAGGATGGTTGTGGAGAATGGACAGGAAGTCAGCTATGCTGGGAAAATCACTGCAAAAAGAAGGGGACAGCCATAGAGGGTAGACAGGAAGTCGACTATTCTGGGAAAGTCACTGACATAGGAAAAGGGACAGACAGCAAGTTATTCCCACTTGAAACAAAGGGTCACATGGTAAGTCATGTGGTTTGCTTGGGACTCGTCCTTTTTAGTACTCATTGCATCTCCTGGAACCAATTAATGATGTGTACTCGGGTACCACTGTACCAGGGATGAAATCCAGCAGGTTCTGACAGGTTCTGGAGAACTGGTAGCAGACATTTTGAGCAGTTTGGAGAACCTGTAGCGGAAATTTTGAGGAGTTTCGAGAACCAGCAAATACCACCTCTGGCTGGCCCCAGAGTGGGATGGGAATAGAGATTTTGCAATATCCTTCCCCTGGAGTGGGGTGGGAATGGAGATTTTGCAGTATCCTTCCTCTGCCACACCCACCAAGCCATGCCCACAGAACCGGTAATAAAAAAAAAATGGATTTCACCACTGCACTGTACAAATATTGAGCTGAGTCTTCACAGTTCTACACTTCAATCATCATCTGTTTTCAAAAAGCAGGACCATAAATTTGATTTGTAACCTGCTTTTCCTCTGCAAGTTTCAGAATTGTGGTTTAGCGTTACTTTCTCCCGTCTTGCTTGCCAGTCCAATTCTATATTGTTTCGGCTACAAAATACTTTTCTCCTTAGTTACTGCATGAACTAAGGCTCAGCTCACTCCTTGGAAATTCATTGGAAGCTCATTTTCATCCATTTCCAGCAGGTAATCAAATCTTTTAAGAATCTATTCAATACACTGAGAACATTAATCCTGCTGCCAATATTAGTTATCCGAACATCAATTCTGAGTCAGGAGTTTTTGGGTAAAAATCTGGCCAGCATATAAGATATAAATGTTGCGGGAATGAATTAGAATGAACTATGGCATTTCAGAATCTAGCTAGGTGGAGAGGTCACCATCATTTTCAAGACCCCCATTACCCAAAGGACAATCTCTTTCAACTGTAAAACAAACATACATTGGGGAATTCATCTTAAAATCAAAAGAGGCCATTTTGCTCTCTTGAGTATTCAAAACAGGAAAATGCTTCGGACTCTTCAGTAAACCGTGAATTTACAATTGCTGTAGCTGAACTTCTCAGAGATACACTAAAACCAAATAAATAAATAAAAACAATACAGCAAGTGTTCAAGTACCCTTCAGGTGGATTTCCATGAAGGAATATCTTACCAGATCATCAAAAAAGGAAAGACAATGGTCACCACAGTAGGATCAAAACCCTGTCCCCCTTTTTCATTCAACGTTCAATGTTTTTATCATTTTCAAAAAGGCATATACCATCAGTGGTGGGATTCAGATAATTTAACAATCAGTTCTTTGCCCTAATGACTGGCTGGGTGGGCGTGGCCATGGTGGGTGTGGCCAGGGGCTGTGACGGGCAGCACTTGGCCTCCTGCACCCCCCTGGGAGCAAAAATGGGCCACAGGGGCCTCTCCTCCTGTGCCGCATTTTGGGCCTAGTAGGCCTCCCTGCAGCCTCCTGGGAGCAAAAACAGGCCATGGGGGGGGGGGCAAACCACCCCCACACCCCATTTTGGGCCTAGTAGGCACCCCTGCACTTACCTGGGAGCTAAAACGGGGTGCATGGGGACTCCTGGAAGGGGCGGGGAGGGGAGGGGCCATCCAGCAATTTAACAACCGGTTTGCCCAAACAGGCCCGAACCCTCTGAATCCAACCACTGATATACCTAACCCTAAATTCAACCCTAAGATAGAAAAAGGCTCTACTCTTTGACCATTGTGTGTGTGTGAGAGAGAGAGAAAGACACAGAGAGAGAGACACAGAGACAGACACACAGAGACAGACACAGAGAGAGACAGAGAGAGAGAGAGAGAGAGAGAGAGAGACAGAGACAGAGAGACAAAGAGACAGAGACAGAGAGAGACAGAGAGACAGAGAGACAGAGACAGAGAGAGACAGAGACAGAGAGAGAGAGAGACAGAGATAGAGACAGAGACAGAGACAGAGACAGAGACAGAAAGACACACACAGAGAGAGACTGACTCTTGGCTTTGATTGCTTAGACTCTTAATAAAGGGAACATTTAGTTAAAAGCAGCGTGCTGGTCTTGTTTGGGAGCCAGGTCAAAACAAGGTCGTTCTCAATTTAACAACAGTTTTTTCAGGGAGCATTCAAAGTTACAACAGCATTAATTAATCAATCCATCTATGACGGATAAATTCTCTCCCCCTGAAGACTTCACCTCCCATTTCATACTGTGAATATCATTTTTCCCTCAGGTCACAAGCATTATGCTTATTGACTTCCCAATACAACATTCATTTAGTGACTGTTCAAAGTTAAAACGACATTGAAAAAATGACTTATGGCCACTTTTCACACTTATGACCGTTGCGGCAACCCCCATGGTCACATGACCAAAATTCAGGGGTTTGGCAGCTGACTCATATTTATGACGGTTGCAGTGTCCCAGGCAGAGGTGAAATCCAGCAGCTTCTGACAGGTTCTAGAGAACCGGTAGTGGAAATTTTGAGCGGTTCAGAGAACAGGTAGTGGAAATTTTGAGTAGTTCGGAAAACTGGCAAATACCACCTCTGGCTAGCCCCAGAGTAGAGTGGGAATGGAGATTTTGCAATATCCTTCCCCCAGGAGTGGGGAGGGAATGGGGATTTTGCAGTATCCTTCCCCTATCATGCCCACCAAGCCACGCCCACCAAGCCACACCATGCCCACCAAGCCACGCCCACAGAACCGGTAGTAAAAAAAATTGGATTTCACCACTGGTTCCAGGGTCATGTGATCATTTTTTATGACTTTCTGACAAGCAAGTCAATGGAGGAAGCCAGACTCACTTCACAACCTGCCGTGATTCACACAGCAAATGTGGCAAGAAAGGTCATAAGATGGGACAAAACCAACTTCACAAATGTCTTGCTTAGCAGCATAAAATTTGAGCCCAATCGTAGCCGTAAGTCGAGGCCTACCTGTCTTTTAAATGCTAAACTTCCAGATACCCTGCTTTCCTGAAAATAAGACATCCCCTGATAATAAGCCCAATCGGGCTTTTCAGCGCATGGGCTAAAATAAGCCACTCCCCAAAAAATTTAAATGCATGTGCGGCCAGTTCCCGCCATTTCCTCTGGTTAGGGTTAGGGAGACAGAGCTGGAAATTGGGTAAGATGGCAAGAGGAGTCCCATCTTGCTCCATGCACCCCAAAATAATAAGACCTCCCCAAAAATAAGGCCTAGTGCTTATTTCAGGGATCAAAAAAATATAAGACAGGGTCTTATTTTTGGGAAAACAGGGTAGAATACACATAATAGATTCCCCAGATGATAAATATAGGAACAGAATGGAACATTGCATTGATTTTCACCTTTCCCTGCTAAATGAGCCAATGGAATCATATAACATGTATTGTTTTGGACAAGACAATAATGCCTCCTTAAAGGAGACAGACTGCCTTAATGAATTGTGGCAACAATGCTGTTCTTTTAATAGTGCCCATATAAAATTTATTAATTGCCAGCACAATGACTAATATGAAACGGATATAGCTAATGGTAGCCGTATCTCATCGTGCCACGCTCTTCTTCTGACACCTTAATAGTGACTCCCACTACATTATTCAACAGAGAAGTCACTAATTATTTGCATCTCAGACTGCAAAATGCTTTTGTGATGTCAGTTTTCTAACTTTTCTCTCTTCTGGCGCAAAACAGGGAGTCTTGCTGAATTCTTGATGCCTATGGAAACTTTAATAAGTAAACGAACACCTGAACATTTGGGGTTCCCTTTGTGAAACGAGCTCCTATAAAAAATGTTCACAGAGGTGGCAGAATTTGTATTTTAAAACCTTTCTCCTAAAGGAGTCCCCAGAGGGACAGAGCTTTAGACGTGAAAAAATTTCTTGAACATTGTTTTTGTTTTTTTCCCCTGCCGAATATAGCGCGACCGATTTCTGCACGTTAGACGTTGCAACTGATACATTCGGGTTTTACTTTACTGAATAAGAAATTACATTCAACATTAACCTCCTCTTTTCAATAGCAGAATTGTTGCCGTCGGCAATGTTGCTTTCCTCCACTTAGGCATCAGGAAGGGCATCCAGCCAGTAAATGCACAGCTCCTTCCTTCCTTCCTTCCTTCCTTCCTTCCTTCCTTCCTTCCTTCC
>WNWU01000068.1:2504783-2516541 GCA_012654045.1 Ptyas mucosa
GGGAGAGGGAGGGGAGGGGGAGGAGGAAAATTAATTGGAGAAAATTCTTCACTTGAAACTCCACCCTAACTTCACTTCCACCACATTTTTTGAAGGACTGCATAGTCCCAATATACATACAACTCCCTCTCTGGATGTCAGGCCCAGCCCAGGGACAAAACAGCGAAATCCAATCAAGTCCAATCCTTTATTTGCTCCCACCCAATTTTCTCACACACAAGAGAAAAAAGCGTCTTCAGCAGGAGTGGGATTCAGCCGGTTTGGAGCAGTTCAGGCGAACCGGATGCTAATTTTACATCTGATTTGCCGAACCAGTAGTTGCAAGGACTGGCTGGCTCCGCCAACCCCGCCCCTCCCCTCCCAGAAGTCTCCACGCACCCCATTTTGGATGCCAGGTAAGTGCAGGGCCTGTGTGGAGGCTCTGGGGGGGTGAAAAAAGAGTCTCCCGGAAGTTCCAGAAGTCTGAAAACGGGCCTCTGGATGGCCTCCGGAGCCCAGGGGAGCCCATTTTTGCCCTCCCAGATTCTTGAGGAAAACCTCTGGAGCCAGGGGAGGGAGAAAACGCCCTCCCCCCCACACCATGGTGCAGGAGGCTGAGTAGGCCACACCCATTATAGCCACGCCCACCCAACAACCAGGCAGAGAACCAGTTGCTAAAATTTTTGAATCCCACCCCTGCTCTTCAAGCTGTCTCCATGAGGCAAAATGAATTGCTTTTTCCCCCTGCTTCCTCTCCTCACGGAGCTGAAAGACGATACTTAACAGGGAAAAGAACCTCATCCAGGTAGATGGCCCTGATCTGCAAGCTAGGTGTATCTGTCTCTATTACTTTAACAATGAAATTAATTGTGCAGATTATCGAAGGAAAACATTTCTGTGTAATATGACGCATTCCTGGCAAATTTCTCCCAGCTGCTTATTTGAGCAGCCTTAACAAAGCCTAGGAGAGCAGTTAACTGCGTGATTGCTAAGTGAATGAAGACATTGTAACCTCACAGGTAAACACGGCCATAATTGGTATTGTTCGTGAATAACAAGGAGAGAGCTCAAAGCTTAAAAGCACCTTTGGACACTCTAGAGCTGGCCAGCAATATCAAGCCAGTTGCACTTTTGTAAGGAACGTCAAATTGGGACGTGTTCCAAGGCCTGCTGTCAACACCTCCTGAATGCTGAGTGACAGCCTGTTTCACTGTGCATTTGGTACGTTGCTCCCCCGTGGATTGCAGAAAATAAAGGCAAGATCATTGTAAGGACATGTCGTTGATATTGCAACTGTTTGGTGTAATTTTGATGGACAATCAGGAATGCATATACACATAGACACGGGGTTTTTTCCCCTAGTTACAACCCTTGCTTCCAGGTAGGGACAGGGTAGCTGAATGGAGCTGAACGTTTGCTAGCCGGATGCCCTTTCTGATGCCCGTTGTGTAGTTCACAGCAGATATTTCCTTTTTGCGCCCTGATAGAGAAACATCTGTCACTGCCTACAATCAAAATCTCAACCTTCCAAGCGGGAGGTGAGAGTATTCACCTCTCAAGACATACAATATAAAAAAATCCTTCAGCTAATTAACTGTCCCTGTTAATTCCCTGTAGGTGAAGTACCCTAAGTATTACAAATAATATAGAGAACTGGTTCAGGAACCAGGGGATATGTGATAGAGTAGTCCTCACGTAATGACTGGTACTGCTCTAAGTTACAATGGAACTCCCCAAAAGTTACTTATAACCCAACATAGAGACATGTGGTTGTATTTCAGGCACATGGCAACCAGCTGACATTTGTGAACAATTGCATCGTCCCACGGTCAAATGACCACAAGCTGTGACTTCTTTGCTAGTTTCCAGCAGCAACAACAACAACAATGCCTGGTGGAGCAGTGGACTAAGTGCTCTTAAAAGTAGCACTTAAGTTTCCAGCTGCCTGCAATTACTGCAAGTTCAAATCCCACCAGGCTCAAGGTTGACTCAGCCTTCCATCCTTTCTAAGGTAGGTGAAATGAGGACCCAGATTGTGGGGGCAATAAGGTGACTTTGTATAAATATACAAAAGTATGAAGGCTATTGCTTAACGCATTGTAAGCCGCCCTGAGTCTCCGGAGAAGGGCGGCATATAAATCAAATTTAAAAAAACCAGCAACAACAACAATAATAATAATAATAAATCAAAGCTGAATGCCGGAAACATAATTAAAGCCATTGATACGTGACCAGTTCCAGTGATACGCTACTCAGCTGGAATCATCAACTGGACTTTGACTGAACTGGAAAACTTGGACCGGAAAATGCGCAAATTGTTGAATATGTACCATACTTTACATCCACAAAGTGACATCGACAGGTTGTACCTGCCAAGAAAAATAGGGGGCAGAGGACTATTGCAAATCCATCAAACTGTAGAAGAAGAAAAACAAAGTTTGAATGATTATGTGAACCAAAGTAGAGAAAAATTGCTGCAGGCTGTGAAAACGGAGAACATGATAAAAGCAACAGAAACAAAAGCAGAATATAAGGAAAAACAGTTGGATGACAGATTAAATAGATGGAAAACCAAAGCTTTGCATGGACAGCACTTGAAAAAAAATGTGATGGAAACTTTACATGGGCATGGCTTAAGATGGGAACCATCAAGAAAGAAACAGAAGGTTTAATGCTTGCTGCTCAAGTACAAGCACTACAAACTTGGATAGTACACTTGGATAGAAGAGCCTTGGATAGTACAGTGGTCTAAAGCACCCTGTTATTAACACAGCTGCCTGCAATTATTGCAGGTTCGAATCTCACCAAAGCTCAAGGTTGACTCAGCCTTCCACCCTTTCTAAGGTAGGTAAATTGAGGACCCAAATTGTGGGGGCAATAAGCTGACTTTGTATAAATATACAAAAAGTATGAAGGCTATTGCTTAGCACATTGTAAGCCGCCCTGAGTCTCCGGAGAAGGGCGGCATATAAATCAAATTTAAAAAAAAACAACAACTAATGCCATGAAAGCAAAGATACAAAAATCTACCGACAATCCAAACTGCCAACTTTGCAACAACAAAGTCGAAACTGTTTCACATTTAATATGTGAGTGCAGCAAAATCGCACAAACTGATTACAAAGCTAGACACAACCAAGTTGCTAATTAATCCACTGGTCATTATGTAAAAAATACAACTTACCTGTATCCAAAAAGTCATGGGAACATAAAGTGGAAAAGGTTATAAAAAATGAGAAGGTGAAGATCTTGTGGGACTTTCGAATACAGGTAGATCGTCACTTGGAACACAACACGCCAGATATCACAGTTGTCGAAAATCGAAACGTACAATTTATTGACATTGCGGTACCAGGAGATGCCAGAGTTGAGGACTGGAAGAAAATCATGAAATATTGTCACCTGGCCATCAAAACTACATGGCTATGGATGAAACATGTAACAGTGATATATTGAGATATTGGAACACTGCTATGATGTCCCCCCTAGTCCTTCTTTTCCTTAAACTAGACATACCAAGTTCCAGCTACCATTCTTTATATGTTTTAGCCTCCAGCCTACTAAAATCATCTTTGTTGTTCTTCTCTGCACCCTTTCTAGAGTGTCAACATCTTTTTTACATCGTGGCGACCAAAATTGGATGCGGTATTCCAAGTGTGGCCTTACCAAGCCATGATAAAGTGGTATTAACACTTCACGTGATCTTGATTCTATCCCTCTGTTCATGCAGCCTAGAACTGTGTTGGTTCTGTTGTAAGCAAGCATGTAGTTCTGCGATATCAATTTTCATCCCGACTTCCATCATTCTTAAATGTGCGTACATTCGTCTAGAATGGGATCGCAGCCAAAATTGATTTCACTTCGCCATACAATTTCAGCACGACACTGGCAGCTTTTATTACAAGTTCAGAACTGTGCTCACAAAGGGAAGGATGAACTGGGATCAGAGTGGAGGATAATAGCAGCTTGTATCATTTGTGGGATTTGAATGTGTGGCCTTTGGCTCTTTCCCAAGTTCTAGCATTGTTAAAAACAAGTCATCTCTTCATGGGGGAAGACAACGTTTCCTTCACGTGGGCTGGTCTTATCCCACATTATGCCACTATTGATGATTGAGTCACACTGTCCTCCAAATTTACAGATTGGTGTTAATCATTTGATATCAGTCAAACTTATGCGGAAGAATAATCTTCTCCTAAGGGGGTAACAACTTTGCATAAGGACAATAAGTTGTAGCAACTGGTTCACCCAGCACTGAAAATGTGAGCGCACACCAGGGGTGGGCTCTAAATTTTTTTACCACCGGTTCTGTGGGTGTGGCTTATTTTGTGGGTGTGGTTTGATGGTCATGTGACAATTCTTTAGGATTTAGCAGAGGTACTGGTCTACCAGGCTTTTAACTGCTTGCAGAGCTGTACTCCTTTGTTTTGGGAGGCTCCAGTCTACCCATTTGTTTTTGGATGCACCGGTCTACTCATTTGTTTTTGGAGACACCGGTCTACCCATTTGTTTTTGGAGGCACCGGTCTACCACCACACTGCCTTTTAATACTGATCAGCTGTAGGGCGGCCCTTTGAAGCCCTGCGGCAAGAGTTTAAACAGTTTTTTTCCTTCTAGCCGATCAGCTGGGACTCGGGAGGCAGCGAATAGATTGGGGGCGGGGCCAAATAAAAGGTAAGAATAATGCGGGGGGCGGGGGGCCAGCTCCCAAACAAAGAGAACCGGTTCAGTGACATCATAAAGAATAGTAGGCCTGGATTACCTGCCCAACCCTCCCTTCTCTAATGGCTGCAATCTACAGGTAGGCCTTGACTTACTGTTGTGGCCCGCTAGCAGCTAGCTGGCAGCAGAATCAGACAATGAGGAGGTTGGGGAGGATCTTGGGCCAGTCCTGGGGGCTGGGGAAAGCTTGGATGAGGGCTCTACATTGGAGGCAGAGAGGGAGCCAAGGCCATCTGGTAGTTCTTTGCTGCCTTCGGAGTCTGACATCAGCGAGGCAGAAAAACAGCAGGAGCCTGTTTCCAGTGTGCGCATGCACAGAACTGCCAGGAGACAGGAACAATTAAGGAAACAGGGTCAACTTGGGAGTAAGGCTTGGAGATGATTAGCCCCTCCCATAAGATATAAAAGAGAAGCGAACGGGATATGAGCTTTTGCAGGAAGCAATTAGTTCATCTGGCCGATTCAAGATTTGAAAATTCTGTTTGTGACTCTGTGCCAAGTTTGGCCTTGCCCTGTGTCTGGACATGAGCTCTCTGGCAGCCTTCCACGTGAGATAGGTGGGTGTTGATCACCTTCCTCTGAAAGGCTGTTTATCAAGCCTTGCAGACTGTAAATGAAAATAATTTAGAGTCATATAAATAAAAGAGGTTTTGCGGGACTAAGATTGTGCTTTATACTTTCACAGGAAGCCTAGGTCAAAACAATAGGATGGAATAGCACCAGGGTGGGTGGGCAACTACCGGTTCGGCCAAACTGGTCTGAACCAGCAGCAGCCCACCTCTAACAAAGGCCCTTCCATAAAGAATAGTAGGCCTGGATTACCAGCCCAACCCTCCGTTCCCTCATGACTGCAATCTATAGGTAGGCCTTGACTTACAACCACAACTGAACACAAACTTTCCACTGTCAAGCAAGACAGTTAAGTGAGTTTTCCCCCATTTGATGGCCTTTCTTGCCACAGTCGTTAAGTGAACTGTTGCAGCAGTTAAGTCAGTAACACGGCTGTTAAGTGAAGCTTGCTTCCCCATTATCAGAAGGTCACCAAAGTTGGACCATACGACACTGCAACCATCATAAGTAAGAATCAACTGCCAAGCATACCAATTTTTGATCATGTGACCATGGGAATGCTGCAATGGTTATGTAAAAAAGTTAGCACACACCCCCTCCTAGAAGAATGAAATATTTTGAGAAATATTTAAAAAGGCAGGATAAAATATTTCCCCTAAAAGAGAAATAAAAATCTTAAGGGAGACAGAAACTCAGAGCCCCAGCTCCCTGCACCCCAAGCAGATACTAAGCTGAGGGCAGCTTTAGAAATGCAGAATTTGGTAGTCCATTACTACCTGCAGCAAGGTCTGAACAAAGGTAGGATTAACCCACTACCATCTAGCAGCAGAGCTCAACACATTGCACAATCTCCTACGGACATTGTATCACCGTCCAAACTTCAACCAAACTTAACTCAGACAACCTACAGAGCCAGCTATCACCCCCTACAACAGCCAATAGAATGCATGTCCTTGCACAGGAACAGGAAGCTCAAGTTCAAAGCCCAAGAGAAGGTATAAGTAACCCCCACTCTCAACTCCATGTGGTCAGCTGCCCAGAACCACCCATGTGCTTCTGCTTCGTTAATAAATTGACCCTCTTTCCAATCAGCCTCCAGCCTCCATTTTGTCTCCATTGCCTTTCTCCCGGCTGGGAACCTGGACCTGGATATTTCTTCCAACAGTTATAAGTGTGAAAAATGCTTTTTCAGTGCCGTTGTAACCTCAGACAGTCACTAAACAAATGATTGTAATGAAGGACTCCCTGTATATACCCCATGTAATGTAATTGCAGTGTCTCGTGATCGTGTGGTCACTTTTGTGACCTTCTGACAACGGGGAAGCCAGATTCACTTAACAACCGTATTACTAACTTAACAACTGCAATGATTCACTTAAGAACCGTGGCAAGAGTAATGTAATGTAAAAAACAATCTTCTCTTCCAAGAGATATTCCATTGCATCTGAAACATTCATCGAAGCTGAAGCAGAAAGCACCAAAGAGTTTCCTTTATGGCAGGGTGTCAAACTCACAGTGTGTGATGACTCGAGGCATGGCACGAAGGCAACACATCCAGAGAACCGGTACGAGTCCCTTTATTGGCACCAACATTGCCCCCAACGTCCCGTTCACTTTCTGGCCTGGAGAAAAGCTCTCCCACAAACCTGCAGCAGCTTCTGTCCGCAGATACTCCAGTCCAAATGCTGTAAGCAAATCAATCACTCCAGCAGGGCAAGATATTGAGTCCCAAAAGTGAAGAATTCACGGCAATAATTCCGGTAAGGCAAGATAAACACACAGAAACAAGACTATAATTCAAACAGTCAGGAGGAATGCCAGAAATGCAGGCCCCACTTTCAACATTAGATGAATTCAGCATTTGTTCCCGACAAACGCCCCTCCCAACTGCCTCTCCTTTAAACTCCATCCCCCGGTGTGCCTTGTGAAGGGAATCGGGGCCCTTTCCTTCCTCGTAAGCCACACAACCCATGTTGCTCTCTTCTGTGTTCTTCCCTGCACACCCTAGGACCGTGATGGTGAACCTATGGCACGGGTGCCACATGCGGAGCCATATCGGTGGGCACGGAAGCTCAGCTCCGGCAACACATGCGTGCGCCAGCCAGCTGATTTTCGGGCCTTCTAGGCCCACCAGAAGTCAGGAAACACACTGTTTCCGGCCTCCAGAGGGCCTCTAGGGGGGTGGGGAAGGCCGTTTTTGCCCTCCCCAGGCTCCTAGAAAGGCTCTGGAGCCTGGGGAGAGCAAAAAATGGGCAATCATGTGCCAAAAGCGGTGGGAGCACGGGGGGGGCAGAGCGCATAGAATTATGGATGTGGGCCCCCAAAAGCTCCCCCCGCTTTCGGCACGCAATGGCAAAAAGGTTAGCCGTCACTGCCCTAGGATGAGGAGGGGGTGGGCCTTGGTCTTCATCTGAACCCTCTCTCCCTTGTTCTACCTCTCCCCTCCCCAGCCTGACTTTGCCCTTCCCCAGTTTCCTCCACAGCCAACGGAGCCACTCTCCTGCTCTCTGTCAGCTGTTCATCACCCGCATCAGATTCAGACTCCGATGGGAGCATGACACGGTGTCATGTTGTCATCACGTGATGCCCGCTAAACTGGGGCTGGATGTGGCCAGCACGTGATGCATCCGGCCCACAGGCCGCGAGTTTGACACCCCTGCTCTATGGATTCTATTCTCACATTATGTCTTCTTGCATTGTACAGTATTAAATTGGGACGGGACCAATTTTATTTAGGAAACGTCCGTGTGGGCAAATTGAATACCTTCAGACAAAATAGTAATGCATGTCTCCAGGTTAGAAGAATCAATAAATCCTTCTTCTGCAGTCCTATACTCAACTTTCCCCTCCTTCACCTTGACCACAAAGGGGAAAATTCAAATTAATCACATTTTAGCATGACATCTGAATCCTGCATTGTGGTTAATCTTACAGATGGGTCTTGAAAATAAGGCCGCTTCATCCATTATGATTTGAAGCACACTGGTTTCCATTAATCATAGTTAAGCGTAAACATTGTTTGACTGAGCTAAGGCAACACAAGCTGCAATTAATGTAAAATGGAAATGAGAGTGAGGGGAAGCGAGAGTTGTTCCCATCAATCTTTTGCATTATATTGGAACTATTGCTATGAAATACTTGTGGGGAACTTCAGTTCTTAAATTGTGGGATTAGTTTAGACTGATGTGCCATTCTTAATAGGGATCGGATTTCAAAAGTTAAACAGAATAATAATTCGAACTTAATTCCAGGTAAGCCCAACAGAACTTACCTGTACAGTAAAATAAATTTACTAAGACACTTCTATCAAATCAAAATCTCCATTGTGGTCATAGGCTAGCATAAGAAAAATAAAGTGCAAGCAACTAGCAACTTTACAAGCTAAAAATACAAAAACTCACAAGGGTTCAAAACTTTTTAAAAGCTAAATGCAGGTAATCCTCATTTTAAGACCACAACTGAGCCCAAAATTTCTGCTGCTAAATGAGACATTTTGCTCAGTAAAATTTTACGAGTCCATTTTACGGCCGTTCTTACCACATTTGTTAAGTGAATCACGGCAGTTCTTACGTTAGTAACATGGTTGTTAAGTGAATCTGGCTTTCCCGTTGGTCAAAAAGTCGCAAAAGATGATCACATGACCCCAAGACACTGCAACTATTCAGCATTTAACTATTCAGATACTATTCAACAGATTCTGACAGGTTCTGGAGAACTGGTAGCAGGAGTGGGTTCTAAATTTTTTTACTACCGGTTCTGTCGGTGTGGCTTATTTTGTGGGCGTGGCTTGATGGTCATGTGACAATTCTTTAGGATTTAGCAGAGGTACTGGTCTACCAGGCTTTTAACTGCTTGCAGAGCTGTACCGAACTACCCATTTAATTTTTGGAGGCACCGGTCTACCCATTTGTTTTTGGAGGCATCGGTCTACTCATTTGTTTTTGGAGGCACCGGTTTACCACCACACTGCCTTTTAACACTGATCAGCTGTAGGGTGTCCCTTTGAAGCCCCACAGCAAGAGTTTAAACAGTTTTTTTCCTTCTAGACAATCAGCTGGGACTTGGGAGGCAGCAATAGATTGGGGGTAGGGCCAAATAAAAGGTAAGAATAATGCGGGGTGTGGGGGCGGGAGGGCCCAGCTCCCGAACAAAGAGAACCGGTTTGGTGATGTCATATCATCACTGGTACCGGCTCAGCAGAACTGGGCCGAACCGGAAGGAACCCTACCACTGACTGGTAGCAGAACTTTTGAGCAGTTCGGAGAACCGGCAAATACCATCTCTGGCTGGCCCCAGAGTGGGGTGGGAATGGGGATTTTGCAGTATCCTTCCCCTGCCACGCCCACCAAGCCACACCCACAGAACCGGTAGTAAAAAAAATTTGAATTCCACCACTGCTGCAACCAACCGTCATAAAAATGAGCCAGTTGCCAAGCATCTGACCTTTGATCGCACAAACCATGAGGATGCCGCAAAGGATTGTGTGAAAAATGGGCATAAGTCATTTTTTCCCAGTACCGTTATCGCTAAAAAAACTGTTGTAAGTTGAGGCCTACCTGTATGTAAGTATTATTTTATTGATCAAATTTATACGCCACTCATTTCGTGGTGCGAGGCGATACTGAATGGCTTACAACATTCACACATATCCCAATATACAGTAGTGGCCACAATTGTGGAAACCTTTTGGGAAAAGTGTATTTTTGAGGTTTGATGGCTAATAACATCACTTTTTTGGGGGGGGGGAGTTTCAAGATAATCCTATTCCACTGCTGGAATGACCTGGGAATAGCCCAGACCTTAACCCAATTGAAAATCTATGGAGCCGACTAAAGAAACTTGTTAGTCAGAAGCGACCCAGCAATAAAACCCAGTTAATAGAAGCCATCATTCAATCTTGGTTTCACATGATAACAGCTGAAGAACTCAAAGACTTGGTTCACTCCATGGGAAGACGTTGTAAGGCCGTCATTCATGCTAAAGGTTACCCAACTAGGTATTAACTGACATGGGGAGAATTTTTGTATCTCTCGTTTTTTTCTATGGTGATAATTTTTGTATATCTCATTTTTTCTACGTGTTTCACTTTTTCTTCTTTATACTGTAACTGCTATTCTAATAGCAAATCCTTCCTAAAAGTTCTTGCATTACATTCTTGATTCAATTATCCTTCCATTGATATAAAATTTTATGGTACTACTCCCCCCAAAAATGGTGTTATTAGCTAGTTTTAGAAAATACACTTTCCCCAAAAGGTTTCCACAAGTTTGGCCACTGCTGTATGTAAAACATTTCCTTGTAGCTTGGCTATGATTGTAGTTCTCGCATGGCTGACTTTGAGCAGCTAAACAGGGTCAGACTAGGTTGGAATATGGATAGGAGCTCATCAAGAAACCTCTGAGCACTTGGTCAGAATAAGAATTTTAAGAGAAATCTCTTTAGAATAGCAAATTGCATCTAATCCCATTGAAAGCTTTTAGGCTATATAATTAAGTCCTACGAACATTCGTTTTGAGAGTCAGATCATCTGAAAGTTTTCCTTCAGGAAGATGTGGGTTTTTCTCCCAATTCTTCTGTTGCATAAGCTCTTTTCACCGTCTGTTCTAAAATTGCTTTTTCTCCCCTCCCAAAAAATATCCATCAATAATTCAAATATTTCCCAAATGATTTGACACTGAGGATTATCAGTCTTCCCGTTGCTGCGAGATACTCATTTTTGTGAAGGACCTACCAATAATCAGAAGCCAATTAACTGGCCCTGAATATTTGGCAAAATTTTATGCAAATGGCAGGAAAGTGTTTTTTTTTTTAAAAAAAAAAAACAATAAGTGTCAGGGATCCTCTCCACATCACCATCACCATTTTTCTTGGATGGGAAGAAACTTTGCTCTAGAGTCTAGACTGAACCACAGTTTAAAAGTCATTTAAAAAAAAAAGAATTACAAACACATTTAAATATAAAACGCTGTCAGAAGTGGCATACATTTTTCTCCAACATGGATGGCAGGCAAATTATTTTAGGAAGCTGTCTAATTTTATCTTATTCTTAGGAGGTTCTTTTTTTTTTGTCCTTTTCAAAGCTATCGTTTGTATTTTTTTCAAGCCATAAAAGGGATTGCTAAACATCACCATCTATATAGTTTTCATTTTTCTCTCTGTGTCATCATTTAGTTGCTTCCGGAAAATAGTTTGGCTGGAGTTTAAGAATAACCACCTTTAATGTCTCTGAGTGGCCCAAATCTTTACTTGCTTTAAAGCTTTTTGTCTGCTTATTCTCTTTTCTCCCCCTGCAATGCCAGATTTTCACTTTTCCAATATCCTTTCCTGTCTGTAATCATAATGCTCTTTAAGCTCTTTTGTGCCTTAAATAAATATTGCCGATTCTTTAAAGTTCAACTTGGTGCATACTTTTTCAAAGGTAGCTATTGAGAGAGAGAGAGAGAGAGAGAGAGAGAGAGAGAGAGAGAGAGAGAGAGAGAGAGAGAGA
>WNWU01000068.1:2526473-2544822 GCA_012654045.1 Ptyas mucosa
TCTGCCAGGGGAAAAGGAAACAATTACCTGCAGCCAATCAAGCGGTGATAATTCTTAATTACATTGCAGATTCTTAAAAACATTGTTCTGCTTAGGACTATTAGAACTCACTTAGCTGTAGTTTCAGTTTTCATTTCTCTCACAAATTTGGTGTGTCCCCCATTAATTGTAACCCTCATGAAGGGAGCGTAGCCATTAACGCTGCCAAGATCCTGATTCAATTTGCTGCTAAATTTACAATGTGTAGCTTGAGAGCAATAGAAGCTGTGACAGAATCCCCTGTAGAAACAACATAAATTACCAGTTCAAAAAGGCTTTTCCTAGGAAATTATCCTTTTTTTCCTTAAACTTGGGGCTGAAGAACGAGAGACTGTTGCAAGAAATGCCCATCTGGGTTCAGTTCCAAGTGTGGAGAAAGACACTGGAAACATGGAGAGTGTTTGGAAAGATGGTTTAATGGTGGACGGGACGACATGGTTTGAGGTCCTGGGCAATTGAGCACATGGGAGAGAGGGGGGGGGGGAGAGAGAGAGAGGGAGGGAGATTTATACCCCCTCTTGGGTCCCACCTTGGAGCTTCCTGTTCCTGTGTAAAAAATGCATTCTGATTGGTTGTCAGACTCCCATGGGATCATGCAGAGGTAAGTTTGTAGGTTGTCTTAGATCCCAGGCTTGGTTGAATCTTGCTGGGTGATGTAATGAAGGGGCTTTGGGCAATTCCTATTATGGCTTAATGGCTTTGTCCTGGTTTGGATTTTGAATGAGGGCTAATCTGATCACCCTGGAGCTGAAGGTCTTTTGTAGATAGAATGGCCCAGTCCAGTGGTGGGTTGCCCCCGGTTCAGACTGGTTCTATAGAACCGGTAGTAAAAATCGGTGGGAGGCTCCGCCCACCGACCACAACGTCGTCAGGAAGCTTCTGCACATGCACAGAAGCACATGCGCACGAGCCCCGTTGTGGCCCCATTGCGAACCAATAGTAAAGGTAAGTAGAACCCATCCCTAGCCCAGTCCCTAACCCTAACCCTAACCCTAACCCTAACCCTATCCTACATTCTATTCTATTCTATTCTATTCTATTCTATTCTATTCTATTCTATTCTATTCTATTCTATTCTATTCTATTCTATTCTATTCTATTCTATTCTATTCTACCCTACCTTACCCTACCCTACCCTCCATTCCATTCCATTCCATTCCATCTTACCTTACCCTACTCTACCCTACCCTACCCTAACCCTAACCCTAACCCTAACCCTAACCCTAACCCTAACCCTAAGAGTTTAGGATGTCAGAGTATCACAAAATTTGAGAATGCCTGGGTCAAGGTGTTGGACTCCCAACAAGTAGGGAGTCCAACAAGTCCAACAAGTACCTAGGGAGACTCAGGTCCAAATTCCCCCTGAATCATAGAAGTTCCCTGTCATGCCTTGGAGGCTAAACCAGATAGGAATCCCAGCTAAATGAACACGTTCTACTCTATTGAAGAGCTATATTGATAAAAGAAAATATTTGGAGCTCAGGGTCTAAATGAAGGATGTTTGATGCTCTCTGAGCTCTGGTTGTTTTCTTACAGACATTTCATTACTCAAACTAGGCGACATCATCAGTGCTAGTCGGGAGGGAGGTTTGCTCTCAGTTTATATTCTCGTGGCTTGCCCTGTCAGTGGTGGTGGAAGTAGTTTTGGAGATTCTTTGGTTGGGCTGCTTACTGTTACCTTGTTTGGCAATTCCTTGATTGGTATATTGTTTACTTCTTGCTTGTTGGTCTGATGTTAATCTTGAAGTTGATCTCTGCTCATCAAGGGGTTGATTGCTGGTGGGCAGGTGTTTTTATTTTTGTTCCCTTTTATGGCTGGCTGATTGTCTCTTTTGCACAGTATGTAGACGTTGCTTATGTCTATGTGTCTGTTGATGGCCAATTTATCAAGTGCCAGGCTTCCAGAAATTCGATAGTGTTTTTTTTTTAAATTTGATTTATATGCTGCCCTTCTCTGGAGACTCAGGGCAGCTTACAAGGCGTTAAGCAATAGCCTTCATACTTTTGTATATATTTATACAAAGTCAGCTTATTGCCCCCACAAACTGGGTCCTCATTTTACCTACCTTAGAAAGGATGGAAGGCTGAGTCAACCTCGAGCCTGGTGAGATTTGAACTTGCAGTAATTGCAGGCAGCTGAATGTTACTTACAGTGCTTTAGTCTGTCACGCCACCAGGCTCTTTTGGACTTGACTTAGTCTACAGTTGCTACATTTCCCATCTGAAACTATTGTTAAGTTTATATTGTCAGAAACTTACAAGTGTGAAAGTACAATTCCACCCCTGTCTCTTTTACAGCTTGAGAAACTAGAGAGGGTGTCTTCTGAACCACTCACTATCTAGGTGCGATTTGTACTGTCTCTTATTGGATTGTTCCATTGGCAGCCTCTCTTTAGCTGTTTTCCCAAGGTCTTTCTCACATGCCATTACACTCCCTGGATGATTTTGGGTCAGTCATTCTTTCTCAGCTCAACCTACTTCCGAGGTTGTTATCTTCTCAAGTATCATAAACTCATTATGTAACTATATATATATATTATTTAACTGTATTACTCATGCCAAAAGCCTGCTGAGTAATTCATATTTAATCTACACAGAATTACGCAGAAAATAATGCACATTTAGAAGAGTTATTTATATATTTGCTGAATCACCTCTCTGGCTCTTTCCTTCAAAGGAAACCATGGGGACATAATCTGAATTGCTTCCCTTTCCCAAAGAGGTCATACGTCACACATCCATTCACAAGTATCTCATTTCCAAATCCCACAGGTTAAGTGGCAACGTAGCGTTATTAGGATGCATGAAAGCACAGGGTTAACGATACCAAATTGGAATGCTAGAATCCAAATAATTAATTGTGCGACATGAATTTTAGAAAGGGGATTGAAAATTAAATACATCTCTGCGTTCGTTCCATTGAGATTTGTGAGAAGGAGTTTTATAGCCCCCTTGTCTGGTCACTCCATTCTACGTGGTGCCTCCAAACTACTACAATTCCATCAACTTGTTGCAATTTCTACCAGAGCTTAACTATTCCCAGTTATTCCCAGAGCATCCCTGGCATGCTCTCAAGTTACCATAGGCCGGGGTGGGTGGGAAATGGGCGAAACTGCACAGCAGCCCAAAACAGATGCACATTCCACACTTATTTCTCTCAGGGCTGTATCCCAGGGTTACGTACAGCAGCCGGAGGGGACTGACCTCTACAACCCATGAAATTGCTCCATTGGCAAATGTGATTGACGACACGCCCTGCAGCTGGCCCCGCCCCCGCCCCACACACCCCATTTTGGCTCCCAGGTAAGTGCAGGGAGGCCTACTACACCCAAAACAGGGCATAGGGGGGCAATGTGCCCCCTCCCCACAGCCCATTTTTGTTCCCAGGGGGGTGCAGGAGGCCGAGTGCTGCCTGTCACATCCCCTGACCACACCCACCATGGCCACGCCCACCCAGCTGGTCATTAGGGCAGAGAATCGGTTATTAAATTATTTGAATCCCACCACTGAGTTGATCCCTCTTCTTTGTGGCAGCCCCTCAAATATTAAAAGACTGCTACCATATCACTCCTAGTCCTTATTTTCATTAAACTAGACACACCCAATTTCTGCAACTGTTCTTTCTATGTTTTAGCCTCCAGTCCGCTTATCATCTTTGTCACTCTTCTCTGTGCTCTTTCTAGAGTCTCAATGTCTTTTTTTAATATATATATATATATATATATATCATGGCAAACAAAACTGGATGCAATATTTTAAGTGTGGTTTTACCAAGGAATTATAAAGTGGGTTTAAACCCAACATAAATATGGTGAAAATACATTGTAACATGAAAAGGATGCATAAAGAAGCTTTAATAACACCAATTTACAGACTGGGAAGCCCAGAATTGTTCTCAGATTTCAGCAAAGTTTATGAGCAAAGATATTTCAGATCTCTTTAGGTCTCCTCTGGCCTTAATGGAAAAGAAGAACTCGGGAGTTACCAACACTTAAGCAAAATAACAGCGAACAATCTACTCTGAAGAGGCCAATTTGACTTTTCCCAGTTAATGGAAGATTAGAAATGAAATAGATATAAAGACTTCTTTTATATTCTCAGCATTACACAGCATGGAGGATTGGTTGGTGAAATTGACAGAACTTGGTGAGATGGACAAACTGACATCTTTGACTAGAGAAAGGTCATTATTGACTTTTCTCAAGGACTTTCTGAATAAGAGAGAAAATGGTTTTGTGACTGAGGTTTTGATGATTGGAAAGAATAGGTTATAGAAAGAAGAAATTATGATGAAATCTTAGAGAGGTTTGATTAGAACTGTATGCACTGTACAATTGCCGAAAGGAAGATTGGAAGTTACCTCTTTATCTACCTATAATATGTATGTATGTATGTATGTATGTATGTATGTATGTATGTATGTATGTATCCATCTATCTATCTATCTATCTGTTTTGTTTTTCTACTTTCTTTTTTCCTTTATCTTTTCTTTTTTCTTCCTTTTCTATCTTTTTAGATTGGAAGTTACCTCTTTCTCTACCTACCTACCTACCTACCTATCTATCTACTGTGTCTGTCTATCTATCTTATCTCTATCATCATTTATCATCTCTCTTTATCTATATCTATCTATCTATCTATCTATCTATCTATCTATCTATCTATGTATCATCTGTTTGTCTATCTTATCTCTGACATCATTTATATATCTCTTATCTACCTAACTACCTACCTACCTACTACCTATCTACCTACTTATCTATCTTATCTCGATCATCATTTATCATCTCTCTTTATCTATCATCTAGCTAGCTAGCCATCCATCCATCCATCCATCCATCTATCTACCATCTGTCTGTTTGTCTGTCTATCTTATCTCGATCATCATTTATCATCTCTTTATCTATCATCTTTCTATCCATCCATCCATCCATCCATCCATCTGCCTATCTGTTTTGTTCTTCTATTTTCTTTTTTCCTTTATCTTTTCCTTTTTTCTTTTCTATCTTTTTATATCTGCTGTACTTTTTTTTTCTTAGAATGTATTTATTATCTATGTAAAATCCCTTAATAAAAGCTGTTTTAAGAAAAAAAAAGCTTTGAGATTCATGCCAGTAAAAGATCACATGGGAAAATTGAAAGTATGCTTCAATTACTGCATATGTTATCACCAATTAATGAAACAATGAATTGTATAAGAAGCTCTTGATATATTGGTAGTTTCCTTTAAAACTCTTTATGACTTAGGACCAGGTAACTTATGGAACCGTCTTTCCCTAATGGTGTCTCCTGTGAGATCTGGCAGGAAAGCCATTTTCAAGGCCCATCCAGAAGGTAATGGAAAGTTCTAGAGCAATACTAGCCATAATGTCAGTTAAGGTAGAGAGTGCCATGGAACCTAGACACATCAAATTAGACAGTTTTGTCCTTGCACATTATCTTGTAAAGGATAATTCCCTATAGGACATCACAGTGGTATTCACGTTTCATTAAGTAACTAGTTATTTTACTATGAGGTAATTGTTATCTGATGCCTGTCAAACTCCTACAGCTATGTGAGATGGCGGTTCTGCTGACAGAACAGAGACAGCCTTAGATGCATCGGTTATAGCTGGGGAAAAAAATAGATTATATACTCAAAACGTACAAGAGCTGGATAGCAAATGCTCTGGATATTCTAGGATGTGTGCATCCTCAGCAACTTTTGACACACAGCTTCAAGGTGTGACAACTGCCAATATTGGGATTCAGCAGTTGATTGATATTAACAGTTGGGATCTGCCAACTTTTGCAGAGACAATTTCTGCAAACTCTCTGGGACTCAGTGGAGAATTTAATTTGGCAAACCGAACCTAGTTTGCAAACTAAAACTTCATGTCCAGTTTCAGAAACCTTGGTCCCATCAGGTGGCCACAGCTGGCTGATCTTGGCTCAAAAGGCTCAAAAGATATACAGGATTGGACTAGTTAAAAGACTCTAGAGATTCTCAGTCCATCAGATCATGGTTGTCCCAAAGGTGTTTTTTTCAGGAAACAACTGAACTTTCTTGTTTTTCCTTTGAAGACATTTTACTTCTCATCCAAGAAGCTTCTTCAGCTCTGGAAGGTGGGGAATGGATGGTGGGGAATGGAAGGATTTATATTACTTGCAGACAGCTGATCGTTTGCATTCTTTTAGACAGTCATTGAGGCCACTTGGAGATTTATATAATATCAATCCTTCCATTCCCCACCATCCAGTCAGAGCTGAAGAAGCTTCTTGGATGAGAAGCAGAACATCTTCAAATGAAAAAAACAAGGAAGTCCAGTTGCCTCCTGAAAAAGCACCTTTGGAACTAGGGCTAGTTCTTGAATGCAGTGACACATGTGCAGATCTGTACATTGGAGAAACAAAACAACCACTTCACAAACACATGGCACAACATAGGAGAACAAACTCATCAGGACAAGATTCAGCGTTTCTCTCTCTGTTTGTCTCTCTGTCTCTGTCTCTCTCCCTTTCCCTCTCTCTGTCTCTGTCTCCCTTCCCCCACTCTCTCTTTATCTCTCTCTCTCTCTCTCTGTGTGTGTGTGTGTGTCTCCCTCTCCCTATCCCTCTCTCTGTCTCTGTCTCCCTTCCCCCCTTTCTCTCTTTCTCTCTCTCCCTCTCTCCCTCTGTGTGTGTCTCTCTCTGTCTCAGTCTCTCTCTCTGAATGTGTGTATGTGTGTGTGTGAAGCACAGATCTAGCATAGAAGTTGACCATGTGTTGTTTTATATATATGTATATATGTACATGTATATGTATATATCTATGAGAAGCACAGATCTAGCATAGGAGTTGACAATGTGTTGTGAAATGCATTTTCTTAATGCGCTGGTCTCCGCTCAGCTTTGCTGAAGACGCAGTTTTCCCAGCTGCAGTCAGAATAAATTGATGAGGGTTCATATAAGTTATTGTAAAAATGCCCCTTCAAGTATTTGGACTGCTGGCCAAGCAATTCTTTCTTCCGCCCAGCATCCGTCATAGGGTGCTTTTGCTTTTATAAATTTCTATTTTTACCCGGTTTTTTAGAACTGCCTGTCCTAGAAAATGCCATGCATCAGAGCTCAAATGAGATTTTAAAAAGAAAAAAAAGGAAGAAAAAAAGAAAAAAAAATTCTCGTATTAACTATAACAGCAGTGATGCTCAGTTTACCATAAAACTCTACAAATTGTCAGATGTTATCAACTTGCAACAGGCTGGACGTGTGCCATTGTTACTGGGTCACAAAGCTGGCGGTTTTCTCAGTACAAAATGACCATTATTGACCCACAGATTTACTAACAACAACAACAACAACAACAACAACTTTTGAATACAGACAGATCGTCACTTGGAACACAACATGTCAGATATCACAGTTGTCAAAAACTGAAATGTACAATTGATTGACATCGCGGTACAAGGAGATGCCAGAGTCGAAGAAAAAGAACTGGAAAAACTCATGAAATATCGCGACCTGGCCATCGAAACTACACGGCTATGGATGAAACATGCCACAGTGATACCCATTGTCATCGGGGCACTTGGTACCACGTCCAAGAATTTCACAAAACACTTCAAGAAATTGCAGCTTCCTGCAATAACACCAGCGGAAGTGCAAAAAACTGCGCTACTCGGAACATCATATATTTTAAGAAGGTACTTGGTTGATACCTAGGACGCTGGCAGCAACCCGTATCAACCATTAGCACCAGTCAATGGTATTTGTGATGCATTTTTAAATGTCCAGTTGACTGAGTTTCATTTTTAATGACTAAAAGAGAATAACAACTTTATTGTCATTGTACATGTATACACAGTATACCCATACAACAAAATTCACTTAACACCCAAAGACCAGGTCCAACACACATAACAATCCCCTAACACACTCCCACCCACCAGAATTCCCCAACCCTAAACCACCCAAACATCCACACAACAGACCAAGTAATGCTGTCCAACAGCTCACCGATGGTGGCCCTTTTTGGAGCATGCAGCTTTAGAACAGTTGACCTAAGCCACGCCCAGGCTCCTTGCTGTCTCGTTCCTTGTTGCTCACACAGCAAATATTGTTTCAGTTTCCAAACAGCCCTCAACTCTCTCACACATTGACAGGATGAATACTGATGAATACTGATGGATGCTGGTAGGCAGAGGCAGAATTTTTTTCCCCTTATTTTCCTTTCCCAAAACTAAGGTGTGCCTTATACGCTGAAAATTACGGTATACCTTAATTAAGATACCAAAAATGAGCATCACCACATCACTCAAGAAATTCTCAGCTTGAAATTGTTTTGTTTCAGGCTGGTATTCATTCCTGTCAAAGGAGAGGGGGGAAAAAAGGCTTATGTACATTCACTCTCATCAACTAATCAATGTGTGATGGCTAATCAATTTTTTTAAGAAGTCAGAAGCAGTAATACACTGAAACAATACAATTCAAAATGGGCTAAGAAGCGCATAGTGACGGAGCTATTGTATCTAGATTGCAAAAATCCAAACCGCCATCAACATTTCAGAAAATTAACCCTTCTTTAAACCTGTCTGTATTTTTGAAACCAAGATATAGTGCCCTAAGCCTGTGATGGTGAACCTATGGCATGCATGCCAGAGGTCACGCTCAGAGCCCTCTCTTCTGGCATGCACGCCATGACCCCAGGTCAGATCTCCATGGCATTTCTTTCATGAGCTTCTGTTTCCCTGTAAACGACGAAACAGAAGCTCGCGAAAAGAAAAGCCTGAGTGGCGTAGGAGGCTAATGCCTCCTACTAAGGCAGCATTTAACATCCAGCTGCCTGCAATTACTGCGAGTTCAATTCTCACCAGGCTCAAGGTCGACTCAGCCTTCCATCCTTTCTAAGGTGGGTAAAATGAGGACCCGGTTTGTGGGGGCAATAAGCTGACTTTGTATGAATATATACAAAAAGTATGAAGGCTATTGCTTAACGCATTGTAAGCCGCCCTGAGTCTCCGGAGAAGGGCGGCATATAAATAATTATTTTTTTAAAAAAAGATGTTACCTCTTGCCGCATTGCTGGTGTTGGGATGCCCTGCCTCCCACTGGCCAGCTGGTCTTCAGGTCTCTACTGCCCACATGCACATGTCCCCGCATGAGCATGCACATGTCCGTGTATGTCTGTGTATGTCCGTGTTTGCGTGTGCATGCCTTTCAGTTTGGGTATGCATGCACACAGTTTGGGCACTCAGTGTCTATAAGGTTCGCTATCCCTGCCCTAGGGCTATTTTTAAAAGGTTATAATTATCTAGTGTAGGAAGAAATATCCATCTGGTTCAGTTCCAAGCTGGGATAAAGATACTGGAAACAGGGAGGCTGATTGGAAAGATGATTTAAGGATGAAGCAGAACCACCAAGGATATGTGATTCTGGGTAGCTGACTACATGGAGTTGAGATTGAGGGGTTTTTATACCAACTCTTGGGCTTTGAACTTGAACTTCCTGTTCCTGTGCAAGAACATGTATTCTATTGGCTGTTGTAGGGGTCATAGCTGGCTCTGTAGGTTATCTGAGCTCCCAGGTTTGGTTGAAGTTTGGACTGCTGATGCGATGAAGGGGCATTGGGCAATTCCTATTGTGGCTGAGGGCTAATCCTACCTTTGTTTTGACCTTGCTGCAGGGAATTTTTTGCCTATGAATAGAGCTACCTAGATACTTGGCTTCTTTCAATAAGCTCTTTAACTCTTAAGTGCTGACACCTGTTAAGGGCTACTAAGAAAGGTGGGGACTGCTTTAAAAAAAATGTTTCTCCATTTCTCATCCAGGGAACTATAATGTTCTTCTTTTTTTTTAATATTTCTCAAAATATTTCATTCTTCTAAGAAAGGGGTGGGTGCTAACTTTCTACACTGGTGTCCAAAGGACTTCTCTGCTAGATCTTCAGACTGCAAGACTACGGCATTATGATGGTTGCTGGAGTTATATGCAGTGGTGGGATTCTACCGGTTCGGACCGGTTTGGGAGAACCGTTTGTTCCGACTTTCAGCCGTGAGCGAACCGGTTCTCTCTTTCTTTGAAGTGGGCCCGCCCACCTGCCCCTGTGTTATATTTACCTATATTTCTGCTTCCGAAGCCCAGCTGATCGGGGCAGCAGAGTGGATTGCCACTCCTCAGCTGTTTTCCTTGCTCTCAGCAACGCAAGAGTTCAATTTTCTGCAAAGTGTGCATGCGCATGCAGCACACGTCTGGTGCACGTGCTCAGCGAACCGGTTGTTAAACCGGTAGGATCCCACCACTGGTTATATGCAGGCATTTGGAGACCTGCTAGGTCAGGAGGCTGTGAGTTCGATCCTAGGTAGAGACAAGATATTTCTCTCTCAGGCTCCTATAATTATATTTTTTCTCTCTGGGCACAATGAGACTATATCACGGAAAGGGCTCGCAATCTGGGAATCCTCCTGCAGCTGTCCTTGGAGGATCATCTGACGGCTGTGACCAGGGGGACCTTCTGTCAGGTTCGCCTGATTTGCCAGTTGCGGCCCTTTCTTGATCGGGATTCCCTGTGCACAGTCACTCACGCCCTTGTCACCTCTCGCCTTGATTACTGCAATGCTCTCTACATGGGGCTCCCTTTGAGGAGCACCCGGAGGCTCCAACTGGTCCAGAATGCAGCCGCGCGGGTAGTGACGGGAGCAACATGGTGCTCCCATGTAACACCGCTCCTGTGCGAGCTGCACTGGCTCCCGGTGGTCTTCCGGGTGCGCTTCAAGGTGTTGGTTATCACCTTTAAAGTGCTCCATGGCATGGGGCCTAGTTATCTGCGAGACCGCCTACTGCCACAAATGACCTCCCACTGACCCGTGCGTTCCCACAGAGAGGGCCTCCTCAGGGTGCCATCAGCCAAACAATGTAGGCTGGTGACCCCCCAGGGGGAGAGCCTTCTCTGTGGGGGCACCTACCCTCTGGAACCAGCTGCCCCCTGAGATAAGGAGAACTCAAGACCTCAGTGCCTTCCACCGTGCCCTTAAAACCCACTTTTTGCAACAAGCCGGGCTGGCTTAGGAAGTAATTTTAGACGTTTTAAATTGGTTTGTTATTTTTTAAAATTGGAGCCAAATTTATATATATATTAATTGTTTTAATATTTGTATTGTATGTTTTTTTTAATTCTGGCTGTTCACCGCCCTGAGTCCTCAGGGAGAAGGGTGGTATACAAATTGGAAATAAAATAAATATCTGGTGAACAAAACTCTGCATTGGCAACAGGAAGGGCATCTGAACATTAAAACACTCTGCTAGCTCCATTCAGTTGCCCAGACTCCACCCCACAAGGGATTATGGGGTCATTAAAAGATGATGATGATGATCTGGAGACGTGCTAGGTAGACTCAGTGTCAGACCTTGGATTCATTCCTTATCAAATGGCTTCAAAACAACCAAACTTGGATCGTCTGCTTTAATAAACAGATAGCTTTTGGCCTGTTTCTTTCTAGTTTGCGGTTTTTTTTCCTTGCTGTTTTCTATTCATTATGAAGGATTGTTTTTCACTACCAGCCTTGCTTGGGAGGCAGATAATGAGCTAAGAAAGTAGCTTAAATTGAAAGCAGAGTAGACACCCATAACCTGCATATATTCTTGGATGATAACCAGATTCCATAATAGCCACCACTGTTATGAAAAAGAGAAACAGATTTTTATAAATATATTTATTATTTCTTGTTTCTTATTTGAATCTGAAAGCGGATTGCTACTGACTCACAACATATGTTTACTTAAAACCCAAGGATGTTATTTTTCGACTTGTTCTGCTCTTGACATATGACAAATTAGGGAGCGTCTGCAGAAGGAATATCAATATATCCTACATGTCTGTAACAACTGGGCTCTGAAAAGATGTGTAAAATGGCATCGCTGATTGACTCTCTTACAAAGAACTGTAAGTGGGGATACGAAATAATTTATCTACTTCGCACAGCTTTCCGGTCAAAACTTCAACAACACAAATTCCAGTTCTAATAATGTAGATACAACATCTAGTTCTACCTACTGTAATTACGACAACCCAGACCCGGAGTTCAAAGTAGATATTATAAACCAGTGACACATTGTTCTCCAAATGTCATACACTGCTAGGCATTTTGAAGATTTGAAAACCGCACTCAGAATAACAGAAGCTATGGTGAAAATTTCAGCGTTTGCCACTTTGGCTGTAATATCTGCCTGCACGACTGGCTAATCTTTGCTGTTTTGCTCCAGAATGGGAGTTTGGAGCATGTATTATGTAACCGGCACAATATCATTATAGAAAACGCATTCGTGCCCTTGAAGTCTTCTAAAGCGGAACCTGTACTTACAATTTAGCAATGCTTCTTTAGTTGCACGTATCTGCTAATCTTTGCCATTCTACCGAGTTCTTTTTTTAAAATGTGGGGCCTATTACCATCCATTGGCTGGTTCGTATTTGCCAATTGCTCATTCATTTAAAACAGCATGTCCGCATTTTCTCTTGAAGAGTCTGTTCTAATATCTGCAAAGCAACTTCAACAACAACAACAACAAAAACCACATCTACATTAAAGCATTCATTTTATAAACCCAAAGAAAAACATTTAAAGTTTTTGTTGACTTTTTTGAGAACTATGGTCTGAAAAAAAGTTAAAGGATGGACAACTGAAATGTACACTTTGGAAAATTTGAAACTTTAAAGCAGCGCAATTTTCAGTGAATTTCTTGCAAGCCGTGTAGGAAGTTAGCACCCACCCCTCTCCTAGAAGAATGAAATATTTTAGGAAATATTAAAAAAGGCAGAATATTTTATTTCCCTGGGTGAGAAATGGACAAACATCTTTTAAAGACAAAGCTGCTTTCTGCCTCCCTCCCGACCTTTGTCAATGGGCCATTAAGGCCTCAGCCAAGCTCACTCATCGCCCCCACCTTTGTCAATGGATCATCATCTGCAACACAATAGGACCCATCTAGCAACAGAAACTCACCACATGGCACCTGGCAAGATTACATCAGCCAGCAAGGCTAGCTAAGACCCACACCCCCTGGGAGTCTGACAACCAATCAGGATATTCTTCCTGTGCCCCAGGAAGTTCAAAGCGCAGAGAGGGCATAAAACCAAGGTACGCTCAGCATCTCGACCCTTTTCTGTTCAGGAACTCAAACCATGTGATCCTGTCCACCATTAAACCATCTTTCCAAGCAGTCTCCATGTTTCCAGTTTCTTCCCCCCCCCCAACTTGGAACTGAACCCAGATGGACATTTCTTCCGACAGCTGCAAGTGATATTTGATCTGCAGTTTGTGTGTGTGTGTGTGTGTGTGTGTGTGTAACCCTGCTGAACTGCTATCCGATAGTTTCAAAACTCCCTTCAGAGCGCTGTTTTAAAATCTTTAAACTGCACAGGGCATCCAAGCTGCAAGACACAATGGAACAAAATTGGGATTACACTGTTGTAGCTGCCACCTTGCAGATCTTGACACGGTCCACAGACTCCTGTGCTGTGAATGTTGAGCCTGGCGTTCACAATGTTTTGACTTAGGGTGTGATAGAAACCCATGGTTTCACCAGTTCAATTCAACTGGTGAAGCAAACTAACCATGACTTATTTAACAAACCATCTGGTGATCTGCGTGGAGTAAATATGAAAGCAAGCATACTTCCCAGAATGTAGCTGTATGGTCAAAAATATCAGCATTTGAAGCAGGATAAGAGATAGAAACAGAGACAGAGAAATGACAGAGAGATTAGAGAAATAATAGATAGAGAGATGGAGGGGGAGAGAGAGAGACAGAGACAGACAGAGAGATTGAGAGATGTAATAGAGATTAGAGAGATGATAGAGAGATGGAGAGAGAGAGAGAGAGAGACAGACAGACAGACAGAGAAAGAAACAGAGAGGTGTCATGTTTGTTTATGATTCTTTATCTCTGTCTATCATTTCTCTAATCTTTCTGTCATCTCTCTCTCTCCATCTCTCTCTCTCCATCTTTCCATCTCTCTATCTATCATTTCTCTAATCTCCCTGTCATCTCTTTCCATCTCTCCATCTCTCTATCATTTCTCTAATCTCTGTCATATCTCTCTCTCTCTTTCTCATCCACCCAGCTGACCATAAAAAGACATGAATATGGAAAGCATGTCAAAGGGTTCTATAGACAAGCATTCATGGATAACTCAGCCACACCGATTCCGTGACAATTAGCTCTTTCCGCCTCATAGTTCAATACCACAACATCTCAAATTTGCGCACCCTAAAATTTGAACACTAGGGTAAAACCAATTACCTTGATAGGCCAAGCTAGATTGGGCCAGCTCAAATGCAATTAAGGTAGTCCATTTGTTCTCAAACAACCTCACTTCAGAAAAATGCTAGTGTTGCATTTACATCTAATTGGATATGCAAAGAAATTCCTTCCCACACAAGCCTTAACCTTTTGGCACCAAAGAAGTCAGAGAAAAAGCGAACGATCCTTTCAGAAAACAGCATCCCAGAGCCATAACTCCTAATGAATTCCCAGCTTCTTGATATTTCAGCACTGCTCGGGGGCAAAACAGCTAATCAGATTGCTATGTCTCCGGCAGAGGTAGAAGATGACAATAAAAATGAGACCAAAAACAATGCTCGTTTCAATATTTTAAAAAGTGCCATTTGATGTGATGACTGTTCACCATTTGAGGGGAATGGTTCCTTGTTCACATGGCTTGTTTGCTTGCTTGTTAAGTAAAGCTTGGTAAAGCCAACATAGTATCTCCGTAGATGACCTGAGAGACTGCAGATAAATGTTCCAATTACCTGCACTGAAATGTACTGAGCTTCATATGAATTACGCAGGTATTTTGCAAGTGAACAGCCAGGATTCCTTCACCGCTAAGATGTTAAACTAGCAACTGGATAACCCAGGTTGAAATCCATCCTAGGTCATGAAGGTCACAAGCTAGTTCATTCTCTCTCTACCCAAGCTGTCTCGATGGCGGTTGCTGAGGAAAAAAATGGAAGAGGTTTCAATTGAGATTGTAGGGTTTAAAAACACGATCTTGGAGGTCTTCTAGTCCAACTCATCAGAGAAATACCTTCCAATCTTTGAAAACCATCACAGATGGAACGGTTACATCTCCGGAAAGAAGGTTCTTCCTCTTAATAGCTCTTTTTTGTTTTGTTTTTTGTTGTTTTGGTGCCTTCAACTCAATGTTTTGACTCCTGGGGGGCTATCTTGACAAGCTCATGAAGTTTTCTTGGCATGAGTTCAGAAGTGGTTTGGTATTGCTGCTTCCCAGGGCTGAGAAAAAAATGACTTGCCCAAGGAACTCAGCTGGCTTTGTGCCTCAGGTTGAAGTAGAAGTCATTGTCTCTTGGGTACTCTTGGATGATTAGGGGACTGGAAGCTAAAACATATCAAGAATGATTGCAGAAGCTGGGTATGTCTAGTTTAATGAAAAGGAGGACTAGGGGAGACATGATAGCTGTGTTCCAATATCTCAGGGGATGCCATAAAGAACAGGGAGTCAAGCTGTTCTCCAAAGCACCTGAGGGTAGGACAAGAAGCAATGGGTGGAAACTCATCAAGGAGAGAAGCAGCTTAGAACTAAGGAGAAATTTCCTGACAGTTTAGAACAATTAATCAGTGGAACAACTTGCCTCCAGAAGTTCCAACACTGGAAGTTTTTAAGAAGATTATAACCATTTGTCTGAAGTGGTGTAGGGTTTCCTGCCTAAGCAGGGAGTTGGACTATAAGACCTCCAAGGTCCCTTCTGTTGTTCTATTTAATCTATTCTATTTATACTAGCCTGGTACCTTAACTACTAGGCCAAACTGACTTTCCTAATAGCTCTTACAGTCAAAAAAAATCACTTCCAACCACTGCTTTATGGCTTAAGTTGTAGATCAATAGACAATGACTTTACTCGCTCTTCCCTGTGACAGCTCTTCAAGCATTAGAAAACTCCTTAGCTTACTTTTCCTCTGTGGCCACTCAAGAAATAGTCAGGGACGGGAAGGGTTTTGTGGCTTCCGGGGTTTTCTTTTCTGTGGGAAACGGGTCCAAATGGCTCTTCGAGTATTTAAGATTGCAGACACCTGGACTAAATGATCTCCAAGATCCCTTTCAACTCTGTTACTGTTACTCAGCTGGTTTTCATTTATTTATTTATTTATTGGTTTGATTTATATGCCGCCCTTCTCTGGAGACTCAGGGCGGCTTACAATGTGTTAAGCAATAGCCTTCATACTTTTGTATATACCTGCTTAGTAGGGCTTCCCCCCCCCCAAAGCGGTGTTCTTTTTTATACAAAGTCATCTTATTGCCCCCACAATCCGGGTCCTCATTTTACCTACCTCAAAAGGATGGAAGGCTGAGTCAACTTTGAGCCTGGTGAGATTCGAACTCGCAGTAATTGCAGGCAGCTGGTGCTACTTAACAGCACTTTAGTCTGCTGCGCCACCAAGCTCTTTAACATGGGAATATGAATCATGCCTAACATTAATGAAAATAAATCATAGACCCTAGGTGGCAGATGTAAACAATTATTAGCACTGAACTCCGAACTAAATATATTCATCTTCTTTTAAAGGATGTCCTCAATTTATCAACTTTTTTTTTAAAAAAATCGCTTTCTCTTTTCCCTCTTGTGCTCTTTTCTCCACTACTGCATTTATAACCTTAACAGCTCCAGAAAGTAAGCTAGAAATTGAAACAACTTTTTTTTACACTCACTTTAAAAGTTTTTACTCACTTTAAGATCTTAAAATATTTTAAAACCTTAAAGAGCCAAGTCCTCTAATATGTGGTAGCCTGTTAAGGTCTTCTCCAAGCTCCTGCTCCAGATTCATATGAGGATTATCAGAACTGGGAGAAAAAAGCTGGACATCAAATTATTTTCCTTGCTGTGGTCATCTGAATTTTCATAACCAAATTACAGTAATTCTAGGGTTGGGTTGTGTCCACCAACAAAACCTCTGACTTTTCTCTTGAAAGAAGCATCTTCTACTTCTTCAGAGTTGATCTATGGAGTTAAATGTAGGTATTCCGTTATAAGCTTTTGAACCCCTCAAGAGTTTTAATATTTTTGTAGGTAACAAAGGAAAATGGCTTTTCCTGATCCTTGGAACCACCTTCTATATATATAAAAATGGTTCTGTATGTATGTATGTATATATATTCCAGCATAACTCTGGAACTCCTCGAGCAATTTCAACCAAACTTGGTACACAGATGACTTACTCTCTGGAAAAAAATACTGTGGGGGTAAGACACCCTAACGCCCCTCAGTGTGTGTGCGTGTGTGCGTGTGCATGTGTGTGTGTGTATTCCAGCATCACTCTGGAACACCTGGGCTGCTGAAATGAAAGCGAATGAATTATATCTATAGTGTCAAATCACAATACTTTTCACAGTGATAGTGTGACTTTTGGATTCAAGTTCTGTTAAGATACAACCTGTTGTGCCTTAAAATGGCTTCTACTGTACAGCACAGTGGAGTTGCCATGGTAAGGGGAATTGGATTTTTTTAAAAAACAAAAAATCGGGCAACAGCGGGTTATCAGCTGGTATCAAATAAAGCAACCCCCCCTTACACAGAGATTAATAAAGCTGCTAAATATCAATGTGACTAACATAGAAGTCAGAACTACTACAAAAGTTAACACTCTGAGAAACATAAATAGGATGTATAGCGGTGCCAGTAACTCTATTACAGTTTTCTGTGGTTTTCACGACTTACCTCAAAATATTCCTTTAACACGGAATACAACAAAATGAATTCAAGCTTTACACTCCGTTGATGAGACCATACTTGGAATTCTGTGTCCAGTTCTGATCACCACGATACAAAAAAAGATGTTGGAAAGCATGCAGAGAAGAGCAACAAAGATGATAAAGGGGTCAGAGGCTAAACTGTATGACAAACAGCTGAGAGAACTAGTCTATCAAAAAAATGGATCAGCGGAGAGATGATAACTATTTTCCAGTACTTGAAGGGCTGCCACAGAGAAGAGAGGATTGACTTATTTTCTAGGACACCAGAGGGCAGGACGAGAAGTAATGGGTGGAAGACCATCAAAGAGAGATCCAATCTAGAACTAAGGATAATTTTTTTTTCCCTGATAGTGAAAGCAATTAATCAATGGAATAACTTGCCTACTGAGACTGTGGATGTTCCATTACTGGAGATTTTCAAAAATAGACTAGACAACCTTTTGACTCCTGTCTTGCACAGGAGGTTGAACTAGAAGACTCTAGAAAGAGTGCAAAGAAGAGCAACAAAGATGATTAGGGGACTGGAGGCTAAAACACATGAAGAACAGTTGCAGAGACTGGGTATGTCTAGTTTAATGAAAAGAAGGAC
>WNWU01000068.1:2547757-2579784 GCA_012654045.1 Ptyas mucosa
ATCCTTCCCCGGAGTGGGGAGGGAATGGGGATTTTGCAATATTCTTCACCCTGGAGTGGAGTGGGAATGGAGATTTTGCAGTATCCTTCCCCTGCCATGCCCACCAAGCCACACTCACAGAACCGGTAGTAAAAAAAAGTTTGGATTTCACCACTGATGTGAATATGGGTGATGCGAAATGAAACTACCTGTATCATCAAAGCCATTATATCCGATGTACTTTGTCTATGTCTCACTCCTTCTTTCTCTCACTTACTGCCTGCTGGATCTGACGAACGTGATAATCGTTCCTGCACCTTCCGTCGCGCCTTGTTCAATCTTCTTCCAACCTTTGAGGAAGAAGCGAAAAAGGAGAAGGCAAATCCACGCTTGGCTAAGGAAACAATCGAATGTGTATATCGTACCGTCACACGTTTGAAACCTGCTATTTTCAATAATAACATGTTCGGGGGAGTATTCATTACCAACTCAAAATAACTTATTCCAACTGTTTGCAGTTGCAGAGTTCGTGCTGGGTGCTACAGGGTTGACGGCAAACAAAAAGAGACACAAATACAAGAGGCATTTTGCCAAACAGAAAAAGTCCATCAAATAACAGAGGAGAGATTTTGAAGGTATTGCTTTCGTTCTCAAACAGCAAGTCTGTTCTGGATGGGATTGTTAAAGATGAAAGCATCCTTCCTCCCTAGTCATTGGCCACACCAATCTGGCCTCCAACAAAGTTACTCTTTATTTCTTCTTTTAGGATCTTCTTCTTTGGTAAGAAACCGTTGATAAATTTGATAATGAAATTAAAATAGCAGTAGCACTTAGACTTATATACCGCTTCACAGTGCTTTACAGCCTTCTCTAAGTGGTTTTACAGAGCCAGCTTATCGCCCCCAACAATCCGGGTCCTCATTTTACCCACCTTGGAAGGATGGAAGGCTGAGTCAACCTTTGAGCCTGGTGAGATTCGAACTGCCAAATTGCAGGCAGCCGGCAGGCAGCAGAAATAGCCTGCACTACTGCACTCTAAAAGGAACACGGTGGCTCAGTGGCTAAGATGCTGAACTTGTTGAACGAAAGATCAGCAGTTCAGCGGTTCGAATCCCTAATGCTGCGTAACGGGGTGAGCTCCCGTTACTTGCCCCAGCTTCTGCCAACCTAGCAGTTCAAAAGCATGTAAAAAATGCAAGTAGAAAAATAGGGACCACCTTTGGTGGGAAGGTAACAGCCTTCCGTGCGCCTTTGGCATTGAGTCATGCCGGCCACATGACCACAGAGATGTCTTCAGACAGCACTGTCTCTTTGGCTTTGAAATGGAGATGAGCACCGCCCCCTAGAGTCGGAAATAACTAGCACATATGTGGGTTTACCTTTACTGCACTCTAACCACTGCACCACTGTGGGTCACCATGGGAAATAACTCTTCCCTCTTTTATTTTAATGAGCTATTGACAAACAGCTCAAATATAGGGGAAGATTAGATTCTGATAGGAATCATTGTTAAGGTAAAGTTGAATTGCCTTGAAAGCATATTCTTTTCCTGGCTACTTCTATAGATGTGACTATCCAATTTGGTGGAAATAATCTGCTGGTGTTCTGGATTCCTCTCTCTCTTTTTGGAGCCCAGGGATTTTCTGAAGGTGTCCTACATAAGGGCTAAACAGAATAAATGCTGCTGTATACTTTTGTGAGCAGCCAAGTATGGTTAGGTGCTACCAACCGCTAGGACCAGAGGTGAAATCCAGCAGGTTCTGACAGGTTCTGGAGAACCGGTAGCGGAAATTTTGAGTAGTTCAGAAAACCGGCAAATACCACCTCTGGCTGGCCCCAGAGTGGGGTGGGAATGGAGATTTTGCAATATCCTTCCCCCATGGGTGGGGAGGGAATGGGGATTTTGCAGTACCTTTCCCCTGCCATGCCCACCAAGCCACGCCCACAGAACCGGTAGTAAAAAAAATTGGATTTCACCACTGACATGGACTCAAAACTAAACTTGATCCTGAGTGAAGCTGGACATTTGACGATTCCATGGATTAGTTTTTCTTAGCTGAATTGTGGAAGTAGCGTTTCACTGACTTTTCCAAGTTATTTTCAAGTTCCCCATCTAGTTTACAGAAGTAGGATTTCTTGAGGTTTTCCCCACCCCCATCCAATAAGACGGCAGAAAAACTGGAATGTCAATCCTGAAGCTGACCTGACCAAGGACATTTTGAGGCTTCAGTGTTGCCAGACTGGAGCTGAGGGATAAGGAGGGAGGAATAGAGATAGAGGGGCTTGTAGTCAAAACAAAATACTTTCTCTTGGGAACCAAGGACATTTCTACAGGTGGCCAGGGAGAGGAGGATTGATGTCACCTGAAAACTGGATGGGACCTTGATTGGACCATGTGACTGACTAACTGGGAAAAGGGAGAAACTTCTTCCTCTCCTTCTCTTTCCTACTTCCCCTTCTCTTCCCCCACTCCTCTCTTCTTCCCCCCTTCTAACCTTCTCCTCTGCTCCTCTTTCCCCTCCCTTTTCCACCTCTCCTTTTCCCTTTCTTCATTCTCCTCTTTTCTCCTCTCCTCTCTTCTCCCTTCCTCTCTCTCCCTCTACTCCTTCCCCCTCTCCTGTTGTTTCCTTTTTCAGTTCAATCTAAAGTGGTATTCGAGCAGCCCCGATTTCCTAAATTATCTTTATTCTCGTTTCAATTTCTTATTCAATTATTATTTATTTTTATTTCACCATTTGTGTACATTTTTACAATATCTCACTTTTTTCCCTTCCCCCCCTTTCTCCTTTTACTTGACATCATCTGGCTATCTATTTTTCTAATTGTTTTCTCCCACCTATTTTATCTCTATGTCCTTATTCATGTTTCTTTTCTAAACAATCATAAAATTTATCCCATGTCTTGAAATACATCGACTCTTCTTTATCATTGTAAAAGAAACAATGATAGCACGGGCAAAGAAACTTTTACTTTTAATTAGGTGAAAACTGTGGGGATATTCAGAGTCGGTTGTCACCAGCTTACACCAATATGATACGTCCAATAAACCAATTCTTTGAGGAACCTACTTGCCTTGGAACTCTCTTTATTATGGGGGTATTATTTGGAACCCTGACATGGAGTGTTTCAGAGCATATAAAGATGTGCAACCATTTAAAACATAAATGGGATTACATTGTAGCTACTATGGGCAATCATACGATCCCAGAAAAAGATGCAGATGCTTTAAAGAGTTACTAAGAGTTAGTTAATAATCCAAAGTACTTTTTCTGGATTATTTTCAATGTATGTCAAAGCCCTAGTCTATAATGTGTTACAGTACGAATTCCTATTCGTTATAATTGATCCTTGATGAATGTTTATTCGTTCAATTTATACATTTTGTTTCTTTTCTTTTGAATGACTGATCCACTAATGTGTGTCTCTCTACTGTGCTTAACCTGAATTAGAATCCTCACATTACTCTAGAGCAGGGGTGTTAAACTCAAGGCCCATGAGGTGCTTAGATCTGGCCCATATGGCCACCTTGCAAACAGCAAAGGACCATCCTGTGGTGCCTCTGCCAGTGAAAACAGAGCTCTGGAGGGCCCTCCCAAGTTCCGTTTTCACTGGTAGAGGGTTGCAGGAGGCGATCCCAGCCAAAAACTGAGCCTCGGAGCCCATTTTTGCTGGCACTCGGGCCACCACAGGTGCCCCCAACATGAGTGATGTCAAGTTGGCCATGCCCACCCTGGCCAAGCCCCCCCCCAGTCCCTGAGGTCAAACCAGGGGGGCTACTGGGGGTTTGCAGTGGTTCGGGAGAACCTCTAGCTAAGATTCTGTGCAGTTTGGAGAACCCCCCAAATCCCAGTCCTGGCTGGCCCTGCCCACCCTGCCCTGCCCCTCCCAGGAGTCCCCACGTGGCCCATTTTGGAAGCAGGTAAGTGCATGGCGGAGGTTCAGGGAGGGCAAAAAATGGGCCTACCAGAAATTCGGGAAGTCCAGAAATCCTCCAGAGGGCCTTTGGAGCCTGGGGAGGCCATTTTCTCCCTCCCGGAGGCTCGAGGAAAGCCTCTAGAGCAGTGATGGCTAACCTTTTTGCCATCGTGTGCCAAAAGCAGGGGTCGCGGGGGGGGTTATGGGTGTGGGTGCCCACATCCATAATTCAATGCCCTCCTGCACATGCGCATGTGACCTCTCCACACTTCTCCCTGCTTTTGGCATGTGATGGCACAGTGGGCCCAGTAGGCCTGTTTTTTCCCCTCCCCAGGCTCCAGGGGCTTTCTAGGAGCCTGGGGAGGGCAAAAACAGCCTTCCCCATCCCCCCAGAGGCCTTTCGGAGGCCAGAAACAGCCAGTTTCCCAACTTCCGGTGGGACTGGAAGGCCTGAAAATCAGTTGGCCAGTGCACGCATGCACTCTGGAGCTGAGCTAGGGCAACACTCGTGTGCCCATCAATATGGCTCCGCGTGCCACTTGTGGCACCCGTGCCATAGGTTCGCCATCACGGCTCTAGAGCCTGGGGAGGGCAACCCCCCCCCCATGGTGCAGGAGGCCGATTAGGCCATGCCCAACATGGCCACACCCACTCAGCAACCGGGTAGAGAATCCCTTCCTAAAATTTTTGAAACCCACCCCTGGGTCAAACACTGATGCGGACTTCAATGAAATCGAGTTTGACACCCCTTCTCTAGAGTAAGCATACCTCCCTTTTTTTTCTTCCAGTCTGAGGATTGCAATGAAGCCTCCTTGTTCTAATTGCACAACACAGCACTCGTGAAGATTGTTAACACCGGAGGAGATTGCAACAAAACAGCAGGTTGGGTTAGCAAAATAAAACTATAGTCAACCCACAATTGAACAGACCCTCTAGAGGGAAGGAGTCCATGTGAAATCAGAATGCCACTTAAATGCGGAAAGGACGTACTTCACGTGCATCAATATTATACGACATCATCAAATAAGTGTCAAATTGACGCAACTGAGGTAATTTAATCTGTGTGAGGAGATGTAAACCCAGCCCTGGGAGTGGAGAAAAATGATGGAATCTTTAAAGGAGGAGTTTCCGATAAGATTACTTAGTCCTGGGAAGGAAGAAAAAAACCATCGTCTCAAAGGTGCTTTTTCAGACGGCAACCAGAAATTCTTGTTTTTTCTTTGAAGGCAATACTTACTTATCCCCAACAGCCTGCGCCTGGGGATTTGCACCACTCAGGTGACCCTGAGGACACAGATAATGTATTCTCGAATACAGCTCATCTGCCTGGAACCCGCACTACATATCGGACATTAATACAATTGAGCGTGTCCAGAAATATTTCACGAGAAGAGTCCTCCACTCCTCTGCTCACAACAAAATACCCTATGCCACCAGACTTGAAACTCTGGGCTTAGAAAACTTAGAACTACGCTGCCTTCAGTCTGACCTAAGCATAGCTCATAAAATTATTTGCTACAATGTCCTACCTGTCAATGACTACTTCAGCTTCAACCACAGCAATACACGAGAACACAATAGATGCAAACTCAAGGTAAACCGCTCCAAACTCGATGGCAGAAAATACAACTTCAGCAACAGAGTGGTCAATGCCTGGAATTCACTACCTGACTCTGTGGTTTTATCCCCAAACCCCCAAAACTTTAACCTTAGACTGCCTACTGTTGATCTCACCCCATTCCTAAGAGGTCTGTAAGGGGCGTGCATAAGAGCACCAGCGTGCCTACCGTCCCCGTCCTAATGTTTCCTCTATTTGTATCTATTTTATGTATCCAATCCATGTTTATACTTATTACCTAATACGTTCCTGACAAATAAATAAATAAAAATAAATAAACCTCCAAGTGGCCTCAACGACTCTCCAAAAGAATGCAAATGACCAGCTGCCTGCAAGGAATGTAAATCCTTCCATTCCCCCACCATCCAGTCAGAACTGAAGAAGCTTCTTGAGTGAGAAGCGAAACTTTTTCAAAAGGAAAAACAAGAAAGTCCAGTTGCTTCCTGAAAAAGCACCTTTGGGGCAAACCATGACCTGGATGACTTTTAGCTATACAATTTGGGATGAACACCCTGGGAATGGTGTGGGAGTAGGAATGGATTTCCAGAGAAAAAGAATCGCAGAATACAAGAACCAGGAATATCACCCAGGTGACCCTGAAGACACAGATAAACCTCCAAGGGCTTTCAACGGCCTTCTAAAAGGATGAAAATGACCAGCAGTCTGCAAGGATTATAAATCCTTCCATTCCCCACCATCCAATCAGAGCTGAAGAAGCTTCTTGGATGAGAAGTGAAACATCTTGGAAGAAGAAAAAAACCAAAATCCAGTTGCCTTCTGAAAAAAACACCTTTGGGACAATTGCGACCTGGACAACTAAGAATCTCTTCTCAGACCTGAAGAAAAAATAATCCATCTTGACTTTTGGTTGTTTCAAGATGGAATAAAACAGAACTCTGGCTTCCAAGATTCTACTGCAAGATTGGAGCTTCTTTGAAATCTCTACTGTTTCAGTTTATTGACCTTGTCTATCTCAAAGAACAACATGGATCATTCAAGCTACTTCAGATACAATGGACTTCGTAGACTGTTTTGGTGTTATACCCTTAGGAAAATGTATCTTAAAACTGCCACTACGAAATTTGTTAAACCAAGAGCTTACTAACTTTAACACGATGCAGTAAAACATTTTAATTTATTATTCATTTCCTTAAGTTGCCTTGGTAGTAGAGTGGAGTAAAGCACACTGTTATTAACACCAGCTGCCTGCAATTACTGCAAGTTCGAATCTCACCAGGCTCAAGGTTGACTCAGCCTTCCATCCTTTCTAAGGTAGGTGAAATGGGGACCCAGTTTGTGGGGGCAATAAGCTGACTTTGTATAAAAATATACAAAAGTATGAAGGCTATTGCTTAGTGCATTGTAAGCCACCCTGAGTCTCTGGAGAAGGGCGGCATATAAATCAAATTTTAAAAAAAAGTTAAATTAAATGGAATGAATTTCTTTAAATATGATAGCGTAATTACAGAATAGTTTCTAAATTGGGGTTCAACTCCAGATGACCAGTTGGTCAATGCTTGCCTTCAGTTATAACCCTTGTATTTAACGATATAAAAGGAGCCTTGGTGGCGCAGTGGACTAAAGTGCTGTTAAAGTAGCACTTTGCTGCCAGCTGCCTGCAATTCCTGCGAGTTCAAATCTCAGCAGGCTCAAGGTTGACTCAGCCTTCCATCCTTTCGAGGTAGGTAAAATGAGGACCCGGATTGTGGGGGCAATAAGCTGACTTTGTATAAAAAAGAACACTGCTTGGGGGAGGGGGGCGAAAGCCCTACTAAGCAAGTATATACAAAAGTATGAAGGCTATTGCTTAACGCGTTGTAAGCCGCCCCGAGCCTCCGGAGAAGGGCGGCATATAAATCGAACCAATAAGTAAATAAATAAATAAATCAAATAAATAAGTGAGTGAGTGTGTGAGTGAATGAATGAATGAATGTAATTACAGTACAGATCTCTTTCGTTACTCCAAATATTAGGGTTTAGCAGCTTCTGGAACATAGCTTGGGGTGGGGGTGGGGGGGTCAGACATCAGACTTTTGAGGGCTACAAATGGTCTACTTTCCATGCTATGGGTACAAATAGAGGTTTAATGGCAGGACTAATATTCACAAGTCCAACTATGGCAACAGTGTGTGGAAACTCAAAATTCAGCCTCTGCCTTAATGATAAAAATACTACAGATTAACAGAGTTGGAAGGGACTTGGTAAGTCATCTAGTCCAACCTCCCCAACCCCCGTCCAAGCAGGAGATTCTACACTAATGATGGCTAACCTTTTCTGGACCAAGTTACCCAAAGCGTGCATACCCAAATCCCCAAAATGCAATGCACACATGGCCCCTGAGCATGTGCCCCATCCCCGTGCATGTGTGCATGCCCCCACGTGAGCCCCGTCCTCATGCACATGCATGTATGGCCCCCTGCACGTGCCCCGCCCCCACGCATGCACGGCAGGGACCCAAAGACCAGCTGGCTGGCGGGAGGCACTCACGCATACCCAGTGGAGCTGAACTGGGGCAACGGCTCATATACCCACAGAGAGGGCGCTGCGTGCCATAGGTTTGCCATCATGCCCCTACACCATTTCTGAAAGATGGCAGTCCAGTCTCTTCTTGAAAGGCTTCCAGTGATGAAGCTCCCACAACTTCCGAAGGCAACTTCTGTTCCATTGGTTGATTGTTCTCACTATCAGAAAATGCCTCCTTATTTCCAGGTTGAATCTCTCCTTGATCAGTTTCCATCCCTTATTCCTTGTCTGGCTTTCAGATGCCTTGGAAAATAGCTTATCCCTCCTCGTCTCTGTGGCAGCCCCTCAAATATTGGCAGACTGCTATCATGTCTCCCCTGGTCCTTCTCTTCACTAGGCTAGCCGTGCTCAGATCTCACTTAGATTCATACAACTTGCTTATCCTGAAATGTGGATAATTTATGCCAAACAAATTAAACAAATGTGGTTTATCCAATCTGCTAGAGCAAGGGTCAGCAACCTGCAGCTCTGGAGCCGCATGTGGCTCTTTCATCCCTCTGCTGCAGCTCTCTGTCGCCGGTCGGCTCCACAATTGATAGGGCTTTTGGTTAGGACAAGCAGAGGAAAAAGGACGCCATGCTAGGAGGAGATGCTATGGTGGGGGAACCGGACTTCCGGCTGGCAGGGGAAAAAGGATGCCATGCTAGGTGGAGACTCTATGGTGTGGGAACCAGACTTCCAGTTGGCAGAGGGAAAAGGACACTGCGCCAGGAGGAGACTCTATGGTGGGGGAATCAGACCTCCGGTCGGCAGAGGAAAAAGGACGCCACTCTAGGAGGAGATTCTATGGTGGGGGAATTGGACTTCCAGCCGGCTCCAAAATTGAACAGGGGGCTTCCGGTTAGGACCTTTGTGGCTCTTTGAGTGTTTAAGGTTGCCGACCTCTGTGCTAGAGCAAAGAAATCCAGGCGCAAACTCTCTTCTTAGCATATCCTACGGACCAGCCAGTGTGTCCTCCCATATCCTGGATTTGCTCACCTACAAATTATTTTCTCCACATTCAGATTAACAGATTATCAGAATTGGAAGGGACCTTTTAGGTCATCTAGTCCAACCCCCTGCCCAAGCAAGAGACCCTTCACCATGTCTGACAAATGGCAGCCCAGTCTCTTCTTGAAAGCCTCCAGGGATGAAGCTCCCACAACTTCCGAAGGCAACTTCTGTTCCATTGGTTGATTGTTCTCACTGTCAGGAAATTTCTCCTTATTTCCAGGTTGAATCTCTCCTTGACCAGTTTGCATTTTCCAACATTCATCCTTTTCCTTTTTTCCCGTTCTTTTTCCAGCACCAGGGGCAGGAAAAAAGGAAACTTGTTTTCCTCCCTGCTTTTTGAGAATGATTTTAGACAGAGCCATAGAAAAGCATAAATTAGTAGCGGTAAGGTTTCGGGCACAGAGGACAGAGAAAAGCTTAATAAAGGAGTCACACAAGTGGAATAGCATTGACATTCACAACAACGCTGTCTCTATTTCATAGATATCCTTTATATCTTTGACAAGCAACGTAACAGCTAGTGTGCTGTTTGTGATTATGCCTGAAACATTATTCCTGCTTTTTAAAAATTCTGCTTGAAGTTGCAGCCAATTAAAATTCTGGGGATGATGTGACTGAATTTAGAATATTTAAACTATTACTTAATTTCATTATGGTGGCACCAAATGTACACTTAGTTACAGAGGCTATTCAGGTCTGCGATCGATCTTCTTTCCTTTACCCCTTCATTTTTTTGGGGGGGGGGGGGAACTTGGTTTTACAACTGCATCAGCTTTCTCATAACTGGTAATTGATCAGAGTCACTGTTTTTATTATTTTCTGCAAGGTTGCAATAGGTGCAATTTGCTTCCATTAAAACAACAACAATAACAACAACATTCAGGGTTCCCGAAATTTTATTTTAACTTACCCTAGCAAATCGTATTTCTGATCGAAGGCCAAAATATGTCAGTTTGGGTTTACAATGTTTGTTTTAAAGTGTACATCTATTGCAAGCAAATGAATAAAAAATTTAATGTGCGAGAGTCTGCCCCTTCTGGAGCCAATGAAGCAATAGCAGCTTAATTGAGTTAATGGTGTAGCTGCATATGTTAATTTTCTCTCTTCTATAACAGGGCATTAGCCCATATCTTTGTATAACAGCTTATCCTGCGAGAAAGAGTATTAAAGGAGGACAATCACTCCCAGATGAGATATTTAAGCAGAGTCAGAAGTTCAAAAGGAAAATGAGGAAGAGGTTACAATTCATTGCCTCCAAAAGAGAAAAGTAGAGAGGAATATCAGGTCAGAGAAAAGCTTGTTTGAAGGAGGGTGAGGGGTGGGGGAAGAAATGTCTTGTGTAGTTAGAACAGGGGACTTGTTGAAGGAATTTCCAGTGAGCCGTTTTTGCCAGAAGACCTTTGTGGTAGGCCTCCATCCAGCCATGCCTCCATCCATCTATGGCTTCACCAAGTTGTCCCATTCTGGGATGGATGGATGGATGGATGGATGAATAGATGGATGGATGGATGGATGGATGGATGGTGGATGGATGGATGAATGGATGGATGGATGGATGGATGGATAGATGGATGGATTGGTGGATGGATAGATGGATGGATGGTGGGTGGGTGGGTGGATAGATGGATGAATAGATGGATGGATTGGTGGATGGACGGATGGATGGATGAATGGATGAATGGATGGATGGATGGATGAATAGATGGATGGATGAATAGATGGGTGGGTGGGTGGGTGGACAGATAGATGGATGGATGGATTGGTGGGTGATGGATGGATGGATGGATGGATGGATGGATGGATGAATGGATGGATGGATGGATGGATGGATAGGTGGGTGGGTGGGTGGATGGATGGATGAATAGATGGATGGATTTGTGGGTGGGTGGGTGGATGGATGGATTGATCGATCGATGGGTGGATGGATGGATGGATGACAGAGATGGATAGATAGATAGGGTTAGACTTATGTATCACTTCACAGTGCTTTACAGCCCTCTCTAAGCAGTTTACAGAGTCAGCATATTGTCCCCAACAATTTGGATCCTCATTTTACCCACCTTGGAAGGATGGAAGGCTGAGTCAATCTAGGTAGGTAGGTAGGTAAATAAGTAGATAAATGGATGGATGGATGATAGATACCTATATAGATAGCTATAGATAGACAGAAAGACACAGGGAACACAGAGAGACACAGACAGACAGACAGACAACTATTTTAATACTTGCAGGTCAGAGGATGGAAATTATAACTCTATACCAGTCAGATTTTTAGCTTGCTCGTTTCCTGATGCTCTCTACAAGACAACAGGGAATTGGAATGACACTGCATTTCTGCAGTTCAGTTTTGGTAGCTCTATAAAAATATAGGATAAACCTATGAACTAGCCAGCTCCTAAAATAACTGGGGGTTCCCCCCCCCCCCAGAATCTAACACAAACATTTGTGCAGGAAAATATTCCGCGCATTAAGTTCTATAATGGCGGGTGGTATTTTTCCGCGTATTTTCTCAAGGAAAGCCTAGAGCAGAAGTAATTCGGCAATGCAGATCTAATTACTTAAGTAATGTAAACATAGTCTCAGCAGACAGAAGGTAAATAAAAATACTGTAGAGAAATTAGGCTACTATATACAGGTTTCCCACTTGGAGGGAGGAGAGAGGGTGCACAGGAAATATATTTCAGAGCTTTTAAGAAAGCTGGATCTGTAAAATGGAACCTGCACTAATTGAAACAACTAAGAACCAAGCCCAGCATGTTTAATTACCACGATGCACAGTTATTTGTGTCCACAATTATACTCATTAGCGTTCTAATTACTTCATTTATAAATGCAGTGAGATAATTTGCCTCTAAATGGATGCAGTTGAAGATGGGTAAATAGATGTGTCTGGAGCTTATTTCTCCCCTTCCCATCTTAAATACAGGAATAAAATTAAAAGTATGGAAGGATCAGCTAGGCCTGTACAAGAAAAAAGAAAATAGAAGAGAGGATTTTAATATATGTTATCTGGAAGCTGCACGTTTGCTTATGAAACAATGTGCATGTTTACTTTCGTAGAAAGTTGGACCCGGTCCCCACCGCCCCCCAGAAGAATGAAATATTTTGAGAAATATTTTAAAAGGCAGAATATTATATTTCCCCTAAAAGAGAAGTGGAAATCTTAAGGGAGACAGACACTCAGCCCCAGCTCCCTGCCCCCAGCAGATATTTTGTGCCCATTAAGAAAGACTGGGCCAGTTTATCTACAAGACAAAAACTTTCAGCTCTAGGGTGATAGGATTAATACATGGACATAATAGGATTAACCCATCTAGCAGCAGAGCTCCCCACATGGCTCTCAGGCCTGGAAGACATCTTTTGTCTTAGGCCTTCAGACCTGCCACGTTTACTACTGTGGGAAACTGGGAGGGAGGATTGTGTAGCGCATGGGTGATATATAGTCATAATAACAATCCTTTCTCAAGAAGTCAAGGCCATTTTGCCGTGCACCTGAAAGACTGGACCTGAGGAGCATCTCCAGACTAGGGAAGATATGATAGCAGTGTTCCAGGGGAGACATGATAGCAGTGTTCCAATATCTCAAGGGCTGCCCCAAAGAAGAGAGAGTCAAGCTATTCTCCAAAGCATCTGAGGGCAGGACAAGAAGCAACGGGTGGAAACTAATCAAGGAGAGAAGCAACTTAGAACTAAGGAGAAATTTCCTGACAGTTAGAACAATTAATCAGTGGAACAACCTGCCTCCAGAAGTTGTAAATGCTCCAACACTGGAAGTTTTTAAGAAGACATTGGACTACCATTTGTCTGAAGTGATGTAGGGTTTCCTGCCTAAACAGGGGGTTGGACGAGAAGACCTCCAAGGTCCCTTCCAACTCTGTTATTCTAATTCTAATTCTGATCTTGCATAAAAGCACAGATGGTCATAGAAATAAATGCTATTGCGTCTGGACTGCAAGTACATGGAGAAAATGACATCAAAGAGGTGCAGGAAAACTCTAAAGCTTGGCCACCTGCTTGTCCATATTTTGCAGCCCAGATCTAAGATCTAACAAACATTAAATGACAACATTTTGCACAAATCTACCTGAAAGTGCATAATTGGTGCATGCTGTGACCCAGGCCCAAGTAGGTATTATCAGACGCAATCAGTTCTAAACAGATTTATTAGAACAGCTGAGAATTAACTCATTCTCAGCGTAATCCAAACTAATTCAAAACAAATTCTTCAGCCTTATCATCAACCTTGGTCTACTTTGGCAACCTGCCAAAGGCTTTTCTTTGCAAAAGTTGAGAAGCAGAAGACGCCGACAAGAAATAAATGCAGCAAGACAAGAAACAAACCTATCACCGTTGTTTTCCGACAAAGAGCCGTTGCTGGTCTTTTAAGCCGTATGGGAGGGGCCAATCATCTCTTGGCCTTACTCCTAAGTCATCCTTTTTGCTTTAGCTGCTCTTGCCTTCTGGCAGCTCTTCTCATGCGTGTACTAGGAACAGGCTCCTCCTGTTCCTCTGCCTCTCTGCTCTCAGCCTCTGGAGCAGGGGTGGGTTCTAAATTTTTTTACTACCAGTTCTGTGGGAGTGGCTTATTTTGTGGGTGTGGCTTGATGGTCATGTGACAATTATTTAGGCTTTAGCAGAGGTGCTGGTCTACCAGGCTTTTAACTGCTTGCAGAGCTGTACCATTCTACTCATGTATTTTTGCAGGCACTGATCTACTCATGTATTTTTGCAGGCACCGGTCTACCCATTTATTTTTGCAGGCACTGATCTACCCATGTATTTTTGCAGGCACTGATCTACTCATGTATTTTTGCAGGCACTGATCTACCCATTTATTTTTGCAGGCACTGATCTACTCATGTATTTTTGCAGGCACCGGTCTACTCATTTGTTTTCTTTTAACACTGATCAGCTGTAGGGCGGCCCTTTGAAGCCCCGCGGCCAGAGTTTAAACAGTTTTTTTCCCTCTAGCCATCAGCTGGGACTCAGGAGGCAGCAATAGATTGGGGGTGGGGCCAAATAAAAGGTAAGAATAATGCAGGGGGGGCGCGGGGGCGCGGGGGGCAGAACCGGTTCGGTGACATCATATATTCACTGCTACCAGCTCAGGAGAACTGGGCCAAACCAGGAAGAAGCCACCACTTCTCTGGAGGCTCCAGAGTCTGCACATCACTCCCCGATGACCCTGGCCCCATCTCTGCCTCCTACATAGAGCCCTCATCCAGGCCTTCCCCAGCCTCCAGGACTGGCCCATGTTCTTCCTCAGCCTCCTCACTGTCCGACTCCGCTGCCAGCTCTGCAGGCTGCCGGTGGACCACAACAGTGCATTCATGCAAATGCCTTGTTTTAAAGCGTGAATGTGAACATCGCGTTGCCTCAACTATGCAATCTTTAGTAAGCTGAGCGGGGAAACCTTTTGATCCTCAGCAGTTTTAAAGGAATCGGGATCTTTTCTCTCTCAAAGGGCACGCATGTAAACCAGCAGGCATATGTTACATGTCCAACGGGAGAAAGACCGTATCCAATTTGTCTCTGGAGACCTCTGCATTTCACAGCTGAAAGAGTCGTAATTGATTCCTTTCCTTATTTTGCTGACCACTCTGGTTTTGTCATTTTCAGGAACTGCCTCCATAGAGGAGGGGTGGGGGGGGTGAGAAAGCAAGCCAACCAATCAAGGTTAGGAACAAAGAAAGCCATGATGGCTTATAATTTCTCTGAAATATGGCCTGGCACCGTTAAGCTACATAGGAAATTTAATTCAGCTTGATGCATCCCCCAAGTTGTACTTTAGGAAATGCTCACTTCAAAATGTGCATCCTCCGTTTAGTTATTGGAAATGAAATGGAAAGACCACTGTGTAAATATAACTCAGAAAATATTGACAAATGGTAAAATGCACTATACAGAAAAGGAAAAGCACAGTAAACACCCTTAAGATACAGAGTTAAGAATTTTAAAAGTAACATCCAACTGTCTCTCTTGTAGTTAAATGTATATGTCAGTGGTGAAATCCAATTTTTTTTTACTACCAGTTCTGTGAGCGTGGCTTGGTGGGCGTGGCGTGGCATGGCTTGGTGGGCATGGGCATGGGCATGGCAGGGGAAGGACACTGCAAAATCTCCATTCCCTCCCCACTCCTGAGGGAAGGATATTGCAAAATCTCCATTCCTACCCCATTCTGGGACCAGCCAGAGGTGGTATTTGCTGGTTCTCTGAACTACTCAAAATTTTCGCTACCGGTTCTCCGAACTACTCAAAATTTCCACTACGGGTTCTCCAAACTGCTCAAAATTTCCACTACCGGTTCTCCAAAACCTGTCAAAACCTGCTGGATTTCACCTCTGGTATATGTTCATGGTAGACATTCTTTAAAAGATGGTGATATATCAAGATCATTTTGTATGTCTACTTCTGTAATGTACAAGGGGATTATTTGTTTTGTTTTATTTGTTTTGTTTTAAAAGAAAGGATTAATAAATTAGAGGAACTATCAGCTTTGGTAAACTATGCATGAACCTAAAACAACATTCTGAACAATTAATAGTTTCTTACACTTTCGTTTTAACTGAGAACGAGTCCAAGAAGAATTCCAGGAGGAAATTGAAAGAGAATAACTTCAGAAGTGTTCCTGATAATTAAAAAAAAACTGGGCCAACTTTAATACTTTTTGTTCTCTTTTCCCCCTTTTTGTTATCCTTTGTTCCTGTATCACACACAGTTCAAAAAGCAAGCGTTTCATAGAAAATCTTACGCTCGCTGATTAAAACACGCTTCCTTTGGTTAAAAACATTTCCTATCACATAATCCACAAAAAGCCTTGTTGATTAAATTTGACAAATTCTACTGATAAATCTGGCTAATATGCATTCAGCTTGATTCAAATACTTGGATCCTGAGACAGAGGTAATATTCCCAGGTTGACGACGAAAGCTTTCTCCACCAAGGTCCATCCAGCAGTCCTTCCAATATGAGGTTATTCCAGGGGTGAGCTGCTGGGGGTTCCCAGGGGTTTGGGAGAACCTCTAGCTAAGATTCTGTGCAGTTCGAAGGACCCCCCCAAATCCCACTCCTGGCTGGCCATGCCCACCTCTGCCCTCCCCTCCCAGGAGTCCCCACGTGGCCCGTTTTGGATGCAGGTAATTGCAGGGCACGCACGGAGGCTTGGGGACGGTGAAAAATGGGCCTACCGGACGTTCGGGAAGAACTCCAGATTGCCCCCTTTCTGGCCTCCCAAGGGCCTCTGGAGCCTGGGGAGGCCGTTTTCACCCTCCAGGAGGCTCAAGGAAAGCCTCCGACGCCCGAGGAGGGCAAAAAGGCTCCACCCCCACCATCATGGTACAGGAGGCCAACTAAGCCACGCCCACCCAGCAACCGGGCAGAGAACCCCTTGCTAAAATTTTTGAAGCCCACCCCTTGGTTATTCCTCATGACTACTACCACAATGTACTGCCACAATGTCCTTCCTGTCAATGACTACTTCAGCTTCAACCTCAACAATACACGAGCAAGTAATAGATACAAACTCAAGGTAAATCATTTCAAACTCGATTGCAGAAAATATGAGTTCAGCAACAGAGTGGTCAATGCTTGGAATGCACTACCTGACTTTGCGGTTTCTTCCCCAAATCCCCAAAACTTTAACCTTAAAGTGTCTACTGTTGACCTTACCCAGTGGTGGGATTCAAATAATTTAATAACCAGTGCTCTGCCCTAATGATTTCTTCCAACAACCAGTTCACCAAACTGCTCAGAAAGTTAATAACCGGTTCTCCCAAAGTGGTGCGAACTGGCTGAATCCCACCAGTGACCTCACCCCAAAGAGGTCTGTAAGGGGCGTGCGTAAGTGCACCAGCATGCCTACCGTCCCTGTCCTAATATTCCTTTTTACTTACTCTTTTCATGTATTCAAATTATGTTTATACTTTTATCTGTTATCTTATATATGCTTGACAAAAAGAAAAAGAAAAAAGAATGAAGCACTATGGACTGGATAGCACTAGCAATAACATTTAGACTTATATACTGCTTCATGGTGCTTTACAGCCCTCTCTAAGCAATTTATAGAATCCGCATATCGCCCCCAACAATCTGGGTCCTCATTTTACTGACCTCAGAAGGATGGAAGGCTGAGTCAACCTCGAGCAAGTCAGGATTGAACTCATGGCAAGTGGGCAGAATTAGCCTGCAATACTGCATTCTAGCCAGTGCGTCACATCTGGATATGATAGCAAGTGATCAGTGGGAAAGAGGTACATTCAGCTAGTTTGGCCACAGAGAGAGAATGAATGAAACTAGAATCACAAGGCAAATGCAGGTAGTCCTTGACTTACTACCATTCATTGAGAGACTGTTAGGATGCCATTGAAAAAAGAGACTTATCAACAGTGGTGGGGTTCAAATAATTTAACAACCGGTTCTCTGCCCTAATGACCAGCTGGATGGGCGTGGTCAGGGTGTGTGACAGGAAGCACTCAGCCTCCTGTACTCTTCTGGGAGCAAAAACAGGGCACAGGGGGGGGCATGCCACCCCCCCCCCCTGTGCCCCGTTTTGGGCCTAGTAGGCTTCTCTGCAGCCTTCTGGGAGCAAAAGTGGGATGCTTGTGAAGAAGGCACAGAGGAGGCTGTACTTCCTAAGAATTCTCAGGAAGATAAATCTATCTCAGCATCTATTTCTGTCCTACTATCGCAGCACCGTTGAGAGTGTCCTGACATACGGCATTCTTGCATGGTATGGGAGCAGCTCTGTAGCGGACAAAAAAGCTCTACAGAGAATCATTAAAACTGCCCAGAATATCATCGGACTCCAGCTACCAGCCCTGGACGACATCTTCAAATCTCGCTGTTTGAGAAAGTTGCATAACATTCTCAGAGACTCTTCCCATCCTGCTTACAATCTTTTTGGACTGTTGCCTTCTGGCAGAAGATACAGAACAATTAAAACTCGGACCACTGAATAGTTTTTATCCCAGAGCTATAATTGCACTCAACCATGAACTAAAGGGCCACGATCGGTGAGCTGTTGGACAGTATTACTTGGTCTGTTGTGTGGATGTTTGGGTGGTTTAGGTGGGGAATTGTGGTGGGTGGGAGTGTGTTTGGGGATTGTTATGTGTGTTGGACCTGGTCTTTGGGTGTTAAGTGAATTTCGTTGTATGGATATACTGTGTATACACATACAATGACAATAAAGTTATTTATTTTATTTATATTTATTTCAAAGGGCCGCCCTACAGCTGATCAGTGGTAAAAGGCAGTGTGGTGGTAGACCAGTGCACTCCAAAAACAAATAGGTAGACCAGAACGCTCCAAAAACAAATGGGTAGACCGGTACGGCTCTGCAAGCAGTTAAAAGCCTGGTAGACCAGTACCTCTGCTAAATCCTAAAGAATTGTTTGTCACATGACCATCAAACCACACCCACAAAATAAGCCACGCCCATAGAACCAGTAGTAAAAAAAAATTAGAACCCACTCCTGATTAGAAGCTTCGCAAAATGCACACTCACCGAACTGGTTGTTAAACCAGTTGCAGCCCACTACTGCACAAAAGACAAAGTACAACTCACACAACCAACAGACATTAGTGCTCCCTTACACACACACACACACACACACACACACACACACACACAAATGAAACTTATGGAACATATAAAAATGAATATATTTTGACAATAGGAGGAAATCGAGGAAAAGAAACCTGGTACTTGTGTTGATCAGAACAACTTGATAAGATATTAGAGACGATGCAAGAATCCATCGTACAAACCTCAAATCTTTAATCAGAGTGAACGTTTTCAAATAAAGCGAGTAGATGGGTTTCATTATGGCTGCTGTGATAAGTTTGCTTTCGGGGAAAAAGTCAGTGTTGGCTCATTTCTTAATAGGTTGGGTATCATTGCAAAATGGGGATCAATATAAGTATAGGCTTTTCATCCCCGAATGTAATGTGCTTTTGGTATACATGAAATACCTGATGAATAAATTACAAGCAATTTTCAAATTATCTATTGATCCTCAAGCAGAAGCAAAGGTAGAATTCATAACTGATGCCAGTCAAAGCATAGCAACTAATAAAGGACTTTTTTAAAAAAAATAAAGGATGAAAGTAAACTTTTAAAAATGCCATATTTTGCCCCAGAATGTTGCATTTTTCATAGTTCATCTGTTCTTAGTCCACTGATATAAACATTTTATTGATTAGATTACTATATTCCCCTTATTATTTTTCATAAATAACTTAATGTCTGTGGAGATTCTTGATCATCCAGGTCATGGTTGTCCCAAAGGTGCTTTTTCAAAAGGCTATTGGTCTTTGCTTTTCCTTGAAGACTTTTAGCTTCTCATCCAAGAAGCTTCTGAAGAACTGAAGAAGTTTCTTGGATGAAAAACAAAATGTCAATAAGCAAAATGGAGGACATACTTAACATGCCTTCCTACTCCTATTTTCCTCAATAACAACAACCTTGTGAGGTGATTTGGGCTAAGAAAGAGGGACTGGGCCAAAGTCACTCAACTGGTTTTCATTCCTAAAGTGGGACTAGAATTCACAGTTTCCAGGTTTCTTGGCCAGGATCTTAATCACTACACTACTTAAACCATTAATCCTAGGTATACTCAACCATTAATCCTAGGTCAGGGGTCAGCAACCTTAAATGAGCCATTTGGACCTGTTTCCCACAGAAAAGAAAACACCGGGAGCCTTTTGACATCTAAAATGAAGATAATTCTGCATATATGGTTTTGTTTTTTTTTACTTTTCTGCTATGTATAAAAAAACTTATTTATCCATGGTTGGCCTACCAGGGGTCGAAAAGCTCAATAAATTGTGTGTCGGCAGGTGTTGCACATTGGCGGTTGTGACGCATATTTTGAGTGACAGGGAGCCGCAGCAGAGGGATGAAGGAGCCACATGCGGCTCCAGAGCCGCGGGTTGCCGATCCCTGTCCTAAGTATACTCAACCACTTTTCACAATTAAGCCTTGAACTAGACCAGTGACGGCTAACTTTTTTGCCATCGGGTGCCAAAAGTGGGGGAAGCACGTGGGGGGTCACGCACATGTGTGCCCACATCCATAATTCTATGTGCCCCACCCCCACCCCCAATGCTCCCCCTGCTTTTGGCATGTGATGGCACGGTGGGCCCATTAGGTCCATTTTTCGCTTTCCCCAGGCTCCAGAGCTTTTGTAGGAGCCTGGGGAGGGCAAACACAGCCTTCCCCACTCCCCCAGAGGCCCTCTGGAGGCTGGAAACAGCATGTTTCCTGACTTCTGGTGGGCCCAGAAGGCCTGAAAATCAACTGGCCGGCACATGCATGCATGCTGGAGCTGAGCTTGCGTGCCTACCAATATGGCTCCATGTGCCACCTGTGGCACCCATGCCATAGGTTCACCATCACGGAACTAGACCATTATATGTTATAATTGGAAAGCCATGATGTGGAAAGACATGCCTGTGCTTTTATTGTGACATCTCTGTCGTTTTGGCCTAGATTGTCAAGTCTTTTTCCCGAGTCACAGACTCTTTTTTTTACAGTTACTGTTCCTGGGATGATCTAAAACATGGAGATATCGAACGTAGAATAATAGAGTGCGAAGAAGGACCTCAGAGGTCTTCTAATCCAACCCTCGGACCAAGGCAGGAGATTTTATGCCATTCTGGTCAAATAGTTGACCAGTTTATTTTTGAAAACCTCCGGCAATGGAGCATCGACAACTCCAGAAGGTAGGCTATCTCATTGATTAACTGTTCCGTCAGAAAAGTAATCCTTAGTTCTAGGTTGAATCTCTGTATGATGATCTTCCACTATGACTTCTTGTCCTGCCCTCAGGTGTTTTGGACAATAGATCAATCCACTCTTCTCTGTGACTATCTGTCAAGCAGTGGTGGTAATTCAGATGGTTTGGACCGGTTTGGACGAAGCGGTAGTGGTGATATGCAGGTCTGTCCACCCTCTCTGGCTCTATGCCGCCCTACTTAGCCACATTTTCTAAGCCACGTGCATGCGTGCAAGCCATGCGCATGAGCAAAGCACATGCACGGAAGGCCGCACGCTGTTCTGCCCCAGCTACGGACCCCAAAGAACGCAGCACACACAAAGTCTGTACAAACCTTAGCTTACTAAATTAAATCAGTCTTTTTCAAATAAAGGCTGTTAATTAACTTTCTGAACAGCCTACAAGAATCCAAAGAATAAATAATCGTGATCTTACTATGGTTGGCAGAAAGCCCAGAAGCAATTTGCAGGAAGATGATAAGAGAACTAAGATCAGGACGCGAAGGAGAGTGAATGAAGTTGTTCCCTGCAAATTGCCTCAGTCGTAGCCCTTCCTTAAATAGGCTAAGGGAGTGGCCAATTAGCCCCAAGCCTTACTCTTGAGGACATCTCCTCCTGAGAAGCCACTCCTGCCTTTTGGCAGCTCTGCGTGCCCGTGCATCGAGAAGAGGCTCCTCCTCTTCTTCCTCTTCACTTATGGGAGTTTCTGGAGGTTCTGAAGGCCCTGGCTGAATCCCCGCCTCTGGCATCACATCTTCTCCAGCCTCCTCGCTGTCCGAATCAGCCACCAGCTGCACAGGCCGCTGATGGGCCACAACACACGCTCACATTTTCAGTGTGCAGTGAACCAATGGTAAAATTATGTGCAACCCACCTCTGCTGTCAAGTACTAGAAGATACCCCCCCCCAAATCCTTCTTTTTGATAAGCTATACCTACCTAGCTTCCTTAATTGCTTTAATCACACTATTTCACCTCCAGATCTTTTATCATTTTGTTGCCCTTCTCTGAAAGACTGTAGCCACCTAAGGTTTTACAGTGGGTTAATTTCATCTGTTAAATAACCTGAATTGCAAACGTGTCTGTGTTTGATAGTGAGCAGTGATCAGCTTTTGCATTTTTCACCTTCAGAATGAAATATAAGGAAGGTATAATTTATGGACCGAAACTGATAACAATAGTCCCCACTGAAATGTAATCTTTCATATGTCAGAAGGGGAAATATTACATTTATCAACTCTAATGTAATGTGTATGTGATTGATTACCTTTTAATTGTATGTAAATATACTGTGCATTAAATCCAATTTAGATTTTGTTGCAGATACAATACCCATTTAATTATGCCAAGCCATGATGAAAGAATGGAGTTGCATAATGAGCAGCAATTTTTTTTAACAGTTAAATTCACTTCCAAATTAAAAAATAAATACAGGAGTCAAGGGCTATGTGTAGTCACAAAAGTGTACATTCTTTGTACTGATGCACAGTACAGACAAACACAATTCTCATACATGCGCAACCTTCAGTTTTCAAGTCAGTCCTGCTTTCTGTATATACATTGTGCCACTTAGCTGCCATAGACCACGAGATTCTTCTGAATTTTTGAGTTCAGATCAGGGGTGAAATCCTACCTGTTCAGACCGGTTTGGGCGAACCACTAGAGATTATGGGCATCAGTTCACCGAACCGGTAGTAATTACCCCTCCTTGGCCCCACCCACCCATGCCCAGCCGGTTGCCGCTCACCTCTTCCGGCTGCTTGATATTCCACAGAATTCAATGTTAAATGCAGCAGAGAGAATGCTAACTTTTCTCCCTCCATTCAGAACGGAGCTGCTGCAGCCTGTCCCTTTAAGGTAGTCCCAACTTACAACTCACAACTTCTGGAGGCAAGTTGTTCCACTGATTAATTGTTCTCACTGTCAGGAAAATTCTCCTTAGTTCTAAGTTGCTTCTCTCCTTGATTGGTTTCCATCCATTGCTTCTTGTCCTACCCTCAGGTGCTTTGGAGAATAGCTTGACTCCCTCTTCTTTGTGACGGCCCCTGAGATATTAAAACACTGCTATCATATCACCCCTAGTCCTTCTTTTCATTAATCTAGACATACCCAGTTTCTGCATATGTTTTAGCCTCCAGTCCCCTAATCAGTGGTGGGTTTCAAATTTTTTTACTACCGGTTCTGTGAGCGTGGCTTGGTGGGTGTGGCAGGGGAAGGATACTGTAAAATCTCCATTTCCTCCCGATCAGCTGGGACTCGGGAGGCAGAGAATAGATGGGGCCGGGGCCAGTCAGAATTTTTACTACCGGTTCTCCGAACTACTCAAAATTTCCGCTACCGGTTCTCCAGAACTGGTCAGAACCTGCTGAAACCCACCTCTGCCCCTAATCATCTTTGTTGCTCTTCTCTGCACTCTTTCTAGAGTCTCAACATCTTTTTTACATCGTGGCGACCAAAAATGGATGCAGTACTCCAAGCGTGACCTTACCAAGGCATTATAAAGTGGTAATATACTGCTTAAGCTTTCTTCGTTTATATATACCACCTCTCAGCCTTTTGTCTATGGAGATTCACATCATCCAAAGGTGCTTTTTTCAAGAGGCAACTGGACTTCCTTTGTTTTTCCTTGAAGATGTTTCGCTTCTCATCCAAGAAACTTCTTCGGTTCTGACTGAATGCTAGGGAACGGAAGGATTTATATTCCTTGCAATATTCTGATTATAAGCATTTTGAAGGTTAGCCGATCAACAAATTAACGACTCTCCGAGAGTTAACAACCCATCTTCAAATGCTAACAACCAGCTAACAGATTGTTAACATCCATGACTGCGAAGAATATAAATCCTTCCATTTCCCAGCATTCATTCAGTCAGAACTGGGATGCTTCTTAGATGAGAAGTAAAATGTCTTCAAGCAAAACAAAGAAAATCCACTTGCCGCTTTAAAAAGAACTTTTAGCTCAATCTCCACCTTTTATTTCAGTTTAAAAATTTTCCGGATCTGACAAGGTGGGAATGAATTAAACAGGGATTAGCAAGAGTGCAAACCTGGAACTTAGATTCACCTACGCAGTAAACCTCTTAGATGGCTGAAGTGAGTTCTTCATTTCCTGCCTCTACTATGCATATTACAGCATAGAGTAAGATGATAATATGTCATTACTCAGGTTTAAGGAAGGAAAGACCTTAAGAACTCAAGATATACACATGACTACTCTCTATATTATTTGGACAGCTGCGCCACCATTTCTTCCCCCTTCCTCCTCCTTGTATTGTATATTTTGGACTAAAATTGTCACGGCAAGGAACTACCAATATATTCTTTGAAGAGCAGTTGCTAAATGCTTCAGCAAATAAAAGGAAATAAATTCACTACGGCACCAGCTACATTGAATGAAAATTGCAGGTTAGCCACATTGCATTCTTTTTAAAAAAAACATGAGCCTGTTCCGGAACTAAAAGAAGCAAAGAAAGGAGGAAGATGAAAGGCCAAGCATGGAATTATGAAGAAATCAAACCTCCCTCTTTGTGCAACAACACAGGAAATGCGACGTGCAAAATGTAGAACTCGCTGTTCTTTGCCTCTGCAAAATTTCTTGAAGTGGAACGTCCAACTCACATTGGACATGTGGAAGAATACCAGTAGCCATTCTGCTCATCGGTTTATGAATTTTGGCTTTATCACTGGAGGAGGAAAAGAGGCTCAGCTGGAAGGTGGAGTTAAGCGTGTTATCAGTTTGGAGTCATTACATTGTCACAAAATATCTAAGTTCAGCTCCCCCGTGAATTCTGTTGATTCTTATCTAGTGACAGTTTTTTTTTTAAAAAAATTGATTTATATACCGCTCTTCTCCAGAGACTCAGGGCGGCTTACAATGCGTTAAGCAATAGCCTTCATACTTTTGTATATTTATACAAAGTCAGCTTATTGCCCCCACAAACTGGGTCCTCATTTAACCTACCTTAGAAAGGATGGAAGGCTGAGTCAACCTTGAGCCTGGTGAGATTCGAACTTACAGTAATTGCAGACAGCTGGTGTTGATCACTATGCTTTTAGTCTGCTGAGCTAAACCAGGTTTAGCTTTGACCATCGATTAGATTCTTGTACTAGAGCAGGGGTCAGCAACCCATGACTCTGGAGCCGCATGTGGCTCTTTCATCCCTCTGCTGTGGCTCCCTGTCACTGGTCGGTGCCATAATTTTGAGAGGAGCTTCGGGTTAGGAGGGGGAAGCATGGCGTGCCAGGAGGAGACTCCATGGCAAGGGGCAGGTTTTCCGGTCGACTCCACAATTGATAGGTCTTTTGGTTAGGACTGGTAGAGGAAAAAGGACACTGCACTAGGAGGAGACTCTATGCTGGGGGAACTGGACTTCCTGTCAGCTCCAGAATTGAAGGGGTAGGCTTCCGGTTAGGACCTTTGTGGCTCTTTGGGGGTTTAAGGTTGCCGACCCCTGTACTAGAGGTAGCAATAATAAACTAGTCTGTGCTTTGAACTCAACAAATGCACCTGGTTATATATTCCTGCCTGAGCAAGGAGTTGGACTAGAAGACCTCCAAAGTCCCTTCCAACTCTGTTATTCTGTCATTTGTGCCTGACAAATCACTTTTATAGCAACCAATACTAGATTTATTACTTCTAGTAGTAAGTCTGCTCTCTAGCTCTTCTGGAGTCGATACAATTACAGTTTTATCAACTCCAGTAATATTAGATGTTGAAACTCCCCTTACTTTAAAGTTCCCTAAAATCCCCAATATATCATCCAATGCTGAAGATGAATTGTAGAGACTCAACAGTCTAATAACTTGAATGCTCAGCAGCCAGGGGCAAAGAGAGAAATTGAATTCTAGCACATCTGGAAGGCAGAGCTGTATTAGAAGCTGAACTAACATCTGGCACATCCCTGGTTGTTTCTTTGTTTTGATAGTTTCCACCGATGCTTATGGAGGAAGTACAAATGCACAAATATGAAGAATGTGAAATCTAAGCAGATTTGTCTCCTACCACTTGAACTTTTGAACAAATGAGCGGGGCAGTTATACTTGAGGAAGGAATATATCTTCTTGCCTAATTCAATCATGCAGATTTATGTTCTTTCGGGTTCCAGCTTATTAATGGCTTGCTTGCATACAACACAAAGACTATGGAGGAAAACGTGCTCCTCCCACTTCATCAAGAGAACCATATACACAAAGCGATGGAACAATATTGACCTCAGATTACTCCCTCTATCCCGCAGACACATTCAATCTAGCAATGGAAGATGTTTATGATTGGAGGTGATCACTGCGTATCAGTGCTGAAAAGCCAGTCCACAGGCTCTTTAAGACACAGTACTAAGGAAACCCAGAAATCAGCCTGGATAGTTACTGTACTTTTCAGAGCATAAGATGTCCTTTTTCCTCCGTAAAAGAAGGTGGAAATGTTGGTGTGTCTTATTTTTTTTTTTAATTTATTTTTATTTGATTTATATGCCGCCCTTCTCCGGAGACTCAGGGCGGCTTACAGTGCGTTAAGCAATAGCCTTCATACTTTTGTATATTTATACAAAGTCAGCTTATTGCCCCCACAATCTGGGTCCTCATACACCGAATACAGCCATTTTTAGGCTCTCGAAGCCCCACTCCGCGCGTCCTGTTTTTGAGAAAAACAGACCAGTTTTTCACAAAACTGGGGCGTGCAGAGGTGCTCCTCTGGGTGTGGGCGTACAGAGTGCTCCTCTGGGTGTGGGAGGGCAAAAATGGGCCCATTTTTTGCAAAAAGAGGGCACGCAGAGGGTTTGGGTCAGGGGTGGGTTCTAAATTTTTTTACTACCGGTTCTGTGGGCGTAGCTTATTTTGTGGGCATGGCTTGATGGTCATGTGACAATTGTTTAGGATTTAGCAGAGGTACTGGTCTACCAGGGTTTTAACTGCTTGCAGAGCTGTACCAGTCTACCCATTTGTTTTTGGAGGCATCGGTCTACTCATTCGTTTTTGGAGGCATCGGTCTACCACCACACTGCCTTTTACCACCGATCAGCTGTAGGGCGGCCCTTTGAAGCCCCGCGGCAAGAGTTTAAACAGGTTTTTTTTCCTTCTAGCCAATCAGCTGGGACTCAGGAGGCAGCAATAGACTGGGGGTGGGGCCAAATAAAAGGTAAGAATAACGCGGGGGGTGGTAGGGCTCAGCTCCCGAACAAAGAGAACCGGTTCGATGATGTCATATCGTCACCGCTACTGGCTTGGCTGAACCGGGCTGAACTGGGAGGAACCCACCACTGGTTTGGGAAGCCTGGAGAGTGCTCCTGGGAGGGCAAAAACTTTTTTTTTCTTGCTTACCTCTTCGGAATCTTGGTGTGTCTTATACATCAGTGCGTCTTATAGTCCAAAAAATGTGGTATATAGCAGGGGTGTCGATTTCATTGAGGGCTGCATCAGGGTCATGTTTGACCTTGGGGGAAGGTGGGGGACATGGCCAGGGTGGGAGTGATCAGGTCAACATCACTCATGTCAGGGGTGCCTGTGGCGGCCTGAGCGCTCTGCCTGTGAAAACGGGCTCCCGAGCTCCGTTTTGGCTGTGACGGCCTCCTGCAGCCCTCTGTCAGTGAAAACAGAGCTTGGGAGGGTTGGTGCGGCCCATCCGAGCTCTATGATCCCCTGGCAGAGGCACCAGAGTTTCCAGGGCAGGAAAAGTAGGTCCAGATCTAAGCACTCTTCACTGTTTCCAGGGCTGCCCTGTGGGCCAGATCTAAGCACCCCATGGGTCAGATCCAGCCCCCAGGCCTTGAGTTAGTTAGTTAGTTAGTTAGTTAGTTAGTTAGTTAGTTAGTTTATTTACTTACTTACTTACTTACTTACTTACTTACTTACTTATTTATGCCGCCCTTCTCCAGAGACTCAGGGCGGCTTACAATGCGTTAAGCAATAGCCTTCATACTTTTGTATATTTATACAAAGTCAGCTTATTGCCCCCACAAACCGGGTCCTCATTTTACCCACCTTAGAAAGGATGGAAGGCTGAGTCAACCTTGAGCCTGGTGAGATTAGAACTCGCAGTAATTGCAGGCAGCTGGATGTTAAATGCTGCCTTAATAGGAGGCATTAGTCTGCTACGCCACTCAGGCTCTATAAACACCCTTGGTTTATAGTATCCAAGAAAAAATATTGTTGTATAATTATATAGGATCCAAATTAAAAAATAATAATAATTTAGCTGACACGACCGTCAAGAAATAAGATATAGAGCCAAGGTGGTGCAGTGGTCAGAGTGCAGTACTGGAGGCTACTTCAGCTGACTGCTAGCTGCAGTTCGGCAGTTCAGATCTCACCAGCTCAAGGTTGGTTCAGCCTTCCATCCTTCCGAGGTGGGTAAAATAAGGACCCAGATTGATGGGGGCAAGATGCCGACTCTGTAAACCACTTAGAGAGGGCTGTAAAAGCATTATCAAGCAATATATAAGTCTAAGTGCTATTGCTATTTGCACTAACTGCTCAAAACTGCATTCCATTATACGAATAAGCAAGGATGCCAATGCACTGCAACAGAATAAATAATAAATTTCAGGCTGTTTGCTTAGTTTATTTTCTTTGTAGAAATCCCATAATAATGCACATAAGGAAACAGTCCTCCCTCTGTGCTCTCATCTGGAGGCTCAAATGTACAAAGGAACCCATTTCTTGTTCATACCAAATGCTGATTATTTTTATATTTTTCCTGACTGCTGTATTTTATGTCATCTGTGTATGGTTTGTTTGTTGTTGGTTTTTTTTTTTTTGTCATTTTCAATTCTGTTAGCTGCCCAGAGATATGTATTTGAGAGGGATTGCCATCTAAATCAATCAATCCCTCAATCAATCAATGGTGCTTTCCCAATCTCCATGATGTCATAACCTATGCCAGGGATGACTAATCTTTTTGTCGTTGTATGCCAAAAGTGTGTGCGCACCGGCACCCATAGTGCAATGTGCGTGTGACGTCCCCTGTGCACCCCACCCCATGCATGTGTGCATGACCTCCCCACTCTCTCTCACACACACACACATGTGCATATGTGTGTAACCCCCCGCGCCCCATTTTGGGCCTCCCTGCAGCCTCCTGTGACCAAAAACAGGCCATGGGGGGGGGAGCCACACACCCCGTGCTCCCCCGGATCCCACACATGCTCACGTGAACCCACACACACACATCAGTGGTGGGTTCCTCCTGGTTCAGCCCGGTTCGGCCGAGCCAGTAGCGGTGATGATATGACGTCACCGAATCAGTTCTCTTTGTTCGGGAGCTGGGCCCCCCTGCCCTCCCTGCCCCCCCTGTGTTATTCTTACATTTATTTGGCCCCACCCCTAATCTTTCGCTGCCTCCCAAATCCCAGCTGATCGGCTGGAAGGAAAAAACCTGTTTAAACTCTTGCCGCGGGGCTTCAAAGGGCTGCCCTACAGCTGATCAGTGTTAAAAGGCAGTGTGGTGGTAGACCAGTGTGCTCGAAAAACAAATGGGTAGACCAGAATGCTCGAAAAACAAATGGGTAGACCAGAATGCTCGAAAAACAAATGGGTAGACCAGGACACTCCAAAAACAAATGGGTGGACCGGGACGCTCCAAGAATAAATGGGTAGACCAGTACAGCTTTACAAGCAGTTAAAAGCCTGGTAGACCAGTACCTCTGCTAAATCCTAAAGAACTGTCACATGACCATCAAATCATGCCCACAAAATAAGCCACGCCCACAGAACCAGTAGCAAAAAAAATTTAAAACCCACCCCTGACACACATGTGCACGCATCTCCCACATGTGCCCCCCTCCCTTGTGCATGTATGGCAGAGACCTGAAAATCATTTGGCCAGTAGGAGGTTTGCCAACACGGACCTATGCTAACAAATCAAAAACTATATTTATTATCAATTAATTTATATACATTTGTTACGGTCAACCCCTCCGGTAGGTTGGAGAAAAGTATGCGATATTCCTTAGATAGAATGGGACAATTCGCCATGGAAGAATTCAACAATTTAAAATAATTTTTAAAAATATTTTAATTTTTGTCATTCACATGTTAGTTTATCCCTCCTTTAGTATCCTGATTCTATTCCGCCATTTCTTTGATATTAGCATAACTTTTGTCCTGTTGTGAGTCGCCCATGGCAAATTATCCCACAGCAAGTTGGCTGCGGTACGTTGACTGTCAAATTGTCCTAGACCAGGGTCTGCAACCTTAAACAATCAAAGAGTCATTTGGCACCGTTTCCCACAAGAAAAGAAAACACCCGGAGCCACAAAACCCTTCCCGTGCCTGACTATTTCCTGAGCGGCCACAAAACCAGCATATGAAGTTGAATTAAAGATTCTGTTTCCTTCTGAAACTGTTCTTTTCTTGGATTTATCCATGGTTGGCCTACCAGGGGTCGAAAAGCTTAATAAATTGTGCATCGATGGGTTTCACATATTGGCAGTTGTGATGCATATTTTGAGCGACTGGGAGCTGCAGCAGAGGGACAAAAGAGCCACATGCGGCTCCAGAGCCGCGGGTTGCTGACCCCTGTCCTAGACCTTCCTGAGAAGGGAAAGAGATATATTCTACCAGACAAAATAACTGGGCACATCCTTAATATTCTTTTTTTCCCCCCTTTTAATCTTCTCTGTACTATTCTTCAGGCTGCATTCTCTTTTACTTTTCTGTGATTGAGCAAAAGGTTCACCAATGGGTCACGAACAGGAGCATGTCAGCATATACCGCGTGTGACATTCATACACCGTATTATTCAAGAGAAAAACAAGTTGATTTGTTTTGCTATTTTTTATTTTTTTATTCTAGTATGATTTATTTATTATCTGGGAACTGGGAGAAAAATTGCTGTTTTACTTTAGCTGAGAAAAATAGAAAAGGTGATTGAGAAGGAACAAAATGGGCAGGAAATGTAAGTAGCGGACAGAAAGGCATAGAACCTTTCGAAATTTATTCATAACCTCATCTTCTAATATTTTGACACAGAGATCTAAGTACCTTACATTACCATTTGCAATATATTAATGTCTCTGACAGACTGATCGGTCAGATTGACCAATCCAGGTTGAGAATTCATATATATATATATAAGATGCACCTTTTCCCCCCAAAAAAGGGGGTGAAAATCTGGGTCATCTTATACTCCGAATGTAGCCCCACCCAGCTTCTCCAACGGAGGTTTCAGAGGCTGAAAGCTTCAAAAAAGAAGCCCCCAAACAGAGCTTCAGAAAAAAAGCCCCCAAACAGAGCTTCAGAGGCTTTTTTTCTGAAGCTCTGTTTTGGAGGCTTTCAGAGGCAGGAAAAAAAGTTTTTTTCTGAAACTGAGTTTCAGAAGTTTCAGAGGCAGAAAAAAAAAAAGCAAGATGCAGAGCTCACAACCAACGAATCTGTTGCTAAAATTCACCTCTGGGAACAGCTGATTGGGGGTATTCCGGGAGGCCGATCCACCTGCCAATCAGCTGTTTTCTTATTTTCCTCCTCAAAAATTAAGGTGCGTCTTATAAATGAGGTGGAAACCTCTCTTCCAAAATCAGAGTTGCTTAAACCGGGGGTGTCAAACTGGATTTCATTGAGGGCCGCATCAGGGTTGTGTTTGACCTTGGGGGGGGGGGGCCATGGGGGGGCATGACCAAGGTGGGTGTGACCAGCTGGACGTCACTCATGTTGGGGCGCCTGTGATGGGCCGAGTGCTCTGCCAGCAAAAACAGGCTCCCGAGCTGTGATGGCTTCCTGCAATCTTCGGCCAGCATAAACGGAACTCAGGAGGGCCGCCCGTGGCCCTCACAAGCTCTGTTTTCAGCTGCAAAGATGTCCTGCAACCCGCACGAGGCCCTTGCGAGCTCCGTTTTTGCTGGCAGAGGCACCGCGGACCAGTCCTTTACTGTTTCCAGGATGGCCCCCGCCAGCCAGATCTAAGCACCCAATGAGCCAGATCCAGGCCCAGGCCTTGAGTTTGACACCCCTGGCTTAAACTCTCTGAAGTAAAAATGCTTCAGCCAAAGAGCAAACATGTTACCCATTGATTAAGCTCAATAGTTTGCAGAACTGGCTCGTGTAGAGAGCTGCATTCAAGACAAAGCTATGGATCTGAAAAACGTAAAAGTTTCCTTGAACTAAATCTTGAGATAGATAGATAGATAGATAGATAGATAGATAGATAGATAGATAGATAGATATAGATATAGATATAGATATAGATATAGATATAGATATAGATATAGATATAGATATAGATATAGATATA
>WNWU01000068.1:2585665-2598600 GCA_012654045.1 Ptyas mucosa
TCTATTCTATTCTATTCTATTCTATTCTATTCTATTCTATTCTATTCCATTCCATTCCATTCCATTCCATTCCATTCCATTCTATTCTATTCTATTCTATTCTAGCTTCCTAATAATATTAGGAAGAAAACAACATACACCACAGTTTATAAGAATACATAAATGATTAGATTAAATGTCACAGGAATGTTGACGCAATGTTTAAATTGCAAACTCATTTTGTCTTTTTTTCTGTTCATCGGTAAGAAAACTCAGTTTATGCCTGACTGCAATACGTACTGTTTTGTTTTCAGTGACCAATCAAACATTCCATTTAAATTTTTTAGATTAACTTTTCAAAATGCACTTTCTAAGGAGACCTCTGTGAATTCTGAGCCACTAGGCAATAGAGGTGCACAAAGATTTTTGTATAAATTATGAACATTCAACATCTGGGGGGGAGGAGATTATTTTTTCCCCACATTTTGTATGATTGGTTGGTTTCAAATCTGCATTTATTTTATTCTCACGGAATAGTCATGAAGGGGGCCACAAATCTGTTTGTTGCTTCTGGTGGTAGCAACATAATTCAATTGTTAGCAATACAGTTAACAGCAAAAACTAAGTAGAGTAGCAGTTTAAATAAATTAAAATGAGATACAAATGTTAATGACCAAGATATTCAAAGATCCCAAACTAAAATCTTAACTGTTAACATTAAGTAAAAACAATTAGGACTGTTGGAAGAAATATTCAGGTCCAGTTCCAAGCTGGGAAAAAGACAGTGGAGACAAAATGGAGGCTGGGGGCCAGAGGTGGAATTCAGCCGGTTCGGATCGGTTCGTGGGAACCAGTAGCGCCGACGATCAATTGGCCCCACCCACCCACCCCTGCTCTATTCTGTCCTTTATTTCCTGCTTTGTAGCTCATCTCAATTGCGCAGCACAGCTGATTCCCCCTCTCCCCACTGTACTACTTACCTTTGCTGATTTGGTAGGTAAGCAACTGCGCTTATAAATGCTCCATTTTCAACGCTACATGCAAGAGCCTTAGGCTTTGCACTTGAGCTTCCTGTTCCTGTGCAAGAACATGCATTCTATTGGCTGTTGTCAGACTCCCATTGGCCCCTGTAGGGGTTATGTAGGGGTCATAGCTGGCTCTATAGGCAAAGTACAAATCCTAAGTGTTTGTCTGAACTACGTTGAAGTTTCTGAAGGTGATGCAATGAAGAAGCTTGTGTTTTGAAAGGGTGTTGGGCAATTCCTATTATGGTTTAATGGCTTTGTCCTGGTTTGGATCTTGAGTGAGGGGCTAATCCTACCATTCTGCCTTTGCTGCGGGGAGTAATTACCAAATCTGCATTTTTAAAAGCTGCTCCAGCTCAGTATCTGCTTGGGGGCAGGGAGCTGGGGCTCAGAGTTTCTGTCTCCCTTAAGATTTTTTATTTTTCTTTTGGGGAAATATTTTATCCTGCCTTTCTTCAAAATATTTCATTCTTCTAGGAGGAATGTGTGGCTTCCCACAGGACATTAAATGATCTTGTGAAATGCTCTTTTAAACAATTGTCTTTTTCCAGTTGAGATTATGTGGGGCAAAATTATGGGTTTTTTTCTTTACACTCCTATATAAATTTCACTCAAATCTTTTTATTTAATCAAAGAAACATAAGATATGCAGCCACAGCTGTACCTTTAAAAAGCTGTTGACTTGCATGTGATAATTTCTGTCTTAATATTTTTTTTCTTTGCTCTTTATGTACATATTTACATATTTTCCTATTGTAAATTATGCCTCTTACATGTTTACACTTTTTTTCCTCTAAATATACTACACATTTTCAAATGTGTAACACATATATAAGAAAACGTCTAATTTTAAAAGCCATGGGTTGCTCATATTTAAAGACTGGATAAACAGAACTGTTGCTTTTAAGAACCGCTAACAATGAGCAATGACAAATTTCTCTAAACAGAAAGAGAGAAAAAAATGAAAATTAAGCTATGTAGGAGTTCCTCTATAATCCATTGGCATAATACATTGTTGTAGCTGGGATGAGGATAAAATTAGGTTTTAAGAAACTCTTTGAATACCAACGTGGTATATAAAAATGTCTTTGGAGATTCTCATGGATGACTGAGGCAACTGGACTTTCAAGAGGAAATTGGACTTTCTAGTTTTTCTTTGAAGACGTTTTGCTTCTCACCCAAGAAGCTTCTTCAGTGGATGGTGGGCAATGGAAGGATTTATATTCCTTAGAGACAGCAGGTCATTTGCATTCTTTTTAGAGAGTCATTGAGGCAACTTGGAGGTTTGTCTGTGTCCTCAGGGTCACCTGAGTACTGCAAATGGGTGTAGAACCTTCTTGGAACTGCTGAAAGGACTGTGTTGTAGACTGGAGATAGATGATGTCGGATCCCTCCCGACAGTTGTTCAATGAAAGGACACAGATAAATCTCCAAGTGGGACCGCCTGCTGCCACCAGTAGCCTCCCACCGGCCAGTACGCTCTCATAGAGAGGGGCTCCTCTGGATGCCGTCGGCCAAACAGTGTCGACTGGCGGCCCCCAGGGGGAGAGCCTTCTCTGTGGGAGCACCTGCTATATGGAACAAGCTCCCCCTGGAGACACGGAAGATCCCGGATCTACGCACCTTCCGCCGCGCTCTCAAGACTTTTCTATTTCAACAGGCCGGCCTGGCCTAACTTTTCCCTTTTTAATTTTTAATGGTGAATTTTAAATTTGTCTTAAGCATTGGGGTTGTTTTAAATTGTCACGGGCCAAATTATCTAATGTGATTTTATACTGTTTTTAAATTTTGTAATTTATGTGTTTTATTTTTGGCTGTTCACCGCCCTGAGTCCTGCGGGAGTAGGGCGGTATATAAATCTAATAAAATAAAATAAAAATAAATAAATAAAGTGGCCTCAACGACCCTCAAAAAGGATGCAAATGACCAGGTGTCTGCAAGGAACATAAATCCTTCCATTCCCCCACCATCCAGCCAGAGTTGAAGAGGCTTCTTGGATGAGAAGCAAAACGTCTTCAAAGAAAAACCAGAAAATCCCATTTGCCTCTTGAAAAAAGCACCTTTGACTATATAAAAATGTTCTTCAGGTTGAGCTTCATGGACATACCTGTGTTCTTTACTTGGCAACTGTAATTTGTCATTGCCTTCTTCCAATTTTTTTTCAACAGAGCTTTATTTATTATTATTTTTTACTTTCTTGATGGCCCTATTATTCCATCCATGCACTACCCAAATCCTGGCCCACTTCATTTTTCAAAATTAAATGATGTTTTCAGGACACAATTACTTGGAAATCAGTAGAGTATCTTATTATTTTTATATATCTCCCCCCACCTTGTATGTGTGCATGCTTGTATGTATATGTGCAGTGGTGGGATTCAACCGGTTCGCACCACTTCAGCTGAACTGGTTATTAAATTGCTGGCTGGCACCACCCCTCCCCATCCCATTTCTTCCAGAAGTCCCCACGTGCCCCGTTTTGACTCCCAGGTAAATGCAGGGAGGCTTACTAGGCCCAAAATGGGGCACAAAGGGGTGTGGTGTGGTTCCCCATTGCCCATTTTTGCTCCCATGGGGCTGCAGGGAGCCCTACTAGGCCCAAAACAGGGGATGGGGGGTGCGGCACGGGCCCCCATAGCCCATTTTTGTTCCCAGGAGGCTGCAGGGAGGCCTACTAGGCCCAAAATGGGGTGCGGAGGGTATGATGTGGCCCCCTCGCAGCCTGTTTTTGTTCCCAGGGAGTGCAGGAGGATGAGTGCTGCCTGTCACACTCCCTGGCCACACCTACCATGCATATCTAAAGAACCGGTAGTAAAAGTGGCAGGAAGCTCCACCCACTGACCCCGACATCATCAAAATGCTTCTGCGCATGTGCAGAACCAGTAGTAAAGGTAAGTACAACCCACCCCTGCTACCATGGCCACACCCACCCAGCCAGTCATTAGGGCAGAGAACCAGTTGTTAAATTATTTGAATCCCACCACTGTAATATGTGTGTGTGTGTATGTCAAGGCTCCCCATGGGGGAGTGCACGCGTGTTAAGCGTGCACATGACTCTTTTGCACATGCACGGAACCTTCTGCGCATGCGCAGGTGATTAAAAAATGGGACTTTTTTTGTCTTAGTCTCCAACTGCTGAATCATCTTTGTTGCTCTTCTCTGTATTCTTTTCAGAGTCCCAACATCTTTTTTATTTTGCAGTGACTGTTTAATTCGCTGGCAGTTTTCATTAAAGACTAATTACTGCCATACCCTGAAAGAGCCTGAGTGGCATAGGAGGCTAATGCCTCCTACTAAGACAGCATTTAACATCCAGCTGCCTGCAATTACTGCGAGTTCAATTCTCACCAGGCTCAAGGTCGACTCAGCCTTCCATCCTTTCTAAGGTGGGTAAAATGAGGACCCGGTTTATGGGGGCAATAAGCTGACTTTGTATAAAAAATATACAAAAGTATGAAGGCTATTGCTTAATGCATTGTAAGCCGCCCTGAGTCTCTGGAGAAGGACGGCATATAAATAATTTTTTTTAAAAAAATACCCACTTTCCACAAAACAGAAATAGAAATGCAATTGATTTTATTATGCACCACCCCAGAGGTGGTATTCAGCCAGTTCGGACCACTTCAGGCGAACTGGTAGCGGCAACCTGCAGGTGGGCCCGCCCACCTGCCTGGGCTCAATCCTGTCCTATATCGCTGTGTTTTTGATGCCGCATGCATGCATGGATTGTCTGCGTGAGCGAATTGCCATGTTGTTTGATGTCGTACACATGCGGGGATGGCACAAGTGAGCGAATTGCCATGTTGTTTGACGTCGCACGCATGCGAGAAGGCGCACATGCGCATTTCCGGCGCTACAATATGTGAAGTCCATCTCCCTACCCCCCGTTCCAAAACAAAGTTTTTGGGGTCCTCTAAAAAATTTCATTCTCATTCATGACCCAACACAATATGGAAGGTAGGATTTCATTTCAAATGCGCTTCTGTTGAAGGGCACCCTGGAGGCTCATGAGGGCATGAAGGATTTTGCCTTTCACTCTATTTCTCTTCTGGCAACACTTGTGAATCTTAAGTGCTAGACAAGGGTGGGTTCTACTTACCTTTACTACCGGTTCGCAACGGGGCCGCGCATATGCACAGAAGCGTTTTCATGACATCAGGGTCAGTGGGCGGGGCCTCCCGACGGTTTTACTACCAGTTCTATAGAACCTGTGCGAACCAGAGACAACCCACCACTGGTGCTAGATATTGGATTTTTGTCTTAGGTCAAATGTTTGATGCCTTTGTTAAGAGCATCATGGCATCATGGCATAGGGCCTAGTTATCTGCGAGACCTCCTACTGCCACAAATGACCTCCCACCGACCCGTGCGCTCTCACAGAGACGGCCTCCTCAGGGTGCCATCAGCCAAACAATGTAGGCTGGTGACCCCCAGGGGGAGAGCCTTCTCTGTGGGGGCACCTACCCTCTGGAACCAGCTGCCCCCTGAGATAAGGAGAACTCAAGACCTCAGTGCCTTCCACCGTGCCCTTAAAACCTACTTTTTTCAACAAGCCGGGCTGGCTTAGGAAGAAATTTTAGACGTTTTTAAAATTGGTTTGTTATTTTTAAAATTGGAGCCAAATAATATATGTATTTTTAATTCTTAATATTTGTATTGTATGTTTTTAATTCTGGCTGTTCACCGCCCTGAGTCCTCAGGGAGAAGGGCGGTATATAAATTTTAAATAAATAAATAAGAGCAAACGAGGCAGGCTTTGGATCCATCTTGTAGAAAGTTTGCCTAAGTGTTGAGAATCTGTTGTTTGCTACGTCTGGTCACATCGAATGAACAAGCACCAAGTTAGCATCCTTCAAAAGTTAGGAATCATCTACTATCTTAATCTTTAGATGTCACTTTCTCCAAGAACCCTTTTGACAGAGAAGTGTTAAACATCTCCTAATTATTTCTCTTCTGCCATCCAAGGGAGAGAGTGATAATGAAGTATCTCTTTATAATTCCCTTGAGCTTACTTCTGACTCTCTCTCTCTCTTTTTTTTTTTTTCTTGAACAACTGATACCAAGCATTCTAGTTGCACTAATGATAATGAAAAACCTAATTAGAGCAGCCCGGAAGACTGAATTCTTAGGAAGAGGGCGGGGGGAAAGTCACAAAACTACAATAGTTGCACTTTGTCATTTTCCACATTAGGAAATGAAAAATATGAGTTTCTTACCACTTGTGAAGAAAGTTCTTAGACTATTCAAGACCACGGAAGAGAACAGAGAGACAAAATGGCTGCCGGTGTTGATTTGCTCATGGAAAGGATGTCAACGCTGGAAGATATAATCCGTGACCAGATACTCCAACTCTGCCCCTCACAGAGAAGGATTCCAGATTGTGAAAACGGATTGTCTTGAGGAGAAAGGTATCCTTGCATGTCAGAATCACGCAAAAAGACAAAAAAAGAGAATATTTTGAACTCTCCTGCATAATCCAAAATTTTGAAAAAAATACAAGACTCCAAAGCTCCATAACTGGAATTGAAATAGGACTATTTGAATAAGCGAAACGGGGAAATAATCCTTGAAATGGCCCATTTTTAACCTATATTTACTTTTCCACATAACCACTGTTGGAAGAAATGTCCATTTGGGTTCAGTTCCAAGCGGGGAGAAAGACACTGGATTCATGGAAGTTGCTTAGAAAGAAGGTTTGCAATGGTGAACAGGACCACATGGTTTGAAGATCTTGGGTGAAGAAAAAGGGGCAGAGATGCTGAGAGTGCCTGGGTTTTATACCCTCTTGTTGGGTTTTGAATTTGAGCTTGTATTCTGATTGGTTGTCAGACTCCCATTGGGCCACGCAGGGGTAACTTTGTAGGTTGTCTTTTGAGTCCTAGGCTTGGTTGAGCCTTGCTGGGTGATGTAAACTCCGCAGGTGCCATATGGTGAGTTCTGTTGCTAGATGAGTAGAGGGCTATCCTACCTTTGTTGGATCTTGGGTGAGGGCATTCGCCTATGAATAGATCTAGCTATCTCTTTATCTCTTAAGTGCTGACATCTGCTGTGGACTATTGAGGAGGGTGGGGGCTATTAAGAGTGAGTCTGCTTCCTGCCTCACAAAAAAACATGTTTCTCCATTTCTCATCCAGGGAAATATAATATTCTGCCTTTTTAATATTTCCTAGAATATTTCATTTTTCTAGGAGAGGGGTGGGTGCAGAGGTGGGTTTCAGCAAGTTCTGACCAGTTCTGGAGAACCGGTAGCAGAAATTTTGAGTAGTTCGATGAACCGGTAGTAAAAATTCTAACTGGCCCCGCCCCCATCTATTCTCTGCCTCCTGAGTCCCAGCTGATCGGGAGGAAATGGGGATTTTGCAGTAACCTTCCCCTGGAGTGGGGTGGGAATGGAGATTTTACAGTATCCTTCTCCTGCCACGCCCACCAAGCCACACCCACCAAGTCATGCCACACCCACAGAACTGGTAGTAAAAACGTTTGAAACCCACCACTGGGTGGGTGGTAACTTCCTACACCACCATAATCTGCTATGAATTTCTTTCAATGATCAAAAAACTTTTTAAAGCCATCATAAAAAAACCACATACTTCAATCAGCCCCAACAACCCTTGCCACCTTATCATTTGATTTATACAAATGCCCTAAATCTAAATTTAAGGCGGGAAAAAGGCTTTTAGGGGGGAAGAGTCGAGGTGGCGCAGTGGTTAGAGTGCTGTACTGCAGCAACTTCAGCTGACTGCTAGTTCAGCAGATCAGCGGATCAAATCTCACCGGCTCAAGGTTGACACAGCCTTCCTTCCATCCTTCCGAGGTGGGTAAAATGAGGACTCAGATTGTTGGGGGCAATATGCTATTTAGTATACTGTCTTTGGTGTAAGCCGCCCAGAGTCCTCAGAGAGTGGGTGGCATAGAAATATGACTAATAAAAATAAAAATAAATAAAACCCCATTAAAATTATTCTTATAAAAGGAAGACATTTGGAACGTGAGAGTGCCAAAGGAGTTAATCAATCATCAACAGCACCTTCACTGGTGCAACTAGCAGTTTGCATACACCAGATGACCTAGTGTGGGTTACAGAGGTACCACAGATCCTGAAATGGTCCCCTGTTTACTGACCGTTTCCCTGGTTTGAGAGGCTGAGTAGCCGTTTTGTGGTGCTTGCAATGTGAGTTTGAGACCTGGCGGAGAGGGGGTACATCTTTCTGATAGGATAAACATGTGTGGGAAGTTAGCACCCACCCCTTTCCTAGAAGAATGAAATATTTTAGGAAATATTAAAAAGGCGGAATATTATGTTTCCCTGGATGAGAAATGGAGAAGCATCTTTTAAAGACAAAGCAGCTCCCACCTTCTTGCCACCCCCACCCTTTTGTCAATGGGCCAGAGGCAGAAACTCAATCTTTGTCAATGGACCTTCATCTGCAACACAATGGGATCCATCTAGGACGAAACTCACCACATGGCACCTGGGAAGATTACATCAGCCAGCAAGGCTAGCTAAGACCCCCACCCCCTGGGAGTCTGACAACAAATCAGGATACTCTTTCTGGGCCCCAGGAAGTTCAAAACCAGAGAGGGCATAAAACCCGGGGACTCGCAGTATCTCTGCTCTTTTCTGTTCAGGAACTCAAACCATGTGATCCTGTCCACCATTAAACCATCTTTCCAAGCAGTCTCCATGTTTCCAATGTCTTTTTCCCCACTTGGAGCTGAACCCAGAAGGATATTTCTTCTAACACATGGCTATGTTGAGGCTGAATCTTCAATATTTCAACCTCGAAGCCCATGAGAGGATCTGTTACATTGGTGGGTTTCAAATTTTTTTACTACTGGTTCTGTGGGCATGGCTTGGTGGGCGTGGCATGGCTTGGTGGGCGTGGCTTGGTGGGCATGGCAGGGGAAGGATACTGTAAAATCTCCATTTCCTCCTGAGAATAGATGGGGCGGGGCCAGTCAGAATTTTTACTACCCGTTCTTCGAACTACTCAATATTTCCGCTACCGGTTCTCCAGAACTGGTCAGAACCTGCTGAAACGCACCTTTGATCTGTTATCAGTATATGTGTCCAGCCATTTGTAAAGCCCGAGTAGAAACACCTGAAGTAGTGTGGAAAGGAAGCAATCTCAGTGGAGTTGCTCCAGATAAGAGGTGCATAAATCTCTGTCACAAGCTGGATCTAATTTGCAAGTTGTACCGCACTTCTGAAATGGTGTTGAAATATCTTATACTAGGGGAATGAATTTTCCTTCTCTTCGAACAAAAGCATTAAAATAGTAATCATAATTATCACCTGTATTTTAAGCTTCCTTTGTTTTTTTAACACAAAGGATGAGCTTTCGTTCTAGAAAGAGAAACATGTTAAAGAGTGTGATATCAAACAAAAGAGATAACGTGTTTGCAACTGGTGATTAAAACATTAACTGGTACAAAGCTAGGTTCCAAAGTTAGCATTTTTTTGTTCGCTTCAGCTTGTTTTTACAACTGAAAGTACAACATGCACGATATATAGGAAACAAGAAAAAGGATAATTAAATATTGCCATAGCTCCCGGCAGACATAATTTCAAAACCCTTGAAGAAAATCAGGGCAGGGCCCACCAATGCAGAATTACTTGATAGATTATGCCAGGGATAATCAAATGAAATTATATGTGCCTATTTATATAGAGCTTGTAGCGTATATGATTAAAACGGACTTGTGCAGAATTAGATACACACAACGAGGATGGCAGAAACAAATGCTAGAAAGAGTGCAGAGAAAAGCAACAAAGATGATTGGGGCAGTGGTGGGACTCAAATAATTTAGCAACCGGTTCTCTGCCCTAATAACCAGCTGGGTGGGTGTGGGCAAAGTGGGCGTGGCCAGGGGGTGTGACAGGCAGCACTCCACCTCCTGCTGGGAGCAAAAACGGGTTGTGGGGGGACATGCCCCCCTCCCCGTGCTCTGTTTTGGGCCTAGTAGGCCTCCCTGAAGCCTCCTGGGAGCAAAAATGGGCCACAGGGGTAGTGGTGCCCCCCTGCACCATATTTTGAGCCTAGTAGGCCTCCCTGCATTTACCTGGGAGCCAAAATGGGGCGTGTGGGGACTCCTGGAAGGGGCAGGGGAGGGAGGGGAGGTGCGGGGCCAGCCAACAATTTAACTATCAGTTCGCCCAAACCGGGGGATTCTAAATTTTTTTACTACCGGTTCTGTGGGCGTGGCTTATTTTGTGGGCGTGGTTTGATGGTCATATGACAAACAATTCTTTAGGATTTAGCAGAGGTACTGGTCTACCAGGCTTTTAACTGCTTGCAGAGTTGTACCGATCTACTCATTTGTTTTTGGAGGCACTGGTTTACCCGTTTGTTTTTGGAGGCCCCAGTCTACCCATTTGTTTTTGGAGCGTTCTGGTCTACCCATTTGTTTTTGGAGCGTTCTGGTCTACCTATTTGTTTTTGGAGTGCACTGGTCTACCACCACACTGCCTTTTACTGCTGATCAGCTGTAGGGCGGCAAAAGTTTAAACAGTGTTTTGCTCCTCTGCCACCACCAAGAGCATCGGAAACCACTTTCAGGCAGCTTGGCCTCAATTACCAATCTACCACCACCGACTGGTTTACAAGGAGCAGAACAGTTCTAGCCAATCAGTTGGGAGGCTTCTTGGCTTCTCAATTTAAAGCTAAGGTGTCTTGTTCTTTTTTTCCTCTTCTTTGTTAAGTGAGCCCTGATTTTTTTCCCTTCTAGCTGATCAGCTGGGACTTGGGAGGCAGCAAATAGATTAGGGGTGGGGCCAGGCAGAGGTGGTATTTACCGGTTCTCCGAACTACTCAAAATTTCCACTACCGGTTCGCAAGAACCGGTAGCAACCCACCACTGGCCCAAACTGCCCTAAACCGGCTGAATCCCACCACTGATTAGGGGCCTGGAAGCTAAAAGATGTGATGAATAGTTGCAGGAACTAGGTAATGTTTCGTTTAACAAAGAGAAGGACTAGGAGTGAGACAATAGCAGTCTTCAAATATTTCAGAGCCTCTCACAAAGAAGTGAGGGCAAGCTATTCCCCAAAGCACCTAAGAGCAGGATAAGAAGCAACAGGTAGAAACTCATCAAGGAGAGATCCAATCCAGAAATAAGGAGAAATTTCCTGACAGTGAGAACAATGAATCGGTGGAAATCTCTCTCATCTATCTATCTATCTATCTATCTATCTATCTATCTATCTATCATTATTATATCTATATCTATCATCTATCATCATCATATCTATCTATCTATCTGTCTATCTATCATATATCTATCATAATCGTATCTATCTATCTATCTATCATCATATCTACCTATCTATTTATCTATCATCATATCTATCTATCATATCTCTCATCTATCTATCATCGTATCTATCGATCTATCTCTATCTATCTATCTATCATCATATCTATCTATCAATCTATCATCATCATATCTATGTATCCATTTATCTATCTACCTATCTATCATCATATCTATCTATCTATTCATCAATCAATCTATCATCATCATATCTATCTATCATATCTATCTATTCGTGCCAACTTTGACCAGTATTCCAGGGTAGTCCAGGGAGCTAAAGAGCAACCCCATTAAACAGGAGCATTGCCTAAACAAACCCAGAATATTTGTCATGGTATGTGGTTACTCGGCACAACTAAATTGCATAGCAACCGCGTTATTAATATTGGTTGTCTCTTTTCTCCACAAAATACTGAAAGGCAATTACTTCTCTGAAAAGTAGGACAATATTTATGCTCAGAACTTCTTTTTCAAAAATTCATTATAAGATTCTGGCAGGGAATAGTGTTTTCTTTTACACTTCCTGTATTAGGAAAGAAATTATACATTGATTTCTTCTTTTTTATACAGTATGCTGAATCTATTAAGGCCTTTGTGTATACCGCAGTTTTTCTAATATCCGCTGCATTATGTTCCTGTTATTCTCAGATTTATTCAAGGCTGCTAACAATTGACTGAGCGTTTTACGTTATTTATTGCTTAATCCATTGTGTTCAAAAACTAGCAGGGATCACTAAAAATCTAATGCCTTTGTTTGTTTGTTTGTTTTTTAAAAAGATGATGTAGGCCTTTTCAACACAGCAATAACAACAGCAACAGTTAAACTTATACAGCTAGTCCTCAACTTACAAAAGTTCATTTAGTTCAAAGTTACAACGGCACTGAAAAAAAGTGACATGTCATTGCAGCATCCACATGGTGAATTTGGTAGTACTTATAAAGCAGGGGTGAAATGCTCCCGGTTCGAACCAGATCACCCAATCCAATAGCGATGGCAACAGGGGGTTCAGAGTACCAAGGACCTCACAGTTCGACTCTGAGCTGGAAATATTCTCTTTTATTGAGATTGAACTGTTTCCCCCTCTCTCCCTCCTTCCCTCTCTTTCTCTCTCTCTGCCTGTCTCCCTCCCTCTCTCTCATTCTCTCCCTCCCTCCCTCCAGCTCTCTTTCTCCCTCCCTCTTTCTCCCTCCCTCCCGCCCACTCTCTCTTTCTCGTTCTCCCTCCCTTCCACTCCTTCCCTCCCTCCCTCTCTTTCTCTCTCTCTCCCTCCCTTTCTCTTTCTCTCTCCCTCCCTCCTTCTCTTTCTTTCTCCCTCCCTCTCTCCCTCTCCTTCCCTCCCTCTCTCTCCCCCTCCCTCTCTCTTTCTTTCTCCCTCCCTCTCTTTCTCTCCCTCCCTCACTCCCTCTCCTTCCCTCCCTCTCTCTCTCCCTTAATATTACCCTGACCATGCCATTTTCCCCCATGCTAGAAGAATACCATGTTTCCCCAAAAATAAGACCCTGTCTTATTTTTATTTTTTTTGAACCCTGAAATAAGTGCTTGGCCTTATTGCCATTTTTGGGAAAACAGGATAGATAGATAGATAGATAGATAGATAGATAGATAGATAGATAGAT
>WNWU01000068.1:2598610-2629323 GCA_012654045.1 Ptyas mucosa
GATAGATAGATAGATAGATAGATAGATAGATAGATAGATAGATAGATGATAGATAGATAATACCATGTTTTCCCAAAAATAAGACCCTGTCTTAATATTCTTTTGAACCCTGAAATAAGCGCTTGGCCTTATTGCCATGCACTCAAAAGCCCGATTGGGCTTATTATCAGGGGATGTCTTATTTTTGGGAAAACAGGATAGATAGATAGATAGATAGATAGATAGATAGATAGATAGATAGATGATAGATAGATAGATAATACCATGTTTTCCCAAAAATAAGACCCTGTCTTAATATTCTTTTGAACCCTGAAATAAGCGCTTGGCCTTATTGCCATGTACTCAAAAGCCCGATTGTCCTTATTATCAGAGGATGTCTTATTTTGGGGGAAACAGGGTAGTAACCCACATTTTACTTAAGAGTCACATACTACCTCACTGTTGGACGAAGAATGATGTCTTGTTGTGCAGCTATTCAAAATTTCAGCTTGTCCTACATTTCCACTGATCTGGCACCCCCTTGTTTTCCCCCAGAGAATAAAGCAGATAGAAAATGACATTCTAGGCACCTTCCAATAACAATAGGTTGGACACGTCAGCCATTAAGCAAGGCTGGGGGATTTGCTGCTTGCGCTAAACCACTTCCTTGAGATGTGTCCTGGACAATGGAAGGGAATTAGCGATTCGATTTGCAGATGAGCCTAGATTAATAGTGATTAAGAATAGGTTGAGGATTTAAGACTCCACACATTTCAGTATTCAGATGACTAAAGGGAACTGGTGGATTTTTCGCTTACAAATTCTTTCCCATGTGCATTAGAGCGACAGCCTCAACTGCTTAATTTGATACAGGATAAACTCATCAATTGCTTCACCTTTCTGTGTTCCCTCACTTTCTTGGTTGCTTCCCCCCCCCCCCCCCCCGTTCTTCTTATTTATCCCTGACTGACAAATCATGTTAAGAATCTTTGGATGGGATGCTTGAATGAACCCCGTCTCCAAATACGACTATTAAGTTGGCAGAAGCTGGGACAAGTAACGGGAGCTCACCCCGTTACGCAGCACTAGGGATTCGAACCGGTGAACTGCTGACCTTTCGATCGACAAGCTCAGCGTCTTTAGCCCCTGAGCCAAACGGAAATGCAAATCCTAGGGGTTTGTCTGAGCTAATCTTTTCAGTTTTTGACTTACCTAATTGTGTTGCTTATCTGGAGTCTCTGTTGGCTCTTTGCTTATGAATAGAGTGGCCCAATCTTTCTCAATGGGTACAAAATCTCCTAAAGAATGACCTCTTCATGTTTTTCGCTGGAGGCTGGGGCTGCTTTCTGCCTTTGTTAAGATTTTCCCATTTTTCCTTTAGGGGAGAAAACCCTAACCCTGATGACATTCAGAAAACCCACGTGGGGTAGGTTGCTGGGAGTTCCTCCATTTATAGTATTATGTGTTATATTTGCTTTGCTGTTGACTTGTCATCTTGTGAGTCGCGGTGGCGCAGTGGTAAGAATGCAGTGCTGCAGGCTAATTCTGCTGCCTGCCCACTGCCAGCAGTTCAACTCTGACCGGCTCAAGGTTGACTCAACCTTCCATCCTTCTGAGTTCAGTAAAATGAGGATCCAGATTGTTGGGGGCAATATGCAGACTCTGTAGAATAGAATTGAATAGAGTAGAATAGAATAGAATAGAATAGAATAGAATAGAATAGAGTAGAGTAGAGTAGAGTAGAGTAGAGTAGAGTAGAGTAGAGTAGAGTAGAACAGAACAGAACAGAACAGAACAGAACAGAACAGAACAGAATAGAATTCTTTATTGGCCAAGTGTTATTGGACACACAAGGAATTTGTCTTGGTGCATACCCTCTCAGTGTACATAAAAGAAAAGTTACATACATCAAGAATCATAAGGTACAACACTTAATAATAGTCATAGGGAAACAGTCAATATAAATCTTAAGGATACCAGCAACAAAATTACATACCGTCATAAGTGGAAGGAGATGGGTGATGGGAACAATGAGATTAATAGTAATGCAGATTTAGTAAATAGTTTGACAGTGTTGAGGGAATTATTTGTTTAGCAGAGTGATGGCGTTCGGGAAAAAACTGTTCTTGTGTCTAGTTGTTCTGGTGTGCAGAGCTCTATAGCATCTGTAAACCGCTTAGAGTGGGCTGAGAAGCATTGTGAAGCAGTATATAAGTGCTATTGCTATTGCTGGCTGCCAGCAATTTGGCAGTTCAACTCTGACCGGTTCAAAGGTTGACTCAGCCTTCCATCATGCCAAAGTCAATAAAATGAGGACCCATATTGTTGGGGACAATATGCTGACTCTGTAAACGGCTTAGAGAGGTCTGTAAAAGCACCATGAAGTACTATATAAGTCTAAGTGCTATTGCTATAGCTATTATCCTGCAGTTATTTTTCTGCCATTTCATTTAATTGTTTGCATTCCGCTGGTTTTTTTTCCTGCTACGTATTTGCGGTGAGCTGCCCAGAGTCAATGAGAGCCATACAAATGGAATAAAATAAATACATAATTTGTCATTGGTTAAACAATAAGCTTACCTAGTAAAAATTTCCGGAAGAACTAACAACCTCCCAGATAAAATATTTGAAAAATATTTTGCACACAGCAACCAGGTCAGAAAAAGCTTATCCGGGCACATATCACGCTGCTTGAAAAGTTGCAACCGCTTGCCGATTTCAGGTTCGTGTAGCAATTTTACCATCGGAGTTTTGGCACCTAAACAGGCGACGCTCACCCGGACGAGAGCAACGAGTGACAATAAAACAGCCTCATTTAAATTTAAACCTACCTGACATCCATTGCAGAGACTCACAAAGCCAAAGGAAATTTGATCTCCCACCAGCCCATCAATTTTGGCACCAGCGTAAGCTATTATGCACATAATTGGCTTTTTTTAAAAAAAAAAGAAAGGAAGGAAGGAAGAAAGAAAAAATGTTGGCAGCTGCTGCTCTTTAAACAATCATAAGCAAGGAGGTAGACAGAGCTGGAGTTTATCCCGACCACCGTTCATTAACAAATATTCAGCTTTGCCTTAACAAAGTCACCCGCGATGATTCACTATCCCTGTTCAGGATAATAAATTCCAGATTCAACATACGTCGTAAAGGGCAAAAGGGAAGCAGCCAGTAATGGGGACAATTAACCATGTAAGCTTTTTTTTCCCCCTCTTCTATTCTTTTATGATGTATGGAATCCAGACGTAGATGGTAGGCTCAAAAAAAAACCCAGCAACCCCTCCCACACACACACACACACACACAAAGAATCCCAACCCTCTAACAAAGGATCTGCATGACAGAAGCAGAAGAGAAAACAGACGCCACGCTGGAAGTCCCACAGTTTGCGGTCCTGCCCTCTGCTTTTAATAGAATTTTAGCTATAAGAAAAGTACATTTGCTGACATCAGCAATATAAGGAGGAAGAATGCACACAGTAATTACTTTCCTACCCAGCGCACTGTTGGGAGCCAATCCCAACCCAGAGGTGCCCCTATCACCTTTCCATCTACTATGGAACTGAACATTAGACAGTTCCATCAGCATTCTGTTGTGGCTCCGACCCCCGAGCTCATCGTATCAGAGGAAGAAGGCTCCGAACATGAAGGAGAGGAGCCGGTCAGGCCTACCTCTCCAGGCCCCTCTTCTCTGGCAATTCCTCAGGTGTCTGCCGAAGGAGAGGAGGTTGGCCAGGAGCCAGGTGTCTCCGATCAGAGTGAGAACGAGGGTGATAAGTCGTGGCTGGATCCATGCCAGCATCGGCGAGATAAACGTTCACAGCAGATGAGGAGGCGTGCCAGGGATTAAGCTGAGTTACTGGACCACACCCCACAGGCTATAAAAGGGAGTGTGGTGGTCATTCAAACTCTGTGACGGACAAAGCTAATTTCTGCAAGTCACTTTGTGCAACGCCTAAATCTGTTGAAGGCTTTTGGTGGCCAGTCGGATTCTGTGATGGACAAAGTTAAGCTCTGCGAGTCCCTTTGTTGCAAATCTGCTGAAGGCTTTGAACTGGACTGTTTTCTCCCAACTGGTGTGTATTGTATCTGTTATCTGGTGGAGGAACACCCCCCTCCTTGTTATAGTAAATCACTTGGCAGCTGGTTCTCGTGCTGCTGCCAAGTCTCCAATAACGGACCTGGTTTGTTTGTGCCAATTCTTTAACCCACGGCTGTCTGCGTGTGTGTTTGTGTGTGTGGGAGACGGGGACAGAACACATTCAACTGCTCCTGCCAAACAGGTGTGTTTGCGTGCACAGATGTTTTATTAAGGCGAGGCAGGCTCGGGAAAACAGATTCATTTTCTCGTGCTGATTGGCTCATGTGAGCATAGTTCCTCTCTGCTCATTAAAGCAGCCTGCGTGAGCTTGGAAGGAAATGATGCTATTTTAATCAAGGAGTTGACTCACCGAAGCAAAGGCAACTCTTAATGCCACCTTATCATTTATTTTGGGGGGGTGGGGGGAGGAAAATGTGGAAGTCTTTAAAAAAAGTTAGCTTCCTTTAACGAATAGCACAAGGGTGCCGTGCTTAGAATAAAGGCCTAAGTGCTATTTTGGAATGTGGGCACAGCAGATATCTATCCTAGATGAGGAATTTTACTTAGTGCAATGGTTAGGAGAGGCAGGCTTCTTCTGGAGAAGACTGAATATCAAATTCCTCTGACTTAGTTAAGGTAATATCTGAAACTGTTATTGAATAACCTAAGGCACAGAAGAGGCTGTACTTCCTGAGAATGCTCAGGGAGATAAATTTATCTCAGCATCTACTTCTGTCCTGACAGATGTGTCATACACTGGCCATGCCAGGGGAATGGAGGCCAAAACATATAAAGAAAGGTTGCTGGAATTCATCAAACATCTAGTTTGATGAAAAGAAGGACTTGGGGTGACATTTTAGCAGTGTTCCAATATCTCAGGGGCTGCCACAAAGAAGAGGGAGTCAACCTATTTTCCAAAGCATCTGAGGACAGGAAAAGAAACAATGGATGGAAACTCATCAAGGAGAGAAGCAACCTAGAACTAAGGAGAAATCTCCTGACAGTTAGAACAATTAACCAGTGGAACAGATTGCCTCCAGAAGTTGTGAATGCTCCAACACTGGAAGTTTTTAAGAAGAGATTGGACAACCATTTGTCAGAAATGGTATAGGATTTCCTGAGCAGTTGGACAGCAGGTTTCTTGAGTATGGGGTTTCCTGGGCAAGGAATTGGACTAGAATATATCCAAGGTCCCTTCCAACTCTCTTATTCTGTTATTCTGTATTGCTATTATCTCTCTCATCCTCTCATCTTTCCCTTCTTCTCGTCTTTTCTACTAGCTTCTCTTACTGGTATCTTATGATTTATTGCTTGTTGTTTGCATCTTACGGTTTATTATTGTGTCTTATGATTTATGATCTATGACTCATCGCTTTGTTGTTTGTATGTACACTGAGAAATTATGCACCAGAGACAAATTCCTTGTGTGTCCAATCACACTTGGCCAATAAAGAATAAAGAAGAATATATTCAACAAAGAGCTTAGCAACTCTGAAAGGTTTTCAGGTTTCTCCAGTTACATAAAACCCATGTTTAGTCAACCATTATAAAAAACATTCTGAAAGCCTCACCAATCATGTCTAGCCTTGAAACTGTTGTCTGTTTGTGGTCTGATATTTAAGTGCTATAACGCTGGGATCAAGAGTTTGAAGCTAATTTCTCATGACTAATTTACAGAAAGTCTTACCTTCTATTATTCTAAGTGTCTTTTTTGAGGAGTTTTTACTGCGCCTTCCTTTTGTAGAAAGCATCTCCAATGATGCTTTGATATAGTGGAAGAGTTTCCTTCAACCTTACCTCCATAAATGAAACCTCATTGAAGCTCTTTCAGTAGCTTTCGGTCTTATTTTAATCCAACTTGCTCCAATCCCTCCTTTTGAGATCCTGTTCTTGAACTTGCATTATTTGATAGGCACATACAACTGTCACATTTTTGAGACAGCCTTCTGGTATATGCTACCCAATGCCTGCCCAATGCTTCTAGAAAAATGCCAAGTCCAGGAGAGTTGTTTCTTGATTATCTCCTCTGGACCCTCCTGGACAAATGTTTTGTTGTGGTACTGTGATAGAAGTGTTATTATAGCTTTTTAAATCCTCAGTGTGCATCTATCATCCTTAAGTCTCAAAGGTGCTTTTCCACAAGGCAACTGAATAGAATAGAATAACAGAGTTGGAAGGGACCTTCTAGTCCAACCCCCTGCTTAGGCAGGAAACCCTATAGCCATGATGGCAAACCTATGGCACGCGTGCCCCGCGAGCATTGCCCTAGCTCAGCTCTGACGTGTATATCTGATTTTCGGGCCTTCTGGGCCCACCGGAAGTTACCAAACGGGCCGTTTTCGGCTTCTGGGGGGGGGGAAGGCCCGTTTTTGCCCTCCTCAGGCTCCTAGAAAGCTTCTGGAGCCCAGGGAGGGCCAAAAATGGGACTTCCGGTCCTACCGGAAGTTGGCAAATGGGCTGTTTCCAGCCTCCATAGGGCCTCCGAGGGGGTGGGGAGGGCTGCTTTCGGTCTCCCCAGGCTCCAAGAAAGCCTTTGGAGTCTTGGGAGGGTGAAAAACAGGCCTACTGGCCCCACCATGCCATCGTGTGCCAAAGTGGGGGGAGCACTTTGAATTATGGGTATGGGCACACTCGCACATGACCACTCCCCCACCCACGCTCCCCGCACTTTTGGCACATGATAGCAAAAAGGTTAGCCATCACTGCCCTATAGCATTTCAGATAAATGGTTATCTGATCTCTTCTTAAAAACTTCCAGCGTTGGGGAATTCACAACTTCTGGAGGCAAGTTGTTCCACTGGTTAATTGTTCTAACTGTCAGAAAATGTCTTCTTAGTTCTAAGTTGCTTCTCTCCTTGATTAGTTTCCATTCGTTGCTTCTTGTTCTGCCCTCAGGTGCTTTGGAGAATAGCTTGATGCCCTCTTGTTTGTGGCAGCCCCTGAGATATTGGAAGACTGCTATCATGTCACCCCTAGTCCTTCTTTTCATTAAACTAGACATACCCAATTCCAGAAACCGTTCTTCATATGTTTTAGCCTCGAATCCCCTAATCATCTTTGTTGCTCTTCTCTGCACTCTTTCTAGAGTCTCAACATCTTTTTTACATCATGGTGACTACAGTAAGTGTATTCCAAGTGTGGCCTTACCAAGGCATTATAAAGTGGCATTAACACTTCACATGATCTTGATTCTATCCCTCTGTTTATGCAGCCTAGAATTGTGTTGGCTTTTTTTGGTAGCTGCAGCCCATGGCTGGCTCCTATTTAAGTGATCGTCTACTTAGGATGGTGTACTACCGGGTTCCAAACTCACGGCATCATGTTGCCTTACCACACTTGGAATACTGCGTCCAGTTTTGGTCATCACGATTTCTCGCTTCTCATCCAAGAAGCTTCTTGGATGAGAAGGGAAATGTCTTCAAGGAAAAACCAAGAAAGTCCTATTGCTTTTTGGAAAAGCAGTCACAATGTGGGACAACCATGATGCGGAAGATTGAGAATCTCCATTGACATATCCTCCTTAAGCGGACACGTAATGTTGAAATGAATGAAGACGTATGCTTAATTGAATTATTGTAATTTCTAAATTACTTTGGTGGGGGAGCATGTATGTACACACGCACGGTTTCTGCTCTCACTAAAGTAATCTCGCAATGCTCTAATTATTATTTGGCCCCGTTGCTGTGATATATTGGTGCTATGGTATAGCTTGTCAAATTTCAGCTCTCTCGCTGCCAAATTAGCAAAGAGCAGTAACGAATGCATGCTGTCCCCTCCAGGATTTTGAGGGAATTCAGTGCCTTCTGACAATTTCTGAAGGGTGGCCTCAAGCACTTGAAATATTGATGCAAACGCACGTATTGTGGATCTTCCTGTCTGCAGCTCCAGCATATGGTTCCTAAATTGGAACAGGTGCAAGAAAACAGGTGTTTCCAGCAATAAAAGGGCAGGTTTGGAGTTTACCGCGAGGAAACAAATGGGGGGGGGGGTTTGGAAATGTGATAAAGTAACTCCGTTGACTTTGTGGGCAACATGCAGATTTGATGACAGGACTATAAAGTTCTTCACAGTGGCATGTAAAAGTGTTTGCAGTTTAGTAGCAGACTTACTGCTGCAATTGCAAACATATGGTAGAGAACAATGTGAGAAACTCCCGGTGTGCTGGTGCATTTATGGGAAACTGCTGGCACTTCAGCTTGTATTATTATCTGAATAATCCCCGTGCTGAAATTCAGGGGTGAAGAAAAACCAGAATATATATTTTGGGAAGAAAAAGTAAGAGTTTGGCCCACTGTCAGGGGTGGGCTGCTGGGGGTTTCATAGGGGTTCGGGAGAACCTCTAGCTAAGATTCTGTGCAGTTCAGAGGACCCCCAAATCCCATTCCTGGATGGCCCCACCCACCCTGCCCCACTTTTCCCAGGAGTCCCCACACAGCCCATTTTGAATGCAGGTAAGTGCAGGGCATGCACGGAGGCTCAGGGAGGGTGAAAAACGGGCCTACTGGAAGATCAGGAAGAACTCCAGAGGGCCTCCAGAGCCTGGGGAGGCCATTTTCGCCTTCCCAGAGGCTCAAGGAAAGCCTCCGAAGCCCGGGGAGGGCAAAAATGCCTCCCCTGCCATGGTGCAGGAGGCTGACTAGGCCAACCCCACCATGGCCACCCCCACCCAGCAACCAGGCAGAGAACCCCTTGCTAAAATTTTTGAAGCCCGCCCCTGCCCACTGTCTAAAGATTACGGTCATAATTTGACCCTGAAGATTAATGAACTATGCCATTTCTGCAAAACGTATTATTTGGGAAGAATGGAAGATTAGAAATCGATGCTGTGAAGAAAATGTACACCCACCTTCCTTCCTTCCTTCCTTCCTTCCTTCCTTCCTTCCTTCCTTCCTTCCTTCTTTCTTTCTTTCTTTCTTTCTTTCTTTCTTTCTTTCTTTCTTTCTTTCTTTCTTTTCTTTCCCTTCAAGGCAGGGTTGAAATCCAACAGGTTCTGACAGGTTCTGGAGAACCAGTAGTGGAAATTTTGAGTAGTTTGGAGAAATAGCAAATACCACCTCTGGCTGGCCCCAGAGTGGGGTGGAAATAGAGATTTTGCAATATCCTTCTCCCAGGAGTGGGGAGGGAATGGGGATTTTGCACTATCCTTCCCCCGTAGTGGGGTGGGAATGGAGATTTTGCAGTATCCTTCCCCTGCCATGCCCACCAAGCCGCGCCCACCAAGCCACACCATGCCCACCAAGCCACGCCCACAGAACCGGTAGTAAAAAAAATTGGATTTCACTACTGCTTCAAAGGAATGATATATTTGACCCGCAACTTTAAGATGTGTGGACTTCAACTCCCAGAATTCCCCGGCCCTGGTCAATTGGAAAATATTTAGGCAATTGGAAATGGGAAGATGGGAAGAAAATCAAGTGAAGGTGAGAAAAAAGGGAGCAACCAAAGTGACAATTTTGTGTAAAAAAATAAAGTTGTCCGCTAATGAAAAGTTAGATCAGAATCAATGTTTGATCAAACAAGACAATCTTTTCAGTATACCATAGAAAGGAATTAATGAGCTTGGTTCATAGCTCTTCCTCAGACAGAAAAAAACCAGTTGAGTGAATTCTACTTTATCATAAGGCTACATTAATAGAATCTTCCAAATCTCCCACTGTGCAAATCTCGCACTCTCTCTTTTACAGTCTGAGGAGTTAGAAGTTTTTTTTCTTCTTCTTCTGAATTTCTTTCTCTGTCCATTATGCAGCTGCAGGCTAACCCCTCCATTATCTGATTGTTCCCTAGGCAGAATCTTTTCCTCCTCTGCCAAGGTCATTTGCTCATACCATTAAACAATGTAGCATAGCATGCAACAATAAAAACAGCACCAGATATAAAGAGATGGGGGGGGGATCCAGAATTAAGATTAAGAACTCAACTGTTTCTTAGTTTGAAAAACACGGTAAAAGGATCAATCTGACTACTAAAAGTGGGAAACACACCTGCAGAAGATCATTTCATTCCTCAAGGTTTGAGCCCTTCAAATTCACTCATCATAAATAATTTGGTCGTGGTCTCAGCCAAAATGGGGCAGTGGGGAGCACCATGAATAAGGCAGAACATGTTGGGAAGTAGCCAGCATGGCAGAGGAGAGATCTCAAGCATGGAGTTAATCTGGAATCACTGCACAATCACAAAAGAGTTGGGGTCAACTCAGGGGTGAAATCCAGCAGGTTCTGACAGGTTTTGGAGAACCAGTAGCGGAAATTTTGAGTAGTTCGGAGAACCGGCAAATACCACCTCTGGCTGGCCCCAGAGTGAGGTGGAAATGGAGATTTTGCAGTATCCTTCCCCTGCCATGTCCACCAAGCCAAGCCCACCAAGTCATACCCACCAAGCTACACCACACCCACCAAGCCACACCCACAGAACCAGTAGTAAAAACAATTGAATTTCACCACTGGGCCAACTCCCTGAAGTTCCTTATCTAATTGTTCCCAGGAGTAGGCTGCCAAGGCATGGGAGATTCTTGTATTATAGGCAGGACATAATAAAGTAGTTAGCTTGAACTCTGCACGTGTTGGTCTTGTTATTCAGACCTGGCAGAATATTAGCTATTGCTTTTTTGTTTCAGTTAACTGAAGCTGAATTCTTCAATGAGAACTAGTGGGACTAGAGACATGTCTCTCCCCTTCCCCTACTTTAATTCCAACTACTATCATACGTGTGACCGACCTAATCATGAGCCTCGAGCCAAGCTTCAAAAGAAATCCAGTTATTTATTAGGAGCTTCATGTCGGCACATTGCAGGTGAAGCCAACTCTGACCCCATGTAAATTTAATGCCCCAATCATGACCCTATTTTCTCCCTTCCCCAGGGTATGTCATCAATCACATTCGCCAATGGAGCAATTTCATGGGTTGTAGAGATCACTCCCCTTCGGCTGCTGTGGGTAACCCTGGGAGACAGCCTTGAGAGAGATTATGCCTGGAATGTGCTCCTCTCTTTGGCTGCCATACTGCTTCATTGGTTTCCCCTTTGCCTATGGCTACTTGAGAGCAGGCCAGGGATGCTTTGTGAGTTGACATTGAGCTTCGATCACACTGTTGTGGCTGCCATATTGACTTTTTTGATCATGTCTTACAGCCACCACTGCACAGAAGGATTTCTAGTTCAAGTAGCCATCAGCTATTAAGAGTCAGAAGTAGGTACTGGAACTAGTTCTTTCAGGATACGCTTAGGATACATTTCCACCGTGGAACCTGTTGCATAGACATTTGTTACTGTTAACGTTTCTGTGGCCTCTACTGGAGTCACTGAGGAGCTGTGCAGTGGCTGCAGAAGGAAGATATCATTGTTCTGCCCCAGCTCCGCATTCCTAAGGATTGTGACACACACCAACGGTCCTTATCAAAGTTATAACGTACCAAGAATAAACAAAGTCCGGCAAAGGTTGGCAACCAGCCCAGAAAACAAGATATGATAAGACACTCACTCTTCAAAAATGCTCTGTAATAATTACATGTTGTTTCCAGCAAGAAATTACTAACTGTGTGCGACTTAAATAGGCTAAGGCAGTGGCCAATTATCCTCAAACCTTACTCTCGAGGAGACCTCCTCCTCCTGAGTAGCCACTCCTGCCTTTTGGCAGCCCTGCATGCTCGAGCATTGAGGAGAGGCTCCTCCACTTCGCTCTCTCCACTTGAAGGAGCCTCAAGGCCCAGGCTGAGTCTCTGCCTCGCACCACATCCTCTTCAGCCTCCTCGCTGTCCGACGTGAGCGCCAGCTGCACAGGCTGCTGGCGCGACCCCACACCAGCCTCCTCGTTGTCAGGATCAGCCACGATCTGCGCAGGCCACTGGCGGGCCACAACAATCATATAGTGGTATTTGCTCAAGGAAAAAAGAGAATGAGCCTAAAATTAGAGCTGGATAAAATGCACAAAAACGCCGTTTTTCAGAATCCATCTTCCTTACCCACTATGGTGGAATGTCGTTGTGCTTTGGAAGATGAGTGTATTTGCAATTACTACCGTTCTTTTCAAACGCAAAGCCTGACGGATTTGGCACACAAAGCAGTGCGTCTGAAAGTTTCATCTGAAACTTACAATTTCACGCACACGTCGGTAAAAGTGAACTATACAGTAAAACCACAGAAGGGCTGAGAGTTTGAAAAGCTAAATGTACAGGAGCAACCCAAGGAAGAGGAAAAGTTTTGCTGTGTTAAAAAAAAAAAGCAATGCATTAGAAGGATGATTTTAATTCAGATTCGATTCTGGGTTGACCTTCTAATAATGTTTTACATTTTGTTCGGCAACTTACAAAGCTATTCATCGAATTTAAGGCTGGGAATCTTGTTATGAAACTTAAGTGCCTGTTTTGCATTAAGGTAAGCCAATTGTCCACCGAAATTAGGTCTCGTTAATTAGGAAGTTGTATTTTTGTAGGTTTTGCTGCCTAGTTTATATCTATACCTGGATGAGCTGAAGTAGAAAAACACTTCCCAAAAGACTTCCATTTTAATGTTAGACAGTTTAGCATAATGTTAACATTCATTTCCAAGGAAGAACAATGTTTTGGAACTGGCTTGCGCATTATTTAAACTTTAAATGTCAAGTTAATTTTTCTGCCTAATGTGGAGAGCAGATTTCCAAATAGAACTAAAGAATGTATTTTCTTAAGATTACTTGAGTAGAATACAATGAACTTTTCAATTTGGAGTGCTTTTTTTTTTTTCCTTTAGGAAATAAAATAAACCAAGTTACCAGTCCCAATTCTGAACAAGCGTCTTCGGTGAAGAGCAAAACAACTAAATAGAAGCAAGCAAGGAACAAATTATGAATCTTTACAATTCCGTTTTGTTTGACAGGTTTCTGAGGGTATATTGTTCTATTTTACAGATTTCGAATTGAGTCGTTCCACTTCTCAGGAGATTCTTGGAAATTGTGTTTAAAAGCATCTGAGTGCCAGCCAAGTAATTTAGTCTCATCACGAAGGGAGGAAATGCATTGTAGATTTTGAATTCTCTCTCTCTCTCTTTTTTTTTTTTTTTGGTCTGCTCAAAAGTATTCTTTTGCCAAAGCACCTGAAGGCAGGACAAGAAGCAATGAATGGAAACTGATGAAAGTGAAATCCAAATTAAAAATACGGAGAAATTCTCTGACAGAGAGAACAATTAATCAATAGAAGGGGTTGCCTCCTTCTGGGTATTCCCTCACTGGCAGGGCTGGGCTTCAAAATTTTTAGCAAGGGGTTCTCTGCCAGGTTGCTGGGTCGGCAGAGGCATGATGGGCGTGGCCTAATCAGCCTCCTGCGCCACAGCGGCGGTGGGGGGTTTCCCTCCCCAGGCTCCAGAGGCTTTCCTTGAGCCTCTGGGAGGGTGAAAACGGCCTCCCCAGGCTCCAGAGGCCCTTTCACCTTCCCTGAAGCTCCACGTGTGCCCTGCACTTACCTGCATCGAAAATGGGCCATGTGGGAACTCCTGGGAGGGGTGCGGTGGGGGTGGGGTGGGGTAGGCAGGGCGGGGCCAGCCAGGAGTGGGATTTGGGGGTTCTCCGAACTGTACAGAATCGTAGGTTCTCCTGAACTCCTGAGAACCCCTAGCAGCCCACCCCTGCCCACTGGAAGTTTTCGAGAAGAGATTGGACAGACATCTGTCCGAAATGAAATAGGGTCTCCTACATAAGCAGGGGGTTGGACTACAAGATCTTCAAGGTCCTTTCCAATTCTATTATTCTGTTTCTATCTAGAAAAATGTAGGATCTGTGGTCCAGGGAGATCCTGAACGTTCTCAGAAAAGAGTGTACAAAGGTGAAAAGGTTCAACTTTACCCACCATGGAGGAATGGAAAGTGAAGACAATTGAACTTGCTAAGACAACCAAGCTGACTACTTTAATTAGAGATAGGACGTTGTCTAAATTTAATTATGATTGGAAGCCCCTTATTGACTTTTTGCGGGGGGGAAAGGAGGGGAATGATGTTATGGTATATGGCAGGGGTGGGATTCAGCCGTTTTTTGTTTTTTTTAATTTGATTTATATGCCGCCCTTCTCCGGAGACTTAGGGCGGCTTACAATGCGCTAAGCAATAGCCTTCATACTTTTGTATATTTATACAAAGTCAGCTTATTGCCCCCACAAACTGGGTCCTCAATTGACCTACCTTAGAAAGGATGGAAGGCTGAGTCAACCTTGAGCCTTGGTGAGATTCGAACCTGCAATAATTGCAGGCAGCTGATGTTAATAACAGGGCTTTAGACCACTGTACTATCCAAGGCTCTTTTGAGTCATGCCGGCCATATGACCATGAAGACGTCTTTGGACACCGCTGGCTCTTCGGCTTTGAAACAGAGATGAGCACTGCCCCCTAGAGTCTGGAATGACTAGCACATATGTGCAAAGGGAACCTTTACCTTTACCTTAATTGTAGCAAATGGCTCCATATGTCCATGCATGCAGGATGTAGGTGATAGTGTATGAATGTATATTTTCCAGTTTGTTTAGGAATACATACATCCAGAAACAATGTTGACTTGCATTTGGATGGCTCTTGGTTAGGTTTGGTCAGGTTCGGTTGAACTGGTAGCTCCGACGATCAGCTGAGAGCAAACCGGTTCTCTTCGACAATCAGCTGGCCCTGCCTGGCCCTGTGCTATACCACTATAGCAGTGTGCGCTCAGCAAACCAGTTGTTTCAGCAGGTTGAATCCCACCACCACTGGTATATGGTTTTGAGATTTGGAAAAATAGACCCTAGAGAAAATGAAAACAATAGTTGTAACTTTCCAGAGGAAAAGTTGCAGACTATAGGAACCAGGAGCACTACTCAGGTGACCCTGAGGACACAGATAAACCTCCAAGTGCTTCAAGGAAGCATCAAAAAAGATGCAAATGACCAGCTGTCTGCAAGGAATATAAATCCTTCCATTCCCCACCATCCAGTCAGAGCCGAAGAAGCTTCTTGGATGAAAAGCAAAATATAAAGGAGGGACTTCCAATTTCTTTTAAAGCAGTTAGTAGTATAAATACAAACTACTTCCAAATGCCATCATTCTGCTAAACAACTAATGCCCACTAATTCCCGCTGTCAAACTTATTAAGGCTGAATTACTATTATTCTTCTCATCTTTCCTATTACCTGTCTCATTGTCTACTTACGACTATAACTTTGTTGCTTGTATCTTTACAATTTATATTGTTTTATTTAGTTTCCTAGTAAGATTTATGTCGATTGCTGACTTACAGTGGTGAAATCCAATTTTTTTTACTACCGGTTCTGTGGGTGTGGCTTGGTGGGCATGGCAGGGGAAGGATACTGCAAAATCCCCATTCCCTTCCCACTCCTGGGGGGGAGGATATTGCAAAATCCCCATTCCCACCCCACTCCAGGGGGAAGGATACTGCAAAATCCCCATTCCCTCCCCACTCCAGGGGAAAGATACTGCAAAATCCCCATTCCCTCCCCACTCCTGAGGGGAAGGATGTTGCAAAATCTCCATTCCCTCTCCACTCTGGGGCCAGCCAGAGGTGGCATTTGCCGGTTCTCCGAACTACTCAAAATTTCTGCTACCAGTTTTCCGAATTGCTCAAAATTCCCGCTACCGGTTTTCCAGAACCTGTCAGAACCTGCTGGATTTCACCCCTGCACCCACCTTGTTGTGTCTACTGGTTGTTATCCGGTCCGGGTGACCCGTTACCACCTCAAAATATTCTTCTAACTGTGTTGCGTTGAGATTTTCATTTGCGTATGGGAATACATATTTGCCCTTTGCTACACAAATATTAGCTTCATCAACAATCGGGACAATTAAGCAAGGCACCCATGTACTGTCTTCTTCCATCTGGCTCCAATTAATCCTTGCAAGATCGACTGGGAGCACGCCGGAGGCAATCGCGATGCTCATTAACAGGGCCATTTGTTATAACCATCTGAGTTTATTCACTTACTGATGTTTCCCCTGCCCCGAAAAGTTGTAAGAGGGGGCAGAGTGGACCGTCAGAAATCCTCACGGCATGTCTGAGAAGATGTTCCTGTCAAACCCTGAAGCTGACCTAGCCAAAGCCATCTTGGAGCTTCAGTTTTGCCACACTGGATCTGAGGGGATAGGGAGGGGGGAATGGAGATAGCTGAGGTTTGTAGCCAAAGCAAAATACTTCCTCTTGGGAACCAAGGACATTCTCACACCTGGTCAGAAGGAGGAGGGAGGAGTCATGTTACCAGGCGACCGGATGGCAACTTGATTGGACCATGTGACTGATTGTTTGGGGAATCAGTCCTGTTTAAAACCAGGAAGTAATGACACCTGGGCGGGTGGGTGGAGCTTTGCTCCACCATTGCTATCAGAACATTGAACCACCAGCCAAGATCGCTACCGGATCGGGCAATCCGGTCCGATCTGGGAGTATTTCACCCCTGGGGTCAGCCTATTTTCCAAAGCACCAGAAAGCAGTACAAAAAACAATAGATGGAAAGTAATCAAAGAGAGAAGCAATTTGGGATTAAGGAGAAACTTCCTAACAGTGAGGACAATTAATCAGTGGAACAGTTTGCCTTCAGAAGTCGTGGGTGCTTCATCGTTGGAGGTTTTTAAGAAGAGACTGGACAGCCACCTGTCTGAAATGGCCTAGGACCGTGATGGCGAACCTATGGCACACGTGCCACAGGTGGCACACGGAGCCATATTGGTGGGCACATGAGCTCAGCTCCGGCACACATGTGCCTGCCAGCTAGCTGATTTTTGGGCCTTCTGGGCCCACTGGAAGTCGGCAAACAGGCCATTTCTGGCCTCTGGAGGGCCTCCTGGGGGGTAGGGAAGACTGTTTTCGCCCTCCCCAGGCTCCTAGAAAGGCTCTGGAGCCTGGGGAGGGAGCCTGAGTGGCGTAGCAGGCTAATGCCTCCTATTAAGGCAGCATTTAACATCCAGCTGCCTGCAATTACTGCGAGTTCTAATCTCACCAGGCTCAAGGTTGACTCAGCCTTCCATCCTTTCTAAGGTGGGTAAAGTGAGGACCCGGTTTGTGGGGGCAATAAGCTGACTTTGTATAAATATACAAAAGTATGAAGGCTATTGCTTAATGCATTGTAAGCCGCCCTGAGTCTCCGGAGAAGGGCGGCATATAAATATAAATAAATAAATATATATATATATAAATAAATAAATAAATAAATAAATAAATAAATAAATAAACAGAACTACCGTGCCCACTGGGCTATCATGTGCCAAAAGCAGGGGAAGCACGGGGGAGGTCGCACACACATGGACGGGGGTGGGGCACATAGAATTATGGGTGTGGGCACACATGCGCATGACCCACCACACACACACATGCTTCCCCCGCTTTTGGCCCACAATGGCAAAAAGGTTAGCCATCACTGGTGTAGGATCTCCTGTTTGAGCAGGGGGCTGGACTAGAAGACCTCCAAGGTCCCTCCCAGCTCTATTCTGATTGACTGATTGATTGATTGATTGATTGATTGATTGATGATTGAAACTTCTACTGTTAGAATTCTGTTTACTGTGAGAGGCTTGAAGGACCAAGTCAGGGAACAGGTCATCATAGAGAAAATCAATGCGGTCATTAAAGTTAATGCTGACTTGACAGCGCATAATCAAAATGTTATTCAGTACATCTACTATTTTACATAAGCTTTTACATGTAAAAGTGCTGTGGGGGTCTAAAATTCCTATTACCCTTTGTTTTCAGTCACCCCCCTTTTTGTTCATTAAGATGCGACCATGTTAGAGAAAAGAAAAACGAACAATAATTCTCAATGCGGTGTAAAAGACTCTAATTTTAGTAAATCTAAACAATAAATACAACTGTTTCCCTGACCAAATAAATAAATGCTTGATGAGGACAATACCAATGCTTTCATCCTGTTGTAATGGATCCAGGTTTGGTTACCCCATTATTTAAAAAAATGTTGGAACTCCATTGCAGAAAAGAGCAACCAAGATTATGAAGAGACTGGAGGCTAAAATACGTTAAGAACGGGTGCAGAAATCGGGCATGTCTAGCCTAGTGAAAAGAAGGACTAGGGGTGACATGATAGCAGTGTTCCGATATTCGAGGGGCTCCCACAGTAGAATGGAATGGAATGGAATGGAATGGAATGGAATGGAACGGAACGGAACGGAACGGAACGGAACGGAACGGAACGGAACGGAACGGAAGACAATAGAATAGAAATCTTTATTGGCCAAGCGTGATTGAATATACAAGGAATTTGTCTTCGGTGCATAAGCTCTCAGTGTACATAAAAGTTATAAGTGATAAATCATGGTCATAGTCATCATAAAAATACATTCATCATAAATCATAAGATACAACAGTTAGTGATAGTCATGGGATACTAAACAAGCAATCAACATAAATCAGACTAGGAAACTAAATAAAACAATATAAATCGTAAAGATACAAGCAACAAGGTTATAGTCATAAGTGGGAGGAGACAGGTAATAGGAAAGATGAGACGAATAATAGTAACATAGCCTTACTAAATAGTTTGACAGTGTTGTGGGAATTAGGGCTTGCGCAGAGGCCTCTGGAGGGTGTTTTCGGCCATTTCTGGCCTCCAATGGCCTCTGGGGGGGGGCGGGGTAGGCCATTTTCACCCTCCCCATGCTCCAGAAAAGCCTCTAGAGCCCGGGGAGGGCTGGAAATGGGCCTACCAGGCCAACGGGGAGTCTGGAAATGGGCCGTTTCTGGCTCCAGAGGTTTCAGGTAGGCCTACTTGGCCCAAAACGGGGGCTGGGGGGCATTGAATTATGGGTGTGGGACGCACACGCACGATTCCCCCACTCCCCTCACTTTTGGCATGCGACAGCGAAATGGTTAGGCATTACTGATGTAGGGTTTCCTACACAAGCAGTTGGTTGGACTAGAAGATCTCCAAGGTGTCTTCCCTTATTCTGTTATTTTCACTCTTACTATGCCCTCTCTTTAGAGTAGATACCTCCTGTTTTCCTTTTCTTTTTGGCTGTAAATCCCTGCATCCAGATTTCACTTTTCCCAAAGTCAATTGTCTACTTTGTTAAGTAACAGAAGGACAACACTTCCTACTAGATTCTAGGTGAGAGATAACTGCTACGCTAGACAAATTATCCCTGCGCTATTGATTTATATGCTAACCCCCTTAGCAATATAACCCAGCATTTTATTTTTATTTTACTTTATTTGTCTGTAACACCATGGCATTGCTGCACTTTAAGACGCCTTTATAGATCGTTGGCCAAGGAAAGCCAGTCTCTCTGTACAGCACACACACTATTTCCGGCTTTGATTTTGTAATTGATGGTGTGCATTGTGATGCTTCTGAAGCTGAGTAGGTCAAGATGGTTTTAGCTTTACAAATCTTTACCGGTCTGATTGCATTGTTTCTCCTCGCAGCCGCGTCACGCTTCATCAATTCCCTGGCTTGCTTGTAGAAAAGACATTCTATTGGACAGATTAAAGCCAACTCTGAGGTTTTTGAAAGTCTTTAGGCAAGACTTTTGGGGGGGGGCTTGTTTGTGCTGTCGATGCCCCTGAGCCAGTTAACAGTGAAGCTGTTTTGCTAAGTTTGCAACGGCGAAGCAAGCATTAGCAAGACATGTGAAAGAGTTCATCGAAGTGGCACCTTTGTTTATTAAATTTATAGGCCACCCATCTTTCTCTGCTCCATCAGCTGATCTTGAAGTAGGACATAACCCTCACTGTATTTCAGACATCGATACATTAGAGAGGGTCCAGAGATATTTTACTAGAAGAGTACTCCAATCCTCTGCTCGAAATAAAATTCCCTATCCCACCAGGCTTGAAATTTTAGGTCTGCATAGCCTCGAACTACTCTGTCTACGTCCCGACCTATTTATTTATTTATTTTATTTATAAGAGCCTGAGTGGCGTAGGAGCCTAATTCCTCCTACAAGGCAGCATTTAACATCCTGCAATTACTGTAAGTTCAAAACTCACCAGGCTCAAAGTTGACTCAGCCTTCCATCCTTTCTAAGGTGGGTAAAATGAGGACCTGGTTTGTGGGGGCAATAAGCTGACTTTGTATAAAATATACAAAAGTATGAAGGCTATTGCTTAACGCATTGTAAGCCGCCCTGAGTCTCCGGAGAAGGGAGGCATATAAATAAGAATTAAAAAAATATATATTGGTTCGATTTATATGCCGCCCTTCTCCAGAGACTCGGGGCGGCTTACAATGTGTTAAGCAATAGCCTTCATGCTTTTGTATATACCTGCTTAGTAGGGTTTTTGCCCCCCCCCCAAAGCGGTGTTCTTTTTGATACAAAGTCAGCTTATTGCCCCCACAATCCGGGTCCTCATTTTACCTACCTCGGAAGGATGGAAAGCTGAATCGACCTTGAGCCTGGTGAGATTCAAACTTGCAGTAATTGCAGGCAGCTGGTGCTACTTAACAGCACTTTAGTCTGCTGCGCCACCAAGGCTCTATGCTTAGTTCATAAGATTATTTACCAAAACGTCCTACCTGTAAATGAGTACTTTAATTTTAACCGTAATAACACAAGGGCTATCAATAGATTCAAACTCAATGTCATTCGCTCTCATCTTGATTGTAGGAAATATGGCTTCTGCAATAGAGTAGTAAATGTCTGGAATGCTCTACCTGATCCTGTTGTTAGTCTCTCTAATCCCCATACCTTTTTCCTTAAACTGTCTACCATCGACCTTACATGTTTCTTAAGAGGTCCCTCACGGGGCGTGCATAAATGCACCAGCGTGCCTACCGTCCCTTTCCTACTGTCCCCATTTATATGTAATCATTCTATGGCTATGTTTTGCCTATTTATATCCTTTTATTTGTGCCAATTTTTTTTCATGCGTCCCTGTCTTTGTCTATACCCGTGATGGCGAACCTATGGCACACATGCCAGAGGTGCCACACAGCGCCCTCTCTGTGGGCATGCGAGTCATCACTCCAGTTCAGCTCTGCTGCGCATGTCAGCTAGTCTTTGGGTCTTTGCCATGCATGCACGGGGGGGGGGGGGGAGGCACATGCACAGGAGATAGGGCATGTGCGGGGGACACGCGCATGCACAGGGCTGCATGCAAGGCTATGTGCACATGTGTGGGCCGCATTCAGGGGTTCATGCGTGGGGTGTGTGCATGCCCAGGGGGTGGGGCGCATTCATAGGGGCCATGCACGCATTGTATTTTGGGGGTTCGGGGGCGCATGCGCTTTGGGCACTCAGTCCGGAAAAGGTTGGCCATCACTGGTCTATACTGTTACTTGTTTCCTTGTACTTGTTGACAGATAGATAGATAGATAGATAGATAGATAGATAGATAGATAGATAGATAGACAGACAGACAGACAGACAGACAGACAGACCGACCAATGGTGGAATGCTGTCGGTTTAATAACTGGTTCGGTAAGTGTGCACTGCATGCATGAGCCTAAGGCTTCACTCGAACCAGTCTGAGCCAGCTGAATACCACCTCTGAATCTGCTGGAAGAATGCAGGTAGTCCCTCAACGTATGACCACAATGGAGCCCAAAGCTTGTGGTGTTAAGTGAAACATTTGTTACGTGAGTTTTGCTTGTTCCATTTTATGACCTTTCCTGCCTCCGTTGCTAAGTGAATCACTGCAGTAAGTGATAAGATTGGCCAGGAGCCAGTGTCTCTGATCAGAGTGAGAACGAAGGTGATAAGTCGTGGCTGGATCCACGCCAGCATCGGCGAGATAAACGTTCGCAGAAGATGAGGAGGCGTGCCAGGGATAAAGCTGAGTCACTGGACCATACCCCACAGGCTATAAAAGGGAGTGTGGTGGTCATTCAAACTCTGTGACGGACAAAGCTAATTTCTGCAAGTCACTTTGTGCAACGCCTAAATCTGTTGAAGGCTTTTGAGCTGGACTGTTTCCAAATCGGTGTGTATTTGTGTATGTTATCTGGTGGAGACACAACCCCTCCTTCTTGTAGTAAAGCACTTGGCAGTCGGTTCTTGTGCTGCTGCCAAGTACCTGATAACGGACATTGTTTGTTTGAGCTATTTTTTAACCCAACGGTGGCTGTTTGAGGGTGTGTGGGGGGGGGGGGGAGACGGGGACAGAACACATAAAGCCAGTTGTAGAAGATACCACAACTGTTTCGTTAAAACAGTTGTAGAAAACAGTTGAGAATGAGGATGAGGTCAAATGTGTTACCTGTTTAGAGCAGTGGTGAAATTCATTTTTTTTACTACCAGGTCTGTGGGCATGGCTTGGTGGGCATGGCTTGGTGGGCGTGGCAGAGGAAGGATACTGCAAAATCTCCATTCCCACCCCACTCCAGGGGAAGGATACTGTAAAATCCCCATTCCTTCCCTACTCCTGGGGGAAGGATATTGCAAAATCTCTATTCCTACCCCACTCTGGGACCAGCCAGAGGTGGTATTTGCCGGTTCTCCGAACTACTCAAAATTTCCACTACCGGTTCTCCGAACTACTCAAAATTTCCGCTACCGGTTCTCCAGAACCTGTCAGAACCTGCTGGATTTCACCCCTGGTTTAGAGTCTCTACACCCTGTAAGATACCTAAGTCCAGCCCCCATGAATTCCATTGACTCTAATCTGGTGCCAATTTTCCTTAACCATTAGAAGATCAGATTCTTGGGTAAAGGTAGGATGAAATAAAGTGGTAATACTTTTGAACTTAATCCTGACTCCTGGTTTCTTGTGCTTGACAGCAGTGTTCCTATAAGAACTCAAAGTGAAAAGTCAAAGAGTGAAAGTGGCAGATGGTTTTACATTTTACAGACACCTGTATTGACTTGATTTGTCTATATTTATTGCAAATATGGTATAGTTGGCAGACGGTTGGATTAGGGCCAAGCAGAACAAGGTCAGGACCACATTCATCTGTGAAAGACTTTGGCTCAATCGTGAACTCTTAAATAAACTCACTCATAAGGTAGTTGTCATGAGGATAACATTAGAAGGCCACCATTATAGTTGCAGGAAAAGTGGAATATAAAAAATATAAACATCATCGCAATCATCGTCATGTTATTTGGAGATGCTTTGTACTTGTGGTGCAACCAGGGGTGGGATTGAAAAATTTTAGCAACCAATTCTCTGCCCAGTTGCTGGGTGGGCATGACCACGGTGGTGTAACCTACTCGGCCTCCTGTACCACGGGGGGGGGGGTGCCCTCCCCAGGCTTCAAAGGCTTTTCTCAAGCCTTCCTTGGGCTGTGGAGGCCCTCTGGAGGCTGGAAACAGGCCCATTTCCAGACTTCTGGTACTTCTAGTAGGCCCATTTTTCCCTTCCCCAGGCTCCGGAGGCATTCCTCAAGCCTTTGGAAGGGCAAAAACAGGCTCCCCTGGGCTCCAAAGGCCCTCCGGAGGTCAGAAACAGGCCTGTTTCCAGACTTCTGGAATTTCCAGGAGGCCCGTTTTTCGCCCTCCCAGAGCCTCCGTGCAGGCGCTGCACTTACTTGGCATCCAAAATGGGCCATGTGGAGACTCCTGGGAGGGGAGGGGTGGGTGGAGTCAGCCAGTCCTTGCAACTACCGGTTTGTCGAACCAGGTGTGAAATTAGTATCCGGTTCATCCAAATTGGTCCGAACCGGCTGAATCCCAGCCCTGTTAGAAAGTTCTCTTTCTCTGGAAATTTGATGTGTTGGTGAGCAATGAAGAAAGTTGTTGGCTCCAAATTGTAACAGCATGACCAATTTTACAGACACCGTAGTTGATTTGTTCAGAAGAGAAACTAAAATACTAGCTTCTATTTTTTTCCAGGCTCTAATAGCATGACCACTTTGACAGAAAACCTAGTTGATTTGTTCAGGAGAGAAAATAAAATACTAACTTCCATTTCTTCCAAACCGTAATAGCATGACCACTTTGACAAGAGAACTTAGTTGATTTGTCCAGAAGAGAAAATAAAAATACTAACTACTGTTTCTTCCGCCTTCTCCATTTTTTTGGGTCACTAAATAATTTGCTATTCTACACTGTGGCAATAGAAATTATTTTTTTGAAAGCTATAGTTTTTCCAGCTGAGAAGATCTTAATCCATATTGTCCTAGATACCTGCTCTTTCAATTGACATAAGAATAACTAGCAGGCTACTCAGAGGGGCGAAAAAACGTTGCCATGTTCTGTTTTCAGTGCCTCTAGATACAAAATCAAAGAAAACGGTATTCAAAAGGGATTCTGAAAGTAGAGCACAGAAAGCAATTCTTGTTAACTAACAAGGATTTCCCTCCCCCCCCTTTTTATATCCCTTCTTGTAGGAAGCAATTAAGTGTGTCTCATACTTAATACCTATAAACAGGTGACTTCCAGAGAAGAAATGGCAAAATGAAGATAGCTCCACTAAAAGAGGAACCGATAGACACGACGAGATGAAGAGCAGGCCAGTAGACTGATGCATGGATAATCTTGAGGAAGTATGGCGAACATATTAGAGTTTCGGCTTCAGTATGTGTCCTTCCAAAGAACGATTAGAGTTGATTTGCATTAGGATTGACTTGTCCCTATTAGAATACAATTTTTAACTGCGTATGTGTCAAGACTTATTGTTAAACTGACCGTGCAGAAAAAGAGGGATAGGAAAATCCAAGATGCAGAGGACTTACTTCCATCCCACATTACACAGGGGAACTCTTTTGATCTCAACAATGTTCAAAAAAGGTAAAAGTGTTGGCATCAACACAGGCAGAAATTTTCTGGTAGTCATTTCATCCAGATGTCTATGAAGATTCTCAGTCATCCATGCCATGGTTGTCCCAAAGGAGCTCTTTCAAGAGGCAATTGGACTTTCTGGTTTTCCTTTGAAGGCATTTCACTTCTCAACCAAGAAGCTTCTCCAGCTCTGACTGGATATCATCGAGATGCTCGAAAAATTGCCAAATAGTCAATTATTCAGCATCTGAACAGTATACCGCATGAGTCAAAAAGAGGGCTGTGAAAATATTTACAAACCCCTCGCATCCTAGACATAAACTGTTTCAACTCCTACCCTCAAAATGATGCTATAGAGCACTGCACCCCAGACCACCCCAACGATGCCCTTGAAGTGATGTCCCAGTGCCTGGAGGCTGTGCGGACCTGGATGGGGAGGAACAGGCTCAGGCTCAACCCCTCCAAGACTGAGTGGCTGTGGCTCCCGGCATCCCGATATAGTCAGTTGACTCCATCGCTGACTATTGGGGGTGAGTCTTTGGCCCCCACAGAAAGGGCTCGCAATCTGGGAGTCCTCCTGGATAGGCAGCTGTCCTTAGAGGACCATCTGACGGCTGTCACCAGGGGGACTTTCTGTCAGGTTCGCCTGATTCGCCAGTTGCGGCCCTTTCTTGATCGGGATTCCCTGTGCACAGTCACTCACACCCTTGTCACCTCTCACCTTGATTACTGTAATGCTCTCTACATGGGGCTCCCCTTGAGGGGCACCCGGAGGCTCCAACTGGTCCAGAATGCGGCCGCGCGGGTAGTGATGGGAGCAACGTGGCGCTCCCATGTAACACCACTCCTGCGCGAGCTGCACTGGCTCCCAGTGGTCTTCTGGGTGCGTTTCAAGGTGTTGGTTATCACCTTTAAAGCACTCCATGGCATAGGACCTAGTTATCTACGGGACCATCTACTGCCACAGATGACCTCCCATCGACCCGTGCGCTCCCACAGAGAGGGCCTCCTCGGGGTGCCGTCAGCCAAACAATGTAGGCTGGCGACCCCCAGGGGGAGAGCCTTCTCTGTGGGGGCACCTACCCTCTGGAATCAGTTACCCCCCGAGATAAGGAAAATCCCAGACCTCAGTGCCTTCCGTTGTGCCCTGAAAACTTACCTCTTCAAACAAGCCGGGCTGGCTTAAGCAGTATTTTAAATTTTAAATTTTATGGGGATTGGTATTTTTAATTTGAGCCGAAATTTATTATTCTATTTTTAATTGTTCTTATTGTTTATATTATGTGTTTTTTAATTCCGGCTGTACACCGCCCTGAGTTCTCAGGGAGAAGGGTGGTCTATAAATTTAATATAAAACAAAAAACAAAAAACTAGACAGTTTTTTCCCGAACGCCCTCACTCTGCTAAATAAATCATTTCCTCAACACTGTCAAACTATTTGTTAAGTCTGCATTACTATTAAACTTCTCATCATTCCTATCACCCATCTCCTCTCATTTACGACTGTATGACTGTAACTTTGTTGCTTGTATCCTGATGATGTATGTTGACATTGATTGTTTTCTGATTGTTTATTTGTACCCTATGACTATCATTAAGTGTTGTACGTTATGATTCTTTATGAATGTATCTTGTCTTTTTATGTACACTGAGAGTGTATGCACCAAAGACAAATTCCTTGTGTATCCAATCATACTTGGCCAATAAAGAATTCTATTCTATGCTATGCTTTCTCCTATTTCATCTAACCAGGTCTAACTTGGTGCCTTGGTGGCACAGCAGACTAAAGTGCTGTTAAGTAGCACCAGCTGCCTGCAATTACTGCAAGTTCGAATCTCACCAGGCTCAAGGTTGACTCAACCTTCCATCTTTTCGAGGTAGGTAAAATGAGGACCCGGATTGTGGGGGCAATAAGCTGACTTTGTATAAAAAAGAACATTGCTTTAGGAGGGGCCGAAAGCCCTACTAAGCAGGTATATACAAAAGTATCAAGGCTATTGCTTAATGCATTGTAAGCCGCCCTGAGTCTCCGGAGAAGGGCAGCATATAAATTGAACCAATCAATAAATAAATACAATAAATAAACTTATTTACAGAAATAACAAAATATTACAGAATAGCAGAATTGGAAAAGCTCTTAAAGGTATTCTAGTCCAACCTTCTGCTTATGGCAGGAAACCATATGCCATTTTGGACAATCTCTTCTTAAAATCCCCCAGTGTTGGAGCATCCACAACTTCTGAATGCAAGCCATCCCACTGATTGTTCTGATCATCCGGAAATTTCGCCTTAGTTCTAAGTTGGAACTCTCTTTGACGAGTTTCCATGTATGCATATTATATTTCAGTGCCTAAATAGAGCTAAGAATGTGTATTTTGAATACAAACAGTGCCCATTAGAGGCAGAGATGGGGATGTCACACATTTTGTCCAAATTTCAAAAGAGATCCAGTTCACAGACTCCAAGCTAAGAGCTAAACTGGAACAATATCATTTTTGCATATATTGTATTCCGCAGCCGAGCATTCTTATCAAACACATTTTTGGAATGTCGACGAATGCAGAAGAAAGGGAAGATGATGGATAAGGTTGACAGACGGGTTCCAGAACTCGCTGGAATGTCCTTGAAAGAGTAACGGATTAATGCTGAGGTGGTGAGCATTTCTCCTTCAGGTCTCCAGGGTTCAAACCCAATTTAGAAATCCTAACACAGAGGGTAATCCAGACTGAAAACAGATTTGTTTTACTTAAGTGACAGAAAAGGTGTCCTTCTTAAATGCCAATAAATGCCCTTCTAATATTCCAGCCGGTAACTTTTTTTTCCAATATTTCATTAGCACCCCCCAAGAGTGACACCGGACTGCCACTCAACTTGTCAACTCTAGTCTTGAATAAGCAAATCTCTCTGGACATTTTTATCCTTGACGTGTTCCACATTTTAATAGGAAAACGTCTGAGAGAACAATTCAGAGTTTATTTTCTGTTCAGCAAGATCGGTGGCTCTTATTTCAAAGGTAGGTTTCTTCTCTCTTGCCCATCTTCCCTCTAAAATTGCCAAGAAGGCATTCAGAGTTGTTAACTTAATCTTGCCTAGCTTCTTCTCCGGTAATATTGTACTGCAAACTAGGGCATACAAAACCTTTGCCAGACCAATTCTTGAATACAGCTCAGCTGCTTGGAACCCACACCGCATATCGGACATTAATACAATATTTCACAAGAAGAGTCCTCCACTCTTCTTGCTCACAACAGAATACCTTATGCCACCAGGCTTGAAATTTTGGGCTTAGACAACTTAGAACTACGCCGCCTTCGGTCTGACCTAAGCGTAGTACACAAAATGATCTGCTACAACGTCCTACCTGTCAATGACTACTTCAGCTTCAACCTCAATAATACACGAGCACACATTAGATACAAACTTAAAGTGAACCGCTCCAAACTTGATTGCAGAAAATACGACTTCAGCAACAGAGTGGTCAATGCCTGGAATGCATTACCTGACTCTGTGGTTTCATCCCCAAACCCCCAAAATTTTAACCTTAGACTGTCTACTGTTGACCTCATCCCATTCCTAAGAGGTCTGTAAGGGGCGTGCATAAGCGCACCAGCGTGCCTACCTGTTGTGGCCCGTCAGCGGCTTGTGCAGATTGTAGCTGATTCCGACAATGAGGAGGCTGATGTGGTGCTGCGCCAGCAGCCTGTGCAGCTGGCGCTCGAGTCGGACAGTGAGGAGGCTGGAGAAGATGTGGTGCCAGAGGCAGAGATTCAGCCTTCAGAACCTCCAGAAGCTCCTTTAAGTGAAGAGGATGAAGAGGAGGAGCCTCTTCTCAATGCACAGGCGCGCAGAGCTGCCAAAAGGCAGGAGTGGCTCCTCAGGAGGAGGTCTCCTCATGAGTAAGGCTTGGGCCTAATTGGCCACTCCCTTAGCCTACTTAAGAAGGAACGCTGCTTGCAACAAGCTGTAGAGAGCAACTTCAGTTCACTCTCCTTCGTGTCTGCAAAATTGCTTCTGGGCTTTCTGCCAACTCTAGTAAGACTGTGATTACCTTATCTTAGAATTCTGGTAGGCTGTTAAAACAGTTCATTAACAGCCTTTGAATGATAAAGACGAAGTTATTTGAGTAAAATAAGCTTTGTATAGAGTTTGTGTGTGCTGCCTTCTTTGGGGTCCGTAGCTGGGACAGAACACTACCGCCCCTGTCCTACTGTCCCACATTTATCCGTATCCATTTCCTGTACTCATAATTATGTTTATATTTATATCTGTTATCTTATACCAGTTTGACAAACTAAATAAATATATAAAAAAAAATTTGGGGGGGGGTTGCATTTGGAGAAGATTCCCACAAAGTGCGCGTTCTTTTTGGTCCTGAATCACGCTGCAATTGTATTAAGTGTGGAAAATGTTCACTTCTGCATTTATGTCTAGGAAGCAGCTTTTTTAAAAAAAAGAATTACCTCTAACTCTTGCTGACCTAGGTATTCCTTCACTAATGTATTTATAAGGACTTTTCTTCTGTTATCCTGTATATATTTGTAACCGTTATTTAGGTCATGCTATCTACTAGCATTGCAAAAGCTCTTGGTTGGTACAGGAAGTTTTTTAGAACTCTGGAAGCTGGAAATATAAATAATGGAGGAGAATCCACCTATCACATTTGATAGGACACAATTGCTAGACTGCTACAGTAGTGGTCAAAATCGGGGAAACCTTTTGGGAAAAGTGTATTTTTGAGGTTTGATGGCTAATAACACCACTTTTTTTGGGGGGGGGGGAGTTTCAAGGTAATCCTATTCCACTGCTGGAATGGCCTGGGAATAGCCCAGAACCCAACTGAAAATCTATGGAGCCGACTAAGAAACTTGTTCGTCAGAAGCGACCCAGCAATAAAAGCGACCCAGCAATAAATAACCCAGTTAATAGAAGCAATCATTCAATCTTGGATTCACATTATAACAGCTGCAGAACTAAAGGACTTGGTTCACTCTTAGGGAAGATGTTGTAAGGCCGTCATTCATGCTAAAGGTTACCCAACTATTAACTGACATGCTGATAATTTTTGTATATCTCGTTTTTTCTATGGTGATCGTTTTTGTATATCCCATTTTTTTCTACATGTTTCACTTTTCTTCTTTATACCGTAACTGCTATTTAAATAGCAAATCCTTCATAAAAGTTATTGCATTACATTCTTGATTAAATTATCTTTCCATTGATATATAAGTTTATGGTGCTACTCCAAAAAGAAATAAATGGTGTTATTAGTTAGTTTTAGAAAATACACTTTTCCCAAAAGGTTTCCACAATTTTGGCCACTACTGTAAGCATGAAGAGAATACTCTTCGAAGCTGGAAGAACCTTAAAATTTACAGAATTCCAACTAACTATTCAGGGGTTTTTCTTTATGCAAATCATCACAATAAAGTATTGCCAGGTTTTTGCACAATAGCATTCCGTATTTGCATTCGCAAGTGATTTCCTCGTGGATCTCTTTAGATAGCTTTTTTAGAGTTCGGTCTAAATTTATTATTTGTTTCTAACCATAACAAAATCTGTCTATCTATCTTCATGTGCAGGGTCTCCACCAGATGGCCGCGGTTTATTCATAGTTCACAGGATATCCAAATGCAAGTTTAAAAATTCTTAAGATCGTAGAAGAGTGTTCCAGCTTGAAATCTGCAGGAGTCCAAGTGGCAAAGCCAACACTTTAGGTGACACTTTACCAGCCTTCCAAGATTTTTGTTTTGTTTGATTGTTTCACCCACAACATAGACTATTCCACTCCTGGACCATCAGATTGGAAGCTATTGCTTTCAAACTTTAAAATATGTGAAATCTGCCCATTTATTTTTGCAATTCTTCTTTCTCTCTTTAGCCCCTATCTAGAATTTTTCCAATTCTTCTTTCTGTGTACTAAGATATGCTACTCTACAAAGAATGTTACTCCACAAAAGCAATAATTCCCACATGGAATGGAATGGAATGGAATGGAATGGAATGGAATGGAATAGAATAGAATAGAATAGAATAGAATAGAATAGAATAGAATAGA
>WNWU01000068.1:2641577-2653733 GCA_012654045.1 Ptyas mucosa
GGACGGGAGGGGGGAGGGGGAGGGGGGAGGGGAGGGGAGGGGAGGGGAGGGGAGAGAAGGAAAGGAAAGGAAAGGAAAAGGAGAGGAGAGGAGTGGCAAGTGGGCCACGCCAAACGGACTGCACCAAATCGGTGGCAATGAATGGGCAAAGGCAGATTTTTTTCCCCTTGTTTTCCTCCCCCAAAAAGGTAGGCGTGTCTTATGGTCCGAAAAATATGGTAGATATAAATGTGCAATGCAAACACAAATATAAACGCATACACAGATATCTCATACAGGAAATCGTCAACTTCTAACCATTCACTCGGTCACCATTCGGATTTACAATATTTATTTGTTTACGAAGAAGGCACAGAAGAGGCTGTACTTCCTGAGAATGCTCAGGAAGATAAATCTATCTCAGCATCTACTTCTGTCCTACTATCACAGCACTATTGAGAGTGTCCTGACATATGGCATTCTTGCATGGTATGGGAGCAGCTCTGTAGCAGACAGAAAAGCTCTACAGAGAATCATTAAAACTGCCCAGAATATCATCGGACTCCAGCTACCAGCCCTGGACGACATCTTCGAATCTCGCTGTTTGAGGAAGTTGCATAACATTCTCAGAGACTCTTCCCATCCTGCTTACAATCTTTTTGGACTGTTGCCTTCTGGCAGAAGATACAGAACAATTAAAACTCAGACACACGTTTTCTGAATAATTTTTATCCCAGAGCTATAATTGCACTCAACAATGAACTAAAGGGCCACCATCAGTGAGCTGTTGGACAGCATTATTTGGTCTGCTCTATGGATGCTTGGGTGGCTTAGGGGTGGGGAATTTGTGGTGGTGGGGTGTGTCTGGGGATTGTCATGTGTGTTGGGCTTGGTCTCTGGGTGTTATGTGAATTTCGTTGTATACAAACATTAATAAGATAGCTTGTCATCTAATCATTCCTTCCAATTTGTTCACAATTAGATTTAATGCTGTTCGCTAATGCAGGGATTATGCCGTTTTATGTGCATGATTTGCAAAATTGTTTATTCATATGCACACACACCAACGCACATATATCAGGGACTTTGCAGGTTGTAGAAGTCACTCCCTCCGTCCGCTGTGGATCTCCATGGAGATGGCCTTGATGTTTGCCGGCTGGAATGTGCTTTGTTTTGACTGAAGTTCCTCGATGCAGCTGCAAGTCTCGATTCCCCATCTCCTCTCCCCTACTTATGGCAACTCGAGAGCACGTCAGGAAGGCTTTGCAAGTTTTTTTTTTTAATTTGATTTATATGCCGCCCTTCTCCGGAGACTCAGGGCGGCTTACAATGCGCTTAGAATACAGAGTTGACATCTGTATTCTAAGATCTTCTCTAAGATGCTGTCTTAACTTCGGCTCCATTGGTCTTTAAGTGGGTACCGCTGTTGCTGATTTGAAGTTAGCTAATTGTTCATGCATAAAGGAAGAATAGAAACAGCTTCCCTAGCTAAATCCCCAGCAAATCCTTGCTGAAACAGAACCCCCAGCGTAGACATTGGAGAAGGAAACAGCAAGTCTGGCGAGGAGATGAGCTTAAAATACATTTAGAATGAGATGATTATGCTAAAATATAAATATATTTTGCTGAATCCATAAAGTAATGCTATACTACGTGGAAAGAGGAGCTTAGAAGGGAAGGGCTCCTCTGCTACGTTACTGGAAATTAAGGGTAAATGTGCTGATGACTGCTGAACGTTTTACATGCAAGCTAAACAATGTTAATAAACGTTAAGTCTCCGATAAAGACCTAAGAGGAGTTGGCTTAAGGTGGGAGTATCTATAAAAAGGTACTATTGAAGGAGTGTCTATGGAGATTCTCAGTCATTCAGGTCAGGGTTGTCCCAAAGATGCTTTTTCAAGAGGCAGCTGGAAGAAGACGTTTCGCTTCTCATCCAAGAAGCTTTTTCAGCTCTGACTGGATGGTGGGAAATGGAAGGATTTATATTCCTTGTAGACAGCTGGTCATTTGCACACTTTTAGAGAGTTGTTGAGGCCACTTGGAGGTTTTATCTGGGTCCTAAGAGTCACCTGAGTGGTGCAAATGGATACAAAGCCTTCTTGGAACTGTTGAAAGGACTGTGTTGTAGATTGGAGATAGATGGTGTCGTACAGTGGTGAGTTCCTCCCGGTTCAGCCCGGTTCGGCTGAGCCACTAGCTGTGATGATATGATGTCACCGAACTGGTTCTCTTTGTTCAGGAGCTGGACCCTCCCCCCCTCGTTATTCTTATCTTTTATTTGGCCCCACCCCCAATCTATTTGCTGCCTCCCAAGTCCCAACTGATCAGCTAGAGGGGAAAAAACTGTTTAAACTCTTGCCACGGGGCTTCAAAGGGCCGCCCTACAGCTGATCAGTGTTAAAAGGCAGTGTGGCAGTAGACCAGTGCACTCGAAAAACGAATGGGTAGACCGGTGCCTCCAAAAACAAATGAGTAGACCGGAACGCTCCAAGAACAAATGGGTAAACCGGTACAGCTCTGCAAGCAGTTAAAAGACTGGTAGACCAGTACCTCTGCTAAATCCTAAAGAATTGTCACATGACCATCAAGCCATGCCCACAAAATAAGCCACGCCTACAGAACCAGTAGTAAAAAATTTTAGAACCTAACCCTGGTGTTGTATCTTCTCAACCCTCTTTTGAGAGAGACATACATGGTCTCTTTGACCCCTCTTTCAAACCAGCGGTCTTCTCTGTCCACCATTCAGTCAGAGCTGAAGAAGCTTCTTGGGTGAGAAGCAAAACATCTTCAAAGAAAAAAAAAACAGGTAGTCCAGTTGCCTCTTGAAAAAGCACCTTTGGAACTATTGAAGGAGTGGTCTTTGCACAGGCCCAGTGAGTGGAATGGGATATATTGCCACAGCCAACTCACCATAGTCAACTCACTGTGGCAAACTCAGAGTGGACAATTCACCCCAGCCAACTGACTGCAGGACAACTCGCCATGTCCAACCCACCACAGGCTAACTTGCTGCAGGACAATTCAACAATTCAATCAAACTGTTTAAAATCATTTTAAAAAATTATTTTGATTTCTGTCATTCACATTTCGTTTGGTCTCTCCTTTTGTATCCTTTTTCTTAATGGTTCTAGTCCATCATTTCTTGGATATTAGCATAACTCTTGTCTTGCAACGAGTTGGCCGCAATGAGTTTGCAGCTCCGAGATGGCTGTGTCGAGTTATCCTAGACCGCTAGCGGAAATGATACCCCTGTATCAGTGGTGGGTTTCTACCGGTTCTCCCTGGTTCAGGAAAACCGGTAGCAGCGGTGGTGGGAGGCTCCACCCACCCGCTCGGAGGTCATCACGGATGCACTGTGCATGCACAGAAGGTTCTGTGCATGCACAGAAGTGCCACACACAAGTGAAGCGCATGCTCCCAGTTCCAAAACAGTAGCGAAGGTACCATATTTTTCGGCGTATAAGACGCGCCAGAGTATAAGACGCACCTTAGTTTTTGGGGAGGAAAATAAGAAAAAAGCTAATTGGCAGGTGGATCGGCCTCCCGGAATACCCCCAATCAGCTGTTCCCAGAGGTGAATTTTAGCAACGGGTTCCGTTTCAGAAAAAACTTTTTTTTCCTGCCTCTGAAACCCTCTGAAACAGAGCTTCAGAAAAAAAGCCTCTGAAACTCTGTTTAGAGGCTTCTTTTCTGAAGCTCTGTTTGGGGGCTTCTTTTCTGAAGCTCTGTTTGGGGGCTTTTTTTCTGAAGCTCTGTTGGGGGGCTTCTTTTCTGAAGCTCTGTTGGGGGGCTTTTTTCTGAAGCTCTGTTTGGGAGCTTCTTTTCTGAAGCTCTGTTTGGAGGCTTTTTTCTGAAGCTCTGTTTGGGGCTTCTTTTCTGAAGCTCTGTTTGGAGGCTTTTTTCTGAAGCTTCATTTCTGATGCTTTTTTCAGCCCCTGAAACCTCCGTTTGAGAAGCTGGGTGGGGCTACATTCAGAGTATAAGATGCACCCAGATTTTCACCCTCTTTTTGGGGGGGGGGGAAAGGTGCGTCTTATACTCCAAAAAATACAGTAAGTGAAACCCACTACTTCCCTGTAACCTTTCTTCTGTGCAGAATAAAGCTTTTGTAAATCTACACCTCGGTGTGCACGATATATTGGGCATTGCATGCCAGGCGGAACCAGTTTTCTGGGACAACGCCATTTTCTCTAGCCAATTAAACCACGATCATGCCACTCTTTAATGGTTAAATTGAATGCCATTCCCATTCTTCTGAATAAGGAGGCCACTTCCGTGAAACAATTTTCTCAAAGCGCCAGGGTTTTGCGTTCAGTTTAGCTGTTTCAAGGTTGGGGATGCTCGGGGCTCAAATTCCTACTTTGGGAACCCTCCGTGGCTCTCATTAGTTTCTCCAAATTATCGTGCATCTCAAATATCTAAGGGCTAACTTTCTTCTTTTACACGGCGCTCGCTACAATTATTCTGAACAAAACAAAATTCAGGCTTTCTCTTCTATGGATTGAGGACAAGAATAATGTTTTTTGACTGAATGGAGAATTGCTATTTAATTGCCCAAAGATATAGCTAATGGAGTAAAAACATAGAAAAGCATGTTCTGGCTGCAAAACAAGCACATTCTGAAAAATAATCTTCTGATATTAAGGTCAGTTGGGAAGAGATTTTTTTTCTGGGACTAATTGACTTCTACCTGCTCCATTACAGCAGTAAATAACAGAAGCGATGCTTTCTTTCCAAGTTAATGTCGTGGAGGGGGAGGGGAAACCTTTAAAAAAAAACCTAGCTAAAGAGAGCCAGCAGCAGCCTGAATTAAAATTGTCTGCCTCATTAAAAAATAGCAAATGAATAAGAATAATATGCACCTTGAGATGAGCGATAAATAATGGTTTCTTTTTTTCACTTTTCAAATCAAAATTAAACTTTCACCTAATGCCCTAATCATCTCTCCTTGAGAAAATGAAGCTTTTTTAAAAAATAAAATCTGTTTTAGGGCATTCATTTACATTTTATAACATGGTGTCCTGATTTAAATGAGAAGAGACTCTTTTTTTGCATTTGAGCCAGCAGATGTAAAGAACAGATTATCGGGCACCCCAAGACTTGGTCTTTTAGTTCTTAATCAGCCAGGATGTTCATTAAGGACCTTAAGCCATTCATTATAAAGAAACTTAACTAACATGAGGAGGAGGAGAAGAAAAAGCAAGGGAGCAAAAATTCCCAACTCTGTTTTCTCTGCAGGATAGAAGAAATGCTGAAGCTGAAGTCTGGTATTCAAATATTTAATAACTAGTAGCTGGATACCCATGCTTCGCTATAAAACTATGTGATCGGGTATGATAAATTGACAGTTAAAGCTCAATGAAAAATTATGTAGAATGTGTAACTCCTTAGCATCAGAGCGTGTTAATATAAGGCTACTGGCAGTTGGAACAGAGTTCTTTACAGGTGGGGAGGGGGAGTAGAATGTCTAAACTCCCAGCCCACAGGCCAGATGAGTCACGCCCATGCCACGCCCATGCCTTGTTTAGCAAAGGGGTAACACCATAGCATGTTAATGTTCCAACTGGCAGTTGGAACAGAGGTCTTTTCAGGTGGGGAGGGGGAATAGAACATCTAACTCCTTAGCATCAGAGTGTGTTAATATAATACTATATAAGAAATACTAATGATCTGATGGTTATTTCGAAAATCCTTTCTTAACAAGCACCTAGAAGCCAAGAGGAACATACGTGCCAAGTTTCAAGTTTTTGTGCCAGTAGAAAAAGCGAAACAATTACTCAGGCATTATCAAAACATTGGACAGGTTCAACCATTATCAAAATACTTTTAACCATTGAACGATTCCAATTTTAAGCAACCCCGGTGTGTTTTGCAAAGATTAGTTGTATACATGAAGAGCTGGTCTCCTCTTTTTCTTCTTATGAATCACAATGACAGACACTTGATCAATATTTTGTGGTCCCTAGGATCCTTCAACGGATCTTCTTCTTTTAACTACAAAAACCGGCTTTTCCCCTTTTTTTGGCAAGGAAACCATCGCTTCTCAATGAAGACCCAATACAATCTCAACAAGGCAATTAATCATTTTTATGCTGGTTGTGACATGGAAATAATTACGGATTGGCATTTGTCCTATACTTCCCAAGATGAAGATGAACTAGGAGAAAAATCAAAGAAAATGTATTTTCCTGGAAACTGAGTTGGAAGTCAACATACTGCTAGACCTCTTCAGAGAGTTCGTAATCTTGACGGCACTTATTTTTTTTTATACAGAAAAGGGTTGTTTTTCTTTATCTTAGAATGTATTCATTCCAATGGTCAGCTCGGATAATAAAGGAAAACAGTATATTTATTGAGCAACTGTCAGGCTTGAAGGATGAGGAACGTATAAAGTTCCAGATTAGTGATTTATTTTTATTTATTTATTTTTTTTGTTTGATTTATATGCCGCCCTTCTCCGGAGACTCAGGGCGGCTTACGATGCGCTAAGCAATAGCCTTCATACTTTTGTATATTTATACAAAGTCAGCTTATTGCCCCCACAAACTGGGTCCTCAATTTACCTACCTTAGAAAGGATGGAAGGCTGAGTCAACCTTGAGCCTGGTGAGATTCGAACTTGCAATAATTGCAGGCAGCTGGTATTAATAACAGGGTGCTTTAAACCACTGTACTACCAAGGCCCTTATTTATTCCCTGTGCACACTAGAACATAGACAACTGATGGTCAGCACTAAGTTGGTGCTAGCTATGAGTTAATGGAATTCAAGAGGGGTTGGGCTTAGACCGCTTGTGGGAATCTAACGACTCCAGACTGATGACATTCTTGATACCTCCCTCCCCCAGGCTCTGCCTCTCCTTTCTCCGACAGCAGGTTGTAATAAATTAGACACCAGTAGAACCATTGAAGGGACATGGTGGATCAGCAGCTAAGATGCTGAGCTTGTCAATCAGAAGGTCGGCAGTTCAACAGTTCAAATCCCTAGTGCCGCGTAACGGGGTGAGTGCCCATTACTTGTCCCAGATTCTGCCAACCTAGCAGTTCGAAAGCATGTTAAAAAATGCAAGTAGAAAAATAGAAATCACCTTTGGTGGGAAGGTAACAGCATTCCGTGCGCCTTTGGCTTTTAGTCCTGCTGGCTACATGACCACGGAGATGTCTTTGGACAGCACTGGCTCTTCAGCTTTGAAATGGAGATAAGCACCGCCCCCTAGAGTCTGGAACGACTAGCACATATGTGCGAGGGGAACCTTTACCTTTACCTTTTAGAATCATTGAGGGGTATGGTCCAGGGGTCGGTTCTAAAGTTCTGTGGGTGTGGCTTATTTTGTGGGCATGGCTTGATGGTTATGTGACAATTCTTTAGGATTTAGCAGAGGTACTGGTCTACCAGGCTTTTAACTGCTTGCAGAGCTGTACCGGTCTACTCATGTATTTTTGCAGGCACTGGTCTACTCATGTATTTTTGCAGGCACTGATCTCATGTATTTTTGAAGGCACTGGTCTACTCATTTGTTTTCTTTTAACACTGATCAGCTGTAGGGCAGCCCTTTGAAGCTCCGCGGCAAGAGTTTAAACAGTTTTTTCCCTCTAGTCATCAGCTGGGACTCAGGAGGCAGCAATAGATTGGGGGTGGGGCCAAATAAAAGGTAAGAATAACATGGGGGGTGCGAGGGGCGGGGGGGCGGGGGGCGCAGGGGGGCACGGGGGGCAGAACCAGTTCGGTGACATCATATCGTCACTGCTACTGGCTCGGGAGAACCGGGCCGAACCGGGAGGAACCCACCACTGATACGGTCATATCAAATACAGAATAATCTATACAGAATATATCACCAAGAACCATCTGTATGATTATTTAGCCTTGGGCTGAAAGAGAATTTAAGCATGATGTGAATATCTGGGTGTGACCCAGGACAACCATACTGGGCTACAAAAATATGGATAACCACAAAATGGCAGGATCAGGAGTGTTCTGCATTGCTTTGCTTCCATCTAGTGTCTGTGCACCTTTGAGTCATAGTTGACTCCTGACGGTGCCTGAATTAGTTCTCTGCAGTTTTCTTGGCAAGGTTTTTCAGAAGTGGTTTGCCATTGCCGCCTTCTTGGGGTTGAGAATGTGGGACTGGCCCAAGGTCACCCAGTTGGCTTTAGTGCCTAAGGTGAGGCTAGATCTTACAGTCTCCCAGTTTCCACTTGGCTGCCTTAACTACTTCACCAAATTGTTTCTCTGCAGCTAATGAAATCCATCCAAATTTCAACCAAGGTAAAAGTTCCCCTTGCATATATGTGCTAGTTGTTCCCGACTCTGAGGGGCGGTGCTCATCTCTGTTTCAAAACCAAAGAGCCAGTGCTGTCCGAAGACATCTCTGTGGTCATGTGGCCAGTATGACTCAATGCCAAAGGCGCACGGAACGCTGTTCCCTTCCCACCAAAGGTGGTCCCTATTTTTCCACTTGCATTTTTTACGCGCTTTCGAACTGCTAGGTTGGCAGAAGCTGGGACAAGTAATGGGAGCTCACCCCATTATGCGGCACTAGGGATTAAACCGCTGAACTGCTGACCTTCTGATCGACAAGCTCAGCGTCTTAGCCGCTGATCCATCATGTCCCTTCAATGGTTCTACTGGTGTCTAATTTATTATAACCTGCTGTCTTAGCCACTGAGCCACCCTGTCTCTTATGATCATATATGTTATAGCAATTGTGTAGCATTCATTTTATACTATATGTTTTCTGTTCTTCCCCTGTTTTTCACCAAGTGCACAGCAGATACTGATTGCGTTCATTCAAGCACCTGGAGGACCTATCACTGACAACATTACAAACTGAATGAGCATTCAGCAAACATTATAAACTCAACAAGAAGAGTCAATGGATAATTGCTATATAGATTCAGAAACATTGTTTGCAGGCAGTTCTGCATAAATTGACAAGACATTGTTCCAAGCACTTTAAGTTATCAATCTGTGCACATTGTTTATTCAGGTTGGATTGATTCCTACATATACTCTATGATCAATAACATTGTAGTGGAAACCAAACAAAAAACCCCAAGATTCTCTGGATAATACCAGGGCATGCATAGTCCATCAATTCTAACCTAGGTCACGCCAGCAACAGTGCTGGACATTCTCCTTCCAAATACTTCATCTAACTTAAGAAATGATTGGGATATAGATTCAGAAAAGCTCTAGCCATAGCTCTAGTTGTCCAACCTCAGCAACCTTAAGATTTGTGGATTTCAACTGGAGTGGTTGGCTGGCAGGGGTGAAATGCTCCCGGTTCGGACCGGATCGCTTGATCCGGTAGCAATGGCGGTGGGTGGTTCGGAGAACCGGTAGCAAAAATCCCTGCGCCCCCCCCCCCAACACCATGCCCAGCTGAGCCGCACGATCATCAGAGGCGCTTTTTTTTTTACTTTTAAAAGCATTTTTTCTACAACCTCTTCCGACGAAAAAATGCTTTTAAAAGTAAAAAAAAAAAAAGCCCCTGATGATCACACAGCTCAGCTGGGATCCTCAGAGGCTTTTCAAAGCATTTTTTTCTGCAACCTCTTGGCCGAAGCGGTGGTAAAAAAAATGCTTTGAAAAGTCTCTGACGATTCCCGCTGAGTTGCCTGATCTGCAGAGGCTTTTCAAAGCATTAGAAAAAATGCTTTGAAAAGTGTTTTTTTTTTAAAAAGTTGGCCACGCCCACCGAGTCACATTACCCCACCACCACCACCAAGCCACACCCACAGAACCGGTAGTAACAAATTTTACATTTCACCCCTGCTGGCTGGGGAATTCTGGCACTTGAAGTTCACAGGTCTTAAAAGTTGCCAAGGTTGGACACTGTCATGCCCCAGTATATAACTTTTATATACTGTTGTTGCTCTCTAGCCCCATCTAATGGCCAGAGGAACAAATATGCCCCAACAAATGATCTTTACATACTGTTGTTGCTCTTTAGTCCCATCTAGTGGGCGGGAGAGACAAATACCAAGTATACTGTTTGAAGCTGACCAACTCCCTTTACCTATCAGCCCACACTCTCAAAACAAGTGCATGCTGGAAAGCCAGACTCCATTTCCTTTAGCATTTGGAGAAGGCAGTAGCACAAAGAAGAATCCATCTTAATCTGTGGCACATGGTCATCCAAGGACAAACCCACACACCACACACAGAGCATCGCTGGTGAGATTTAAATTGCTTGTATTTATTAATTGTTATGTTCAGCAGTAACTCAATACTGCCTATCTTGTATTTGGTTCTCATTGTATCTATCCTTGTTTTCCCCAGTTTCACCATATCCTGTTCTTTCAATAAAGCATTCAGATCTACATACATGGTCTGTTTTATTGGAGCATAGGTGGGTTTAGCTGCACGTCGAACTGCACACAGATTAATCTGTAATGGGACTCCTGTCCTTTGACAAAAAGAAAATCAAGAGTCATATCTGCCTTCAATAGCTTGGTAACATTCCCATGACAAGCTTATAACTACTTGACAAGCATTCCAGAGAAGAAAAAGATTTTATTCCATGAAGACAAGCTGGAAGGAATGACTTAAACTTAATGGGTCAATTGGAATTAGGATAGATTTTCACCGGTTTGATATTTGTAATTGAAAGAAAGTTTTAATCTAAAGTTTGAAAATGTATTTGTTTCCCCTTTATATATAATGCTTAAGTAATTCCTGAAGTTTGTAAAATATTATTGAAAGTGTATTCGAAAATATCGATGTTAAGAGAAAGTTAAAGAAAAAGATGTATATGTCTAAAAAAAAAAACCCTAGAGCTTTAAAAAGGATTTATACAAGAAGAAGAAAAATTATTTTATGAGGGTAACTTGGAGAGTGATCTAAATTTAATGAGTTAACTGGAATTAGTTGGAATTTTATTGGCCTGAAAGTATGTTTCTTTAAAGTATGTATGCTAAGAGGAAGTTTTTAAAAAGATGTATTTGAATGTTGTAATTTTAGAAATGTTTTTAAGGAAAGGTTTAGTGTTTTAAAATGGATAAAAAATTATTTTCCCCTTTAAGGTTAAAGAATCCGAAAGAATACTGTGAATTTCATTAATATAAATGGTGATAGTTTATAAAGATTATTATGTGCATATAGAAATAATTATTTCAATAGCAAGGAAGATAAAGCAGTAATGGTTAAATTGATTGTTCTCTTCAAAGAGGAGAATGTATTTTGTTCTTTATTTGGATATCACTTCTGGGTTTTGTGCTTGTGATCGAAAAAAAATATGAAACATTGACTTTAGTTTTGCCGATTAGATAGATTTGTTGTTAGAGAAATGTTAGTTATATACTAATATGTAAAAGTAAAAAGTTGAGGTTGTTATCTTGCTATAAGTAAGGTACTACATTTAGGTAAGAAAAACAAAATGCACAGGTACAGTATATGTGGTACCTTGCTCAATAGCAGTAATTGTGAGAGGGATCTTGGAGTCCTAGTGGACAATCATTTAAATATGAGCCAGCCGTGTGCAGCAGCTGCCAGAAAAGCCAACACAGTTCTAGACTGCATAAACAGAGGGACAGAATCAAGATCACGTGAAGTGTTAATACCACTTTATAATGCCTTGGTAAGGCCTCACTTGGAAACTGAATGACATAAAAAAGATGTGGAGACTCTAGAAAGAGTGCAGAGAAGAGCAACAAAGTTGATTAGGGGACTGGAGGTTAAAACATATGAAGAACGGTTGCAGGAACTGGGTATGTCTAGTTTAATGACAAGAAGGACTGGGGGAGACATGATAGCAGTGTTCCGATATCTCAGGGGCTGCCACAAAGAAGAGGGAGTCAAGCTATTCTCCAAAGCACCTGAGGGTAGGATAAGAAGCAATGGGTGGAAACTCATCAAGGAGAGAAGCAACCTAGAACTAAGGAGAAATTTCCTGACAGTTAGAACAATTAATCAGTGGAACAACTTCCCTCCAGAAGTTGTGAATGCTCCAACACTGGAAGTTTTTAAGAAGAGATTGGACAACCATTTGTCTGAAGTGGTATAGGGTTTCCTGCCTGAGCAGGGGGTTGGACTAGAAGACCTCCAAGGTCCCTTCCTACTCTGTTATTCTATTCTGTTCTGTTCTGTTCTGTTCTGTTCTGTTCTGTTCTGTTCACGTTCCGGTTCTATTTCTATTCTATTCTATTCTATTCTATTCTATTCTATTCTATTCTATT
>WNWU01000068.1:2653743-2668274 GCA_012654045.1 Ptyas mucosa
TTCTATTCTATTCTATTCTATTCTATTCTATTCTATTCTATTCTATTCTATTCTATTCTATTCTATTCTATTCTATTCTATTCTATTCTATTCTTGTACTGTGCTAAAAAGAGTCAAAAGTCCACACCTTTTTCTTTCTTTCCGTGTACCACATTTTTTTTCTTCCTTCCTTTAATTTCCTATTTTTATTTTTCTTTGTATTTTATACATTGGTAAAACAATAAAAGTTATCAACATACAAAAAAAAAAAAAGCGCTTGGGAACATTCCCAAACATTCAGGTAAAAAAAAAAGAGAGAGAGAGAGATTGACAAGATTGGCATTCTCAGTTCCCTTGGCACAAATGGGTCCTGCAATGGGCATCCATTTAGAAAAAACTCAATCCCAGAATTATCCTAATGTGTGGAATAGAGGCAAGTGACTGTCCCTTCATTCTATAAATGAGGGTTCTGCCGATTCTAGGAATCCATCATGAAGGAATTTATGGCCACTTATAAATAAAAGCGATATAGTGTGGAAAAGAAATGGCCTGATGTGAGAAAGCAAAGAGGAAACATGTTTCAGATATAGATATCCCCGTAAAAAATAAATAAATAAAGATGTATTGCAAAGCTACATTCAAAGATGGATTTACACCCAGCAATTGCTATCTCAAAGATTCCATCCCATAAATTTGACCACAAGAGCTCACTGACCTTTTGCAGGAATATAAATATGTCAGATAATCCCTCAAAAACAATTTAATGCATGACATTAAAAAATAAAAATAAACTGCCCCCACACAGTGTTTTTTGACTCTGTGCTGCAAGTTGGAGGAAGGCTCATTCGAAGATTAAATACTTGTCTTCTCTATCTTTCTTGAAAACCAAAACAATATTAATGGACCTTTAGAAACAGGTAAACATTGATTCAACCTCTATACTTTTTATTAATACTTCTCACAGAAATTAATTCCTTCCGTTGGTTATAATTAAATTTTGAAATTGCGAGAATCCATTAAGGTTATTTCTAAACGCCTCCATATTTCCTTGATGTTGTCTATGAATTGTCTGTTCCGAATAGCCTGATAACCAGCCTGCCATAGATTAAGACATAGATTCATAGATCTGAAAAGGACCTTGGAGGTCTTCTAGTCCAACCCTTTGCCTGAGGAAGGAGACCTTATATCAATCTGAAAACTCAGGAAAGCCTGCTTATACAGTAGTGGCCAAAATTGTGGAAACCTTTTGGGGAAAGTGTATTTTTTGAGGTTTGATGGCTAATAACATCACTTTTTAAGGGAGTTTCAAGATAATCCTATTCCACTGCTGGGATGGCCTGGGAATGCCCCAGATCTTAACCCAATTGAAAATCTATGGAGCCGACTAAAGAAACTTGTTAGTCAGAAGCAACCCAGTAGTAAAACCCAGTTAATAGAAGCCATCATTCAATCTTGGTTTCATATTATAACAGCTGCAGAACTAAAAGACTTGGTTCACTCTATGGGAAGACGTTGTAAGGCCGTAATTCATCTAAAGGTTACCCAACTAAGTATTAAGTGACATGATGATAATTTTAACGCATTGTAAGCCGCCCTGTGTCTCCGGAGAAGGGCGGCATATAAATCAAATTTTAAAAAATAAATAAAATTTGTATATCTCGTTTTTTCTATGGTGATCATTTTTGTATATCTCATTTTTTCTACATGTTTCACTTTTCTTCTTTGTCCTGTAACTGCTATTCTAATAGCAAATCCTTCATAAAAGGTATAACACATAAGCTGGTTCAAATTCCAAAACGTATTTTTGAACTCATTCTTTAAAAAAATTCAACAGAATACCCACTCTCCATAAAATGTTCTACCGATGGCATATGCCTCCTGGAAAATTAGCAAAAATGTTTAAAGACCAATCAGCTAAACGTTGGAAATGTCACCAGTTACCAGGATCTTATTATCATATGTGGTAGACATGCACAGAAGCTAAAAATTATTGGAGTAAAATTAAGATATGGCTAGAAAAAATGACACAACAACGTATTGATTTAAAACCGGAGCTGTTCCTATTGGGTATCCTTCCAGAGAAAATTAGTAAAGAAAATATATATTTGATTATTCATGTAATAACAGCAGCGAGGATTGTATTTGTGCAAAATTGGAAAGCAGAGAAAATACCACTGGAAGAGGAAGTAATTAAGAAAATTTTAGACTGTGCAGAAATGCACAGATTAACTTTAGATTAACTTTGATAATTAAAGAAAGAGAGGATGCAAAATATCTTAAGATATGGGATCAATTTTACCATTGGCTAGAAAAGAGAGATAGATAAACAAATTAATAGTTTTGCAAGAGAATGGTATAATTAAAATATTGTATTTTTGAAGAGAGGTTGTAATAGATTAAGAGAAAATGAAGAAAGAAGAAACAACAAGAAGACAAAGTCATTGAAGAAATACCGAGATGACACATGGAAGGATTGACTGATATATTAAGTGTTGGTTTGTGTATAAAATAAAATAAAAAAAATTTAAGAAAGACTACCCACTCTGCAGAAGGCTGGCTCTTCATGTCTTTTCATTGCTAACCAGAGGTGATATTCAGCCGGTTTGGACGACTTCAGGCGAACCGGTAGTGGAGATCACAGGTGGGCCCATCTACCCACTGTGGCGCTATGCTGTCCTATTTAGCCATGTTTTCGAGGGAGGCACATGTGTGTGGGATGCACACAAGAGCAAAGCATATGCGTGGAAGGCCAGGCGCATGTGTGGAAGGCGTCCACACTCACGAAGTGAGTGTGCGAGCTCGGGGCGAACCGGTGGCAACAATATCTGAAACCCACCTCTGCCGCCAACCCATTCTCCTATAATTTAATATCTCTTGGTCTTGTCAGAATACGTTGATAGGAAAGCCAACCCCAGATTCAAAAGCCTAATCAAATTCAAGGGTTGTTTTTGGTTTTTTTAAATAAGTTTATTTCCATTTTTAAAAACCAATTCTTTATGTATATACATACAAAGTTATTGCGATGAACGTACACAAATATGCGCCTATACAATTTAGATCATTAATAAGATCCATTTCATTTCCCTCTCTTTTCTTTCACCTAAATATACCATAGGTTCCAACATTCGGAATAATCAGAATCTTTTTGGTTCCTAAATAATTTCATTAACCGATCTGCCTCTGCGCATTCTGAAATTTTCCAAATCAATTTATTTTCTGTGAGTATTAATTCATTTTTCCACTCTTGCGCATATAATATTCTAGCAGCAGTAGTGATATGGAGGATCAAGTACCATTTTTCCTTAGTTATTTTATCTGGTTTCATTCCTAATAAGAAAACCTCTGGTTTCAGCTCTATATTATAACTTGTAATTTCCATTATCCAGTTCCGGACCTTGGACCAATATTTGCCTGCTTTAGGGCAAGTCCACCATTGCTGGTAGTATGTCCCATTACTGTTCCCACACTTCCAACATGCTGGGGAAGCTCCCAGGAACATTCTTGCAATTCTTGTTGGGGGGATATGTCAACGACAGTCCATTTTATAAATATTTTCCTTGTAGGGGGGTTGCCAAAGTAAGTTTCATATTCAAGGGTTGTTTTGAGAACCAAATGAATGGAATAAACTCAAGTAAATCACCCCAAGCACTTTTGCAGCAATCGTAAGATTTGAAAGAGATAATATACAGCAGCGCAGATTGCCGAACGTGCCTTTCGTCCTGTAAAAAAGTTAACAGAAACAAAAGTGTGCCCTTAAAATACCACTTGAACATTAAATTCCGCTTTAAAAGTGTTCTTTGAGGATCAACATAAAGGAAATTCTGAAGTTCTCTTGCCTGCTGAATGTCTTTTCAATGAGATAAATTAGAGCCTGGGTGTTTCTTACAGTCCCTGCTGTGCTACTGATTCACTTATATTCTGCCAAGAGGTATTTGACTGCTTCTGTGTCCAAAGTTTTGTCTCGAACACAGCTTTCTAAGATACCATAGCTCTCATCTGCTGTTAAACCCGGTCAAAAGTCACTACTAACTATTTCTGACCGAAGGGTTTTAACGCTTTTGATGCATTGTATTAAGACAGGAAGCTAGCTTTGCTCTCTCTCTCTGGAGCATACCGGTTACAAAATTTGCCCATTGGAACAAAATACATAGTGTGCGCTAGGACTTATTTAAAAGACACACCACTCTACTGCTATAGAGACAAAGCCACAGAGAGACCACATGGGCAATGTAAATCCTAGACCGGCGGTGTCAAACTGGATTTCTTTGAGGGTCAGATCAGCATTGTAGTTATTATTATTATTATAATTTAATTTATATACCGCCCTTCTCCCGAAGGACTCGGGGCGGTATATAGCCAGTTAAAAGCACAAGGTACAAACAACAATTTTAAAAGTAATTCAAAGTATTAAATAATTTCGGCCCGAATTTAAAACCCCAAATTTAAAACACCCAATTTAAAATCAGTTACATAGATAGCCCTGCCTGGCGGAACAGCAGGGTCTTAAGAGCACAGCGAAACACACGGAGGTCGGCGATCTTACGTATTTCTGGGAGCAGTTCATTCCACAGGGCAGGAGCTCCCACAGAGAAGGCCCTTCTCCTGGGTGTTGCCAGCTGACATAACTGATGGCACCCTGAGGAGTCCCTCTCTGTGGGAGCGAACTGGCCAGTGGGAGGCTACTGGTGGCAGAAGTCGGTCTCAAAGGTATCCGGGTCCTAAGCCATGGAGCGCTTTAAAGGTGGTAACCAACACCTTGAATCACCCCGGGAAGACCCATTCTCCTCTGAGGGCCAACCAGGGGGCAGCAGGGGGCGGGAGATGGGACAGACCAAAAATGGGGCACAGGGGGGAGAAGCGTGGGCCACCAGGCCCCATTTTCAGTCTGGATGGCCTTCTGCAGCACTCTGCCAGGGCCCCCATGTCCCATTTTGGCTGGCAGAGTGCTGCAGAAGGCCAGCCAGGCCAAAAACAGGGCACAGGAGGGCCATGCAAGGGCCCCCGTGCCCCATTTTGGCCAGCAGGGTGCTGCAGGAGGCCAGCCAGTCCCCACCACCACCGCACCTTGTTTTGGCCAGCAGAGCAGCGGTGAAATCTACTTACCTTCCTTACCGATTTGGAAGCACACATGCCGCACACGCATATCACATGCACACACAGACTTTCTGCGCATGCAGAGAAGGTAAAAAACACATTACTCCCTGTAATGTCTTATTTTGGGGGAAACAGGGTGGATACCTATAGATAGACATCTATCATTACATTTGCTCAAGGGTTTGTCAACTTGGTTATATTACATCAAGGAACCATCTTCTTCCTTGGTCCTTCTGGGACCCAAATAGTGTTGATGAGAACTTTCCACTTTTCTGCGATGTTCCTTCCCCCCCCCCCAAATAAAGAAGCATCATACCATGTGATCAAACTATTTTTCTTTCCATTTGCTTTTCTTTCTTTTTTTTCCACTCAAAAATCTTCTTTCTAAATTGCTGTTAGGCTGAACGCATAACCGGTGAAGGTGCCCGTCTCTGCAGGATAATGATGGACCATAAAATCAATAGACTTGTCATGCCAAATTTCTTTCTACACCAAGAGGAGCCTGTTGCTTTTACAAAACAAAACAAAAAAATCTCACAAGGGATTAAACGACTCTGTTAGCTCCTTTTCCATGTCTCTGGATAACTGTTTAAACCAGGGGTGAAATCTAAAATTTGTTACTACCGGTTCTGTAGGCGTGGCTTGGTAAGGGGGGTAATGTGACTGGGTGGGCATTGGCAACTTTTTTTTTAACTTTTCAAAGCATTTTTTCTAATGCTTTGAAAAGCCTCTGGCAATCAGGCAACTCAGCTGGGATCGTCAGAGACTTTTCAAAGCATTTTTTTTACCACTTCTTTGGCCAAGAGGTTGCAGGAAAAAATGCTTTGAAAAGCTTCTGAGGATCCCAGCTGAGCCGCGCAATCATCAGAGCCTTTTTTTTTTCACTTTTAAAAGCATTTTTTGTCGAAAGAGGTTGTAGAAAAAATGCTTTTAAAAGTTAAAAAAAAGCCTCTGATGATCGTGCGGCTCAGCTGGGCGTGGTGGGGGGGGCAGGGATTTTTGCTACCGGTTCTCCGAACCAGCTGCCGCCATCGCTACCGGATCACGTGATCTAGTCCGAACCGGGAGCATTTCACCCCTGGTTTAAACAGGCTGAACGAGACACCCAACGTGCAAGCAGGGATAGTATCCTAGCTTGTTAGGATACAGATAAAAAGAGATCTTAACCACAGGCTAAAATCTGAAACTGTAGTGCCCACTGGATGGCTAAACAGGCAAATAAAATTTGGAGTACTTCAGCAGAAGTCCTAAGAAATCCTAAATTTCATTAACAGAGGGATACAATCAAGATCAAAGGAGGTACTAATAGCACTCTATAAAGCCTTAGTAAGACCACACCTAGAATACTGCATCCCGTTTTGGGAACTACACTATAAAAAAGATGCTGAGACTCTGGAAAGAGTGCAAAGAAGAGCAACCAAGATGATTAGGGGACTGGAGGCTAAAACATACGATGAACGGTTGCAGGAAGTGGGCATCCAGTCTAGTGAAGAGAAGGACCAGGGGAGACATGATAGCAGTCTTCCAATCCTTGAGGGACTACCACAGAGAGGAGGGGGGTCAAGCTATTTTCCAAAGCACCTGACGGCCAGACAAGGAATAATGGATGGAAACTGAGCAAGGAGAGATTCAACCTGGAAATAAGGTGAAATTTTCTGACAGTGAGAGCAATCAACCAATGGAATAGAAGTTGCCTTCAGAAGTTGTGGGAGCTCCATCACTGGAAGCTTTCAAGAAGAGACTGGACTATCATCTGTCAGAAATGGTGTAGGGTCTCCTGCTTGGGCGGGCAGTTGGACTAGATGACCTACAAGGTCCCTTCCAAGTCTTGTTAATCTGAACTCATTTTTTCATTACTTTCTGCATTGGTCAGACTCCATTTTGAGTATGGTGACCAATTATGCATATCCATATTCAGAAAGATTCAACATAGAACACAGAACACAGAATAATGGAGTTGGAAGGGACCTTGGAGGCCTTCTAATCTAACCCCCTGATTGATCAGGAGATCCTATACCATTTCAAATAAATGGTTGTCAAGTCTCTTTTTGAAAACCTCCAGAGATGAAGCACTCACAACGTCTGATCCAGGAGTGAAATGCTCCCGGTTTGGACCGGTTCGCCCGATCCAGTAGTGATGGTGGCGGGTGGTTCGGAGAACCGGTAGCAAAAATCCCTGCCCCTATCCCCATGCCCAGCTGAGCCGCGCAATCATCAGAGGCTTTTTTTATTATTATTTTCAAAAGCATTTTTTTCTACAAACTCTTTGGCCAAAAAAATGCTTTTAAAAGTTAAAAAAAAAAAGCCTCTGATGATCCCGCCGCTCAGCTGGGATCGTCAGAGGCTTTTCAAAGCATTTTTTTCTACAACCTCTTCAGCTGAAAAGCTTTTAGAAAAAATGCTTTTAAAAGGCTCTGACGATCCCAGCTGAGTTGCCTGATCGTCAGAGGCTTTTAAAAGCATTCTTTTACAACCTCTTCAGCCGAAGAGGTTGTAGAAAAAATGGTTTTATAAGGGAAAAAAAAAGTTGTCCACGCCCACCCAGTTACATTACCCCCCACCAAGCCATGCCCACAGAACTGGTAGTAACAAATTTTACACTTCACCACTGGTCTGATCTAATCCATTCCAGTGGTTGATTGCTCTCACCATTAGGAAATGTCTCCTTAGTTCTAGGTTGCTTGTCTCCTTGGTTAGTTTCCATCGATTGTTTCTTGTGTTGCCTTCTGATGCTTTGGAAAATAGTTTCATCCCCTTCATCTTTGTAGGAGGCCCTCAAATATTAGAACTTTGTTATCATGACACCCCCCTAGTTCCTTCTTCAGAGTATTTGTTTTCAATTATTTGATTCAGAGCAGAGGAAGGAAGGAAGGAAGGAAGGAAGGAAGGAAGGAAGGAAGGAAGGAAGGAAGGAAGGAAGGAATAGCACTTAGACTTATATCCTGTTTCACGGTGCTTTACAGCTCTCCCTAAACAGTTTACAGAGTCTGCATATTGCCCCCAACAATCTGGGTCCTCATTTTACCGACCTCGGAAGGATGGAAGGCTGAGTCAACCTTGAGCCTGGTGAGATTCGAACTGCCAAATTGCCGGCAGCCGGCAGTCAGCAGAAGTAGCCTGCAGTACTGCACTCTAACCACTGCACCACCGTGGCGCATATGCTCTGTGATATAACATTTCCAACATTTCCTTAAGTTGTTCTGCTTAACCAAAAAGTCACCCCATTAGATAGCCTCTCAAAACTCTGAATATAAGCATAGTTCAATATTTTCCTTGGGGGAGGGGGAAAGCAAACTATGAATGTTCTAGCTGCATAACTGTATAGACACAAACCTGAAATATTAAATAGTCCCAGAGTGGGTATGAGGTAGAATTTCCACCCACTTGGCTTTTTGTCTGCCAAAAATATACATAATTAAAGCTACATCTGGCTCCTCTTCCTTGAACAGTTTTGCACTCTGCTATTGATTCTTAGCTAAATCCGACAGCTTGATCACAGAATGTAAGTTGAACATACACATATCCTTACCACACTATTCTCTTCTGAGGTAAGCAACATTATGTAGAGCCCAGAAAAAGAACAAGTAGTAGCAAAGCACCAAAATTAAAAGCAGGAGGAAAGAAATAGCATATAGATAGCAACATTTAAAAGTAAAGGTTCCCCTCACACATATGTGCTAGTCGTTCCTGACTCTAGGGGGCGGTGCTCATCTCCGTTTCAAAGCCGAAGAGCCAGCGCTGTCTGAAGAAGTCTCCGTGGTCATGTGGCCAGCATGACTAAACCCCAAAGGCTCACGACACGCTGTTACCTTCCCACCAAGTGTGGTCCCTATTTTTTCTACTTGCATTTTTTTTAATGTGCTTTCGAACTGCTAGAAGCTGGGACAAGTAATGGGAGCTCACCCCGTTACACGGCACTAGGGATTCGAACCGCTGAACTGCCGACCTTTTGATCGACAAGCTCAGCGTCTAAGCCACTGAGCCACCTATATATTTTTCTTCTCCATTTTTTTGTGTCTTTGTAAAAAAAAAACAAAAAAAACCGACCATCTTATTTTGTCTTTCAACAACTCCCTTTTCCGTTTCTGAGTTTATCATCAGGTCCACCTATCTGTGGCCTTCTCGATCTTCCTCTTCTCCTTGGGATCCATTCAACTCTGCATATATAAGTAGTCCTCGATTTATGGCCACAACTGAGCCCAACATTTCCTGTTGCTAAGGAAGAGAGTTGTTAAGTGAGCATTTTACCACCTTTCTTGCCACTGTTGTTAAGGGAGTCACTGCAGTAGTAAACTGACTGTTAAGTGAACCTGGCTTTCCCTTTGCTGGTCAGAAGGTTGCAAAAAGGGATCACGTGACGCTGGACACACTGCAATCGTCATTAATAGGAGTCGGTTGTCAAGCGTCTGAATTTTGATCACATGACTAGAGGGATGCTACAATGGTTGTCGGTGTGAAAAATGGTCATAAGCAGTGGGGATTCAGCCGGTTTGGGAAAACCTGTTGTTAAATTGCTGGCTGACCCCACCCCTCCCTGCCCCTTCCAGGAGTTCCCAAGCACCCCATTTTGGCTCCCAGGTAAGTGCAGGGTGGCCTACTAGGCCCAAAATGGGGCACAGGGGTTGTGGCGTGGGCACCCCGCATCCTGTTTTTGCTCCCAGGAGGCTGCAGGGAGGCCTACTAGGCCCAAAATGCGGGACAGGGGGTTGCGGCATGTGCCCCCACATCCCGTTTTTGCTCCCAGGAGGCTGCAGGGAGGCCTACTAGGCCCAAAACGGGGCACAGCGGGGCGGCGTGCCCCTCCGTCTTCATTTTTTCTCCCAGAAGGGTGCAGGAGGCTGAGTGCTTCCTGTCACACACCCTGACCATGCCCATCCAGCCAGTCATTAGGGCAGAGAACTGGTTGTTAAATTATTTGAACCCCATCACTGTTCATAAGTCACTTTTTTTCAGTGGCATCCTAGCGGTCTCTCAATGAATGGTAGTAAGTCAAAGACTACTTGTATTTGCCTTGTGATTCTAGTTTCATTCGTTCTCTCTGTGGCCAAACTAGCTGAATATACTTCTTTCCCACTGATCACTTGCTATCATATCCAGATGTGACACAGTAGTTAGAATGCAGTATTGCAGGCTAATTCTGCCCACTTGCCATGAGTTCGATCCTGACTTGCTTGAGGTTGACTCAGCCTTCCATCCTTCTGAGGGTGGTAAAATGAGGACCCAGATTGTTGGGGGCGATATGCCGATTCTATAAATTGCTTAGAGAGGGCTGTAAAGCACCGTGGAGCGGTATATAAGTCTAAATGTTATTGCTAGTGCTATCCAGTCCATAGTGCTTCATTCTTTTTTCTTCTTTTTTTTTGCCAAGCATATATAAGATAACAGGTAAAAGTATAAACATAATTTGAATACATGAAAAGAGCAAGAATAAAAAAGGAATATTAGGACAGGGACGGTAGGCACCCTGGTGCACTTATGCACGCCCCTTACAGACCTCTTTGGAATGGGGTGAGGTCAACAGTAGACAGTTTAAGGTTAAAGTTTTGGGGGTTTGGGGAAGAAACTACAGAGTCAGGTAGTGCATTCCAGGCATTGACCACTCTGTTGCTGAAGTCATATTTTCTGCAATCGCATTTGGAACAGATTACCTTGAGTTTGTATCTATTATTTGCTCCTGTATTGCTATGGTTGAAGCTGAAGTAGTCATTGACAGGAAGTACATTGTGGCGGATAATTTTATCTACTATAAACCTTCTTAACATTCTCTCTTTTATCACTGCATAGGTTTCTTAAGTACCCTGTTCTGACAGCATTGGACTTGCTTTTGTTTCGCCTTCCACAAAACATAGTGGGAAGAAGCATATTCTTATTTTCCTATATTATCTGTACGTCTTGAACTTTTATACAGTCAGTTTGGGCCAGTATACCACATTTAGGCAAGTGCACCAGGGGTGGGTCCTAAATTTTTTTACTACCGGTTCTGTGGGCGTGGCTTATTTTGTGGGCGTGGCTTGGTGGGGGGGTAATGTAACTGGGTGGGCCAACTTTTTTTTTTTTTACTTTTAAAAGCATTTTTCCTACAACCTTAAGAGAAAAAAATGCTTTGAAAAGCCTCTGCCAACCAGGCAACTCAGCTGGGATCATCAGAGGCTTTTCAAAGCATTTTTCAGCTGAAGAGGTGGTAAAAAAAATGCTTTGAAAAGCCTCTGACAATCCCAGCTGAGCCGCGGAATCATGAGAAGCTTTTTTTTTTTTTACTTTTAAAAGCATTTTTTCAGCCAAAGAAGTTGTAGAAAAAATGCTTTTAAAAATAAAAAAAATGCCTCTGATGATGTGGGAGGGGTAAGCAAGCGGCGATCGGGCCGGGAACCGGTTTGGGGGCATGGCCAGCCAATGTTATTACCAGTTCTCGGAACTATTACAAATTTTTACTACCGCTTCTTGCAAACAGGTGTGAACCTGGAGCAACCCGCCACTGAAGTGCACCATAGGAACAATTCATTTTGCCCCAGCACGGTCCTATTATTCTTTGCAAGCTAAAGTCTCTAGATCAGGGGTGTCAAACTCACATTGTCACAGCAGGGTCACGTGATGTATTGGGACTTTTTTCCTCTTCTCTAAACCGGGCATGGGCGTGGTCAGCATGTGACACATACAGCCCGCGGCCCGGGAGTTTGACAGCCGTGCTTTAGATGCTACCTTGCAAGCCAACATACAATAACGCAAACCCAATAACTAGAAGATACAACTAGTATAATAAGTACTTTGATTTTTTTTTTAAAAAAAATCACAAACTGTTTTATTGGAAGCTGAAATTAAGAGGAGGCTACTTTTAATTGATTTATACAAATGTAAACTGCTTTATTAAAAAAAAATACTTTTTCAACAGTTGATTTGAATTAAAACTGCAACCACCGTATCCGTTCCCAAGGTGTAAGCTATATAGGTTAAGCTTGGACCTTCAGAGTTCTACAGCTGACATAATACAGTATGTGGATTACAAAATTCGCAAATAAATGAATGAACTGGAGAATGGTTGCTGTTAGTTGCGAAGTCATGTCCGACCGATCACGACCCCATAGACGACTTTCCTCCAGGCCTTCCTGTCCTTTACCATCCCCCGGAGACCATTTAAGCTCACAGAGAATGAAGGAATCCTATATTTGGCACTTTCCAAGTAGCTTGGATGATGACTCACAGAGTTCCTTGAAATCAATCACGCTACTTGCAGCTGTAAGTACTGAAGCTGTGACCATCTGGAGAGACCTAGGTGGCCTATTTAACAGGTACTGTTTGAGACCGGAGCATCCAGCTGCAGACCTGAGAATAGCCATGTTTCCAAAAAGCAACATTCTAAAATAGCATAAAAGCCAAGTCAAAGAAAAAGCTTGAGGTGAGGTTGAGGCAGGGGTGTAATCCAGTAAGATCTGACCGATTCTGGAGAACCGGTAGCGGAAATTTTGAGTAGTTCAGAGAACAAGCAAATACCACCTCTGGCTGGCCCCAGAGTGGGGTGGGAATGGAGTTTTTGCAGTATCCTTCCTCTGCCATGCCCACCAAGCCACGCCCACAGAACCGGTAGTAAAAAAAAATTGGATTTCACCACTGGGTTGAAGTTAAGGTAAAAAAGGAGAACGATGGGAGTAGATGCTTTCCTTTGCAGGTGACATTCTAAAGCAGGCATTACTAGGCAGTAGGAACACATCGTAATGGTCTTTTACCTCTTTCCATGTGTATTCGCTCCTGAAACATCAGCATAGGAAATTAATTTGTACCAACAATTGGGCTGAGGGAATTAAAACCAACATTCCAGCAAGATATCCCCATTAGATTTAATGTGCAAGTTTTTAGTTAATTGTTTGATTAATTGTTCTAGTGATTCCAGCTGCAACGGGTAGAAAGCACTAATAAATGGCAATATCCGATGGCTCTTGATTCAAGTTTGGAAGCTAAGCAGAATTAAACTGATTAGTACTTATATGGGAGATGTTTAGGAGATCTCACGACTGGGAAGCTGAAAAAAATATCCTGCAAAAAAGGCAAGGACAAGCCATTTCCATACTGTTGGTGATCATTTTACAGGAACATGTATGTGAAAACACCAGGAGTAAGTGTCAACTCATAAAGCATTCCTGGCCTGTTCCCAAATTGCCATAGGCGGAAGGAGGAAAAACTGATGGAGTAACACAGCAGCAGCCAGAAGCACCTTCCACACATACTCTTCTCAAGGCCGCAGCCTAGGTTACCAGCGCCAACCAGAAAGGCGTGTTTTCTACAGCCCGCGAAAGTGCTCCATTGGAGAATGTGATTTATGACACACCCTGGGAGGAGGGGGGAAATCAGGGTCTTAGTTGGGATGTAAATTACATGGGACAGAGCTGACTCCACTTGGGTATGTGCCGACATGTTGCTCCTAATAAATAACTGGATTTCTTTTGAAACTTGGCTCGAGGCTCGAGAGCCCTGGTGGTGCAGCACTGTTATTAACATCAGCTGCCTGCAATTACAAGTTCAAATCTCACCAGGCTCAAGGTTGACTCAGCCTTCCATCCTTTCAAAGGTAGGTAAAATGAGGACCCAGATTGTGGGGGCAATAAGCTGACTTTGTATGAATATATACAAAAAGTATGAAGGCTATTGCTTAACGCATTGTAAGCTGCCCTGAGTCTCCGGAGAAGGGTGGCATATAAATCAAATTAAAAAAAAATAATAATTAGGGCATCCGTCGGAACTCTGACAGCAAGCTTGACTGGAAGAAAAAAAAATACTGCATAAGAAACAAATGGAACTTCCTGGTATTATATTTGTGTAACTCTGGAAATGTAAATAATGCTTTGCACCTCAGTGTATCAAAAGCCCTTCCTAATTCAATAAGAGAGCATCTATGATTTCATCATGATAAAACACTTATCAGATTGATCAAACATTCGCATATTTTAGCCGAAGGACTTAAGCAGAAACCATTTGTCACATTCAGCGCCTGTATGCTTATCTGGTTTTTTTTTTTCACCTGGAAAAAATAATAATATCTGGAGTCTTGATTAACAAGTTACTTGCTAATACTTTAAATCGAACAACTTGCTTTGATTACCAAGCCCAAAACAACTCAAGAAAAAGGTTGGTCTTTTGTTTTCTAAATTCGTTTTGTTTTAGATACGTTTGCTGCGGTGGTGGGTTTGGTAGTGGCGGCAGGAGGAGGCTCCGCCCACCAGCCCAGATGTCATCACAGATGCTCTGCGCATGCGCAGAAAGTTCTACACATGCACACTCACAGTTCCAAACTGGTAGCAAAGGTAAGTGAAACCCACTATTGGTTTGCTGCCTTGAGTTATTTGTAAAAAAAAAAAAAAACAATAAAGGCAAAAGAAATCTAAAATTTGTTACTACCGGTTCTGTGGGCGTGGCTTGGTGGGAGGGGTAATGTGACTGGGTGGGCGTGGCCATTTTTTTTTTTTTTT
>WNWU01000068.1:2678812-2693471 GCA_012654045.1 Ptyas mucosa
AAGGAAAGGAAAGGAAAGGAAAGGAAAGGAAAGGAAAGGAAAGGAAAAGAAAGGAAAGGAAAGGAAAGGAAAGGAAAGGAAGAAAAGAGAAAGGAAAGGAAGAAAAGAGAAAGGAAAGGAAAGGAAAGGAAGAAAGAAAGGAAAGGAAAGGAAAGGAAAGGAAAGGAAAGGAAAGGAAAGGAAAGGAAAGGAAAGGAAAGGAAAGGAAAGGATTCCCCTCTCAGAGCAAAGTTGGCTCTTGCCCTTTGGAATCTGGCTTCTTACAAAATCCTGCTATGACCATTTGTGTCAGCTGTCAATTCTGATTACCTTCCCTGCATGGTAACATAAAGATCAGCTACATCCTGTTGTGAAAATTCACGTAGGTCGTAATCATTCGAGAGGCGTGACACACACCCCACCCCCACTGTCCCTCAGGGTCAACTTCATGCAGGCCTTTCCCTCCAAAAGCAGCCCGTGATGGAGAGGCTGAGGGAAAGGTTAGAGAGCTTACCGAAGGAAAAATGAGATCACCTCACAGCGTCATGCTGGAGCTGATTTATTATTGACGGAACTACATCATTTTCCAACTGCCTGAAGCTGGGAAGTAGCAGCTGTGGTGGTATATGGGAATGACCTTGGGAGACAGGAGGGAGAATCACAGACTGGACAATCAGCATATTTTTAAAAATGTCTCCGTTGACAGAAGGAGAAGAGAGTGTGGGAAACAGTAGAGAAGGGACGCTGCCTATTTTTACAGACAATAAAAGGAAAGGAGAAGAGAAATACTTCCAGCCTTGCAAGTTGCTACGAACGTAACCTTACAATAAAGACAGAGCTAGTATTTAACAGAACAGAATAACAGAAGTGAAAGGGACTTTGGAGGTCTTCTAATCCAATCCTCCTGTTCAGGCAGGAGACCTTATGCCATTTCAGACAGTCTCTTCTTAAACACCTCCAGTGACGGCACACCCACAACTTCTGAAAGCAAGCTGTTCCACTGATTGTTCTCACCGTTAAAAATAATAATAAATCTCCTTAGTTCTAGGTTGCTTCTCTCCTTGAATAGTTTCCATCCATGGCTTCTTATCCTGCCTTCTGATGCTTTGGAGAGTAGATTGACTCACTCTTCTTTATGGCAACCTCAAATATTGGAAGACTGCTATCATGGCACTACTAGCCTTTCTTTTCATTAAACTAGACATACCCAATTCCTGCAACTCTTCTTCGTCTGTTTTAGCCTCCAGCTCTCTAATCATCTTTGTGGTTCTTCTCTGCACTCTTTCCAGAGTCTCAACATCTTTGTGGCAACCAAAGCTGAATGCAGCATTCCAAGTGTGGCCTTACCAAGGCATTATAAAGTGATATTAACAGTTCATGTGATCTTGATTCTATCCCTCTGTTCATGGAACTGCATTGGCTTTTTTGGCAGCTGCAGCACACTGCTGGTTCATATTTAAGTGATTGTCCTGACAGGTAAGGGATGCGGTGGCTCAATGGCTAAGATGCTGGGCTTGTCGATCAAAAGGTTGGCAGTTCAGCGGTTCGAATCCCCAGCGCCACGTAACGGGGTGAGCTCCCGTTACTTGTCCCAGCTTCTGCCAACCTAGCAGTTCGAAAGCACGTAAAAAATGCAAGTAGAAAAATAGGGACCATCTTTGATGGGAAGGTAACAGCGTTCCATGGGCCTTTGGCGTTTAGTCATGCCAGCCACATGACCACGGAGACATCTTCGGACAGCGCTGGCTCTTCGGCTTTGAAACAGAGATGAGCACCGCCCCCTAGAGTCGGGAACGACTAGCACATATGTGCGAGGGGAACCTTTACCTTTACCTTTTACCTGACACAAGCTAGCATTAAAGTAGTTTGCCCTTATCCCTCATTAGTCCCCCTCCCAAACTGATAATCAGAAAGGGAAAATAACGCAGATTCTGATTTGTGTCTGTTCTTGGATTAGAAATTATGCCTAAATTTATTTTACCGGCTCACTGTTTAAAAGCAAGCACACACACAGAGAGAGAGAGGATAATTGTCAAAGGTATTTTGTTAACACTAACCCAGCATTCTTCTTTGAATTCTGACTTCCTAAATAAAATAAACCTGTCACATTTCTTTTGGCAATCTCAAATCTACATTCTTGGCTGGCTACCAAAACAGACAGCAAACATTTTGACCAATGATTGTGTGTGTGGGGGGGGGAATAAGAACGCATATATTATTGTCAGAACAGTGTAGATATATCATCTCTTCAATAATGCATGGGTTATGAATAAATAGCAAGTGACAATTTGGATCACTCCTTTTGGGGGGGCGATGTTATAAAGCATGACGTTTCTCTGCAAACAGTTCATGAATATAGAGAAGAAAAGATTTTAATGAAATGAACCAGGAGTCGGAGGGAAAAAGAAGGCAGGATGAATAAGGAGTTTGATTTTCAGCAGATTAGAAAACACAGGAGGCTGATCTTTATGCTAACCAGATCACACATGAAAGCATCTGGAGAAGTCTTATTTAAATCTCAGGGATAGTTCTCAATTATTTTATTATATTTGCTTGTAAGTACAGTACAGTTGACATGCAGGATTCTTTACAGAGCCATTCAGAGGGGGGGGAAAATAAAAGAAATATATAGCTTTGGCTGCATTGCCCAATTTTTGCCTCCTTTCTTTTGAAAAGATGGATAAGTATACAAATTGGGAGCTAATCCCACCAAAGGGATCAGGAACAATTACAAGCAGTCCTTGACCTACAACAGTTCCTGCCAATTTAGCAGTTTGAAAGCATGCAAATGCGAGTAGATAAATAGGTACTACTTCAGTAACAGCATTCCATGCACTTCACCAGTGGTAGGATTCAGCCGGTTTGCACCGGTTCACACAAACCAGTTGTTAATTTTTTGTATAGTTTGGCGAACCAGTTGATCCCACCACTGGCTGGCCCCGCTCCAGCCACCGGAGTTGCCATTCAGGGTGGGGAGGCTGCAGGGGTATGACTGGCAGCCACGCTGATCAGCTGGAAGGCAGCAAATGGACCAGCCGCACCAATCAGCTGGGAGGCTGCCCTCCCCCCCTCCACCATGGCCTGTTTTTGGCCTGGATGGCCTCCTGCAAAATCCTGCAGCAACCACAATTGAAGTGAGGATTTTGCATTATGATTGCTCATAAGCCATGCCCACCCAGCCGGTCATTAGGGCAGAGAACTGGTTGTTAAATTATTTGAATCCCACCACTGAGCTCAGCATATAGTCATGGTGGCCATATGACCATACGAGTGTCTTCAAATAATGCTGGCTCCCTCCAGCTAAGAACAGGGGTCGGCAACCTTAGACACTCAAAGAGCCACAAAGGTCCTAACCAGAAGCCCCCCATTCAATTCTGGAGCCAACTGGAAGTCCGGTTCCCCCACCATAGAGTCTCCTCCTAGCGTGGCATCCTTTTTCCTCTGCCAACCAGAAGTCTGGTTCCCCCCAACATAGAGTCTCCTCCTAGATCAGCGTCCTTTTTCCTCTATCTGTCCTAACTGAAAGCCTTACCAATCGTGGAGCCGACCAGTGACAGGGAGCCTCAGTAGAGGGATGAAAGAGCCACATGTGGCTCCAGAGCCACCGGTTGCTGACTCCTGAGCTAGGAAATGGATATCAGTGGTGGGATTCAGCCAGTTGTCTTCAGATCATGCAAACCGGTAGCGGCGACTGCGGGAGGCTTCGCCCACCTGCCCAAAGGTAATCACGACTACTGCACATGTGCAGAAGACTGTGTGTTTGCACCGAGGTGGCATATGTGAGCAAAGCGAGAGAGTGCGCAGACTCACATTTGCGAATGGGTAGGGAAGGTAAGTCAATCCGACCTCTGAGAAGATGATCACCATTCCCTAGAGTCGAACATGGATGGACAAGAGAATTATTTTTCCCTCTCATTCTTCTCCAGCTTCTTCCACAATTGTCACCTTTGGACAAGCGATAAGGAATTGAATGAAATGTCACGTTAATTCTATCGCTAACAAGCCTATTTGCTTATTTTGAACAGTAATACATTATCTGGGCTGAGACAGGACTTCTAACAGAACAGCAGTGGACAAGACAGCAAAATAAAACACTCTCGCACGTAACTGCTGTTTGAGGCAAATCCTTCCTCTGTATATCAGGTGAATAATTTTTCAGTGAACTGCAATAGGGAAAAGAGTCACACTGACAGCTGCGGGGAATTCAGTGTTGAAGTCAGCTGAGTTTCTTTTGTACTCACTGTAACTGACTTTGGAGTAAGTCTGCCTGCAAAGAACAGCACTGGGTAAGTTTGACGTAGCAGTTAACGCAACAAGCCCTTGTAAGGCCTTTTTTTTAATTTATTTTTTTTTTGCAAGCAGTGAACGTTTGAGAACGGAAGCCTCCAAATACATGGAATTTGTATAATTTTAATTCAGGAGGGGGTATCACCTTTGCAAGTTTGAGGATGAAGTCGGCCTTAGTAAGACCACACCTAGAATGCCACATCCAGTTTTGGGCACCACACTATGAAAAAGATGTTGAGACTCTAGAAAGAGTGCAGAGAAGAGCAACCAAGATGATGAGGGGACTGGAGGCTAAAACATACGATGAACGGTTGCAGGAACTGGGCATGGCTAGTCTAGTGAAGAGAAGGACCAGGGGAGACATGATAGCAGTGTTCCAATATTTCAGGGGTTGCCACAGAGAGGAGGGGGGTCAAGCTATTTTCCAAAGCACCTGAAGGCCAGACAAGGAATATTGGATGGAAACTGATCAAGGAGAGATTCAATCTGGAATTAAGGAGAAAGTTCCTAACAGTGAGAACAATCAACCAATGGAATGGAAGTTGCCTTTGGAAGTTGTTGGATCTTCATCACTGGAAGCTTTCAAGAAAAGACTGGGCAGTCTTTTTGAAGTACACAGGGGTATTTCAGAAGACATTATATACGTGAAGCTTTGTTATTAAACTGGGAGAAGATTAAAAAACATTATGTAAAAATTCCAGTCTGGTTATCGACGATTGAAGCATTTTCATACTCAATAGGAGCCTGAGTGGCGTAGCAGGCTAATGCCTCCTATTAAGGCAGCATTTAACATCCAGCTGCCTGCAATTACTGTGAGTTCTAATCTCACCAGGCTCAAGGTTGACTCAGCCTTCCATCCTTTCTAAGGTGGGTAAAATGAGGACCCGGTTTGTGGGGGCAATAAGCTGACTTTGTATAAATATACAAAAGTATGAAGGCTATTGCTTAACGCATTGTAAGCCGCCCTGAGTCTCTGGAGAAGGGCGGCATATAAATAAATAAATAAAAATAAATAAATAAATAAATAAATAATATTTAGAAGGGAACAAATTGTTAGATGTAGTGAACTATTGAATGAAAAGGGTGAACTTAAATCAAAGCAAGAATTGGAGGAACAAGGGTTAAAGATGAATTGGTTTTCTTATATGCAAATACATTCTAGATATGATACAGATTGTAAGGCAGAGGATATTTATAACAATTTGATTAACTTAGATAAAATTTTAATAGGTTCGGATGACTATGTAATTAAAAAATTGTACAGGTACTTATTAGAGGCAAAGTTGGAAGAAGAACAAGTTAAAGAAACAGTGATTGCATGGGGGAAAAATTTTGGTTATGGAATTGATTTAGAGAAATGGCAAAAATTGTGGCTGCAAAATTATAAAATGACAATGTCAACAGCATATAAGGAAAATTTGTATAAGATGTTTTACAGGTAGCATCTACCCCCAGCAAGAATAGCCAGAATGTTCAAGAACAAATCCGAAAAGTGCTGGAAATGTCATCAGACTCCAGGCTCATATTACATATGTGGTGGACATGTGTAAAAGTTAAAAAATACTGGACTATAATCCACACATGGTTGGAAAAAATGATAAAAAACCACATAGACTTTAAGCCAGAGATTTTTTTTATTAGGAATTGTGCCAGAAATATACAATATAGAATTGAGATATTTGATTGTGAATGTTTTAACAGCGGCCAGAATTGTGCTTGCGAAAAACTGGAAAAATGAGGAAATACCAACGCAAGATGAAATTATTAAGAAAATTATGGAATGTGCTGAAACGAGTAAATTGACATTTGAAATTAGAGAACAAGAAGATAAACAATATTATAAGATATGGGATTTATTTTACCAATGGCTAGGTAAGAAAACATGGAAATGAAATAGGAAATACGAAATGAATATTATAAATATAATACTGGAAAATAGTTTTTATGAAGCGGTAAAGCCATTGTGAAATAAATGATAAATGAGGATGTTTATTTGTTTGAAAATATGAGAAACTAAATAACTAGTAAATTCTGAATATGGAGACGAAGCACAAAAGATTTGTAACCGGACGACACACTGTTTGAAATTGTAATGGAAGATGGATTTATGTTTTGTGTTTTGTTTAAAAATAAAAAAAAAAAAAAGAAAAGAAAAGAAAAGAAAAGACAAGACTGGGCAGCTATCTGTCAAAAATGGTGTAGCTTGGGCTAGTAGTTGGACTACATGACATACAAGGTCCCTTCCAACTCTGTTAATCTGTATATGTATATGTAAGAAAAAATAAAGTGGTGCTAAGGTGCAAGGCGTAAACGATTGCTCACCTAAGCTTTCTTAGTTCTTACAACCGGGTACATATCATTCAAAGTTAAGCAAAAGGACACACCTGAATTGGACCTAATTGTGAATTGTGACATAATGTTTCTCGGTAAGACAATCATGATAATGCCACCGGAGATGCATGGCTCACAAAACATGGTATTAGAGCTCTCCTTCAGACCATCAGCCGAGTTTGCAAATGGCATAGCTCGCCTAATTCCTGCTTTGCAACGGTGTTCCTACTCACTGCATAAAGCTCATCGGTTTTTCCGAAACTGTCACAGGTCGCTAACAATAGCTGTCATTGAGAAAATAATCCTAGGCAATTTTCTACTAGATAATTCAGCCTACCGTGTTATCTTCTCCAAAGGAGTGAAAAGGCATCACCACAGGAGAAAGAGATTACTCGTCAGCACCAGCACCAGTTTAAAAGGTAAGGAGCCTATATCCCATCAACAGCACAATATGCCTGTAATGGTCAAGTTTAAACAGCCTTTCCAATTTTCATCCCATAGGGCAGGGGTCAGCAACCTGTGGCTCCAGAGCCGCATGCAGCTCTTTGGGCCCTCTGCTGTGGCTTCCTGTCAGGTGATCCCACCACTGGCTGGCCCCGCCCATCGCTCTCCCCTCCCAGTCACTCCTTGCCTGACCTGAGAAGGTAAGGATGATGGCGGGGGATGGGAGAAGCGGCCAGGGCAGAGACAGAGAGATACAGAGAGAGGGGGAGAGAGAGAGAGACAGAGAGAGATACAGAGAGAGAGGGAGGGAGGGAGGGAGGGAGGGAGGGAGGGGAGAGAGAGATATGTCAAAAGGATTTTGTGGTTCCCGGTGTTTTTTAACAACTGGTTCTCTGCCCTAATGACCGGCTGGGTAGGTGTGGCTAGGGGGTCATGTGACTGGTGGAAGTGAGTGACATCAAGTTGGCCACGCCCACCCAAGTTTTGTGGCTCCCAGTGTTTTCTTTTCTGTGGGAAATGGGTCCAAATGGCTCTTTGAGTATTTAAGATTGCAGACCCCTGCCTTCGGGTATATAAATCTTCTCTAAAGCCATCGAAGTTGGTAACCTTGGCTTCCTCTTAAGGTTGCGAGAAGGTTCTAGTTTCCTTTTATTGGTTATCATAAAGATCTCAATATCTAGAGATCAGCAGATACATCACTTGAACATGGGGAAAAATAAAGTCTTACACTTACGCAAGAAAAACCAAAAGTACACATATAGATGCGTGAAATCAGACTTCATGGCAGTAACTGTGAGAGGGATCTTGGAGTCTTAGTGGACCAACTAATTAAATATGAGCCAACAGTGTGTGGCAGCAGTCAAAAAAGCCAATACAATCCTAAATTGAATTAACAGAGGGATACAATCAAGATCAAGTGAGGTACTAATACCACTCTATAAAGCCTAGAGTACGGCATCCAATTTTGGTCACCACACTATAAAAAAGATGTTGAGACTCTAGAAAATGCAGAGAAAAGCAACCAAGATGATTAGGGGACTGGAGGCTAAAATATACGATGAACGGTTGCAGGAACTGGGCATGGCTAATCTAGTGAAGAGAAGGACCAGGGGAGACATGATAGCAGAGCTCCAATATTTGTGGGGCTGCCACAGAGAGGACGAGGTCCAGCTATTTTCCAAAGCACCCGAAGGCCAGGCAAGGAACAATGGATGGAAACTTAATCAAGGAGAAATTCAACCTGGAAATAAGAAGAAATTTTCTGACAGTGAGAGCAATCAACCAATGGAACAGAAGTTGCCTTCGGAAGTTGTGGGAGCTTTCATCACTGGAAGCTTTCAAGAAGAGACTGGACTGCCATCTGTCAGAAATGGTGTAGGGTCTCCCACTTCAGTGGGGGGTTGGATGAGATGACCTACAAGGTCCCTTCCAACTCTGTTAATCTGAAATCTGAAATCAGCAGGTAATACTTAATTCTTTTCACCATTCATGGGGAGAAAAATCATTACTTTCAGAATTCCTGAAAACCTAAAAAGAAGGCCACCAAAATATTAATGCAAAACAAGTTTTTTGGGGGGGAGACACTGAGCCAAACCCACCTCCTTAGGGAACTCCTTCCATAGCCGTATTCTGAGAGGCGTATTCAACATATCTCAAAGTGAACGTCTAGCAGTAATTGCATGCCCTCTACAGCAGTACTACCGTATTTTTTGGAGTATAAAACACACCGGACTATAAGATGCACCTACATTTTTTGGTGAGGAAAAGAAGAAAAAGAAATCTCCCTCTGCCTCTGCCTCTGCCTCTGCCTCTGAGCAATTTTGCCTCGTTGCAGCAAACAGCAAACAGCTTGCTTTACTTTCATTTTTGTTTTCAGCATAGCTTGATTAGCACAAGGGGGGGGATCTGCTCCAGCAATTTTCCTCCTTGGAGCAAGCAGCAGAGGCCCCTGTAAAACAGCTGAGTGTCAGGAGGTTGATCCAAACAACTTGTGCTAATTAGGCTGTGCTGAAGCTGAAAGGAGATGTTTCTTCTTGCTGCTTGCTGCAAGGAGGTAAACTGCTGGGAGGCAGAGGCCAAAGGGTGGGGGCCAGTGGGTAGGCGGGGCTACATTCGGTGTATAAGACACACCTAAATTTTCACCCCCTTTTAGGGAGAAAAAAGGTGCGTCTTATACTCTGAAAAATACGGTATACAGTGCCCACAAGAGCACAATCTACCAAACAGCTCCAAAGGATATCCTGATTGATGATGTCTGAATCTGCTAGAGACCCAGAAGAAAAAAGCAGAGGTGTATTCCCTTCATCTAATTTCAGCATAAATTATTTACCAAGACGACCAAACCAACTTCAAAAACATGGACCAGATGAAACCATGAATCCCATAAGTCCAGGAAATAATTTTCATCCCGTAAGTATGCAGCAATGAGGTCACCCGTTTCGTAATCACATTACCTAAGAACAAAATTTGAGAGTGATTTACAATTTCTAAGTCAAGGGAGGGTGGTTTTTTTTTCTTCCCAGTAACTGCCATTTATCAGCAAATGGGTACAAGTCTCACATTCAAAGATGGTACTGATCACCTCTCTTCATCACGGGGTCAGTCTCAACTTAGTTCATTTAACCATCCAGGAAGAAAAAGACTTGAATCTAATCTACCTACATATCTTATCAGTGGTGGGATTCAAATAATTTAAACCACCAGTTCTCTGCCCTAATGACCGAATGGGTGGGCATGGCCATGGTGGGCGTGGCCAGGGGGTGTGACAGGCAACACTCGGCCTCCTGCACCCCCCTGGGAGCAAAAACGGGATGTGGGGGAGACGCGCTATCCCTCCACCCCCATTTTGGGCCCAGGAGGCCTCCCTGAAGCCTCCTGGGAGTGAAAACCAGCCACGGGGGAGGGGGGGTACCACTCCACCATGCTGTGTTTTGGGCCTAGTAGGCCTCCCTGCACTTACCTGGGAGCCAAAATGGTACCTCTGAGGACTCCTGGAAGGGGCAGAGTGGGAAGGGGCGGGGCCAGCCAGCAATTTAACTACCAGTTCAGGCAAACCAGCTGAATCCAACCACTGTATCTTATCCATGTCATAAAGTTGGAAAGAAACCATCCAAATTTGAAATCTCATCTCCATTATGGAGTCTGAACTTGGTTCAGACTGTCATCGGGGCACTTGGTACCATGTCCAAGAATTTCACAAAACACTTCAAGAAATTGCAGCTTCCTGCAATAACACCAGCGGAACTGCAAAAAACTGCGCTACTTGGAACATCGTACATCTTAAGAAGGTACTTGGTTGATACCTAGGACGCTGGCAGCAACCCGTATCAACCATTAGCACCAGTCAATGGTATTTGTGACACATTTTTAAATGTCCAGTTGACTGAGTTTCATTTTTAATGAATAAAAGAGAATAATAATAAGCATTTCACTTAGGAAAGAATTTTTCTTCATAATTTGTTATCCACCAAGGAAAAAACAAGAAAGAAAAGACACAATTCATAATCCAAAGACTGCTCCATGCAATCTTCTGTCTTCCTTTCTTCAACTGTGAGAGTTCCTGGGTGGTCTCTCAGCTTCGTTGTTTTCTGGCAGACATTTCATCATCCAAACTAGGTAACTTCATCACTCTTTTTTTTTTAATTTATATGCCGCCCTTCTCCGGAGACTCAGGGCGGCTTACAATGCGTTAAGCAATAGCCTTCATACTTTTGTATATTTTATACAAAGTCAGCTTATTGCCCCCACAACTGGGTCCTCATTTTACCTACCTTAGAAAGGATGGAAAGCTGAGTCAACCTTGAGCCTGGTGAGAATTGAACTCGCAGTAATTGCAGACAGCTGGATGTTAAATGCTGCCTTAGTAGGAGGCATTAGCCTCCTACGCCACTCAGGCTCCTACTATCAGGCTCTGACTGATGATTTTAGCTTAGTTGGCATAATGAAACATCTGCAAGATAGCAACCAAACTCAAACCCCACCCCACACCCATCCTGAAGGAACCCTCATTTCAATCCTGAGCTTCAAATATTCTCCTTTATTGTTCAATTGTCTGGAGTCACAGTGTCCTCCCCACCACAATTTCCACTTCTGAGAGATGAATTCAGCATCATACATGCAACAAGATGTTGGAAGATATTGTTGTGGCTCCGACCTCCGAGCCTGTCTTATCGGAGGAAGAAGGCTCTGAACATGAAGGAGAGGAGTTGGCCAGGCCTCCCTCTCCAGGACCCTCCTCTCTGGCAATGCCTCAGGTGTCTCCCGAAGGAGAAGAGATTGTCCAGGAGCGAGGTATCCCCGAGCAGTTGCAGTCGGACAGTGAGGGGGATACGTCTTGGCTGGATCCACGCAAGCGTCGGAGAGATAAGCGCACGCAGCAGAAAAGGAGGCGTGCCAGAGATTAAGCTGAGTCACTGGACCACACCCCACAGGGTATAAAAGGGAGTGTGGTGGCCATTCAGGCTCTGTGGCGGACAAAGCTTAACTTCTGGTGAGTCACTTTGCACCTTTGGAAACAACGTTTATCTGCTGTGGACTTAATTACGAACTGGACTATTTGACTGTGTGTATATTGTCTGTATTATCTGGTGGAGGAACAACCCGTCCTTCTCGGAGTAAAAAGTTCTTGGCAAGCAGCTACTGGGCTGCTGCCAAGCCAGTTATACTGGAATTTGGTGTTTGCAAGGTTTATTTATCCCCCGGTTGGCTGTTTGGGTGCGTGTATGAGACGGGGACAGAACAGATATATCCATCTGGTTCAGTTCCAAGAGGGGAGAAAGACACTGGAAACATGGGGGCTGATTGGAAAGATGGTTTAATGGGGAAGCAGAACCATCACGCACCTGTGATTCTAGGTAGCTGACATGACACTCCATATGGAGTGGAGAATGAGGGTTATTTATACCTTCTCTTGGGTCTTGCCCTTGAACTTCCTGTTCCTGTGCAAGAACATGTATTCTATTGGCTGTAGTCAGATTCCCATGGGGCCACGTGGGGTTGAGTTTGTCTTGAAGTCAAGTTTGGTTGAAGCCTAGGCTGATGTCCTCAGGTGGTTGTGCCATGTGGAGAGCTCTGCTGATAGATAATCCTATTATGTCCTGGAGGATCATGTCTTAATCCCATCACCCTGGCGCTGAAGGTCTAATTGTCTTGTAGATTGGCTGGCCCAGTCCAGCTCAATGGACACCAAATATCTGCTGGGAGCAGGGAGCTGCTCTTTGCCTATGTTCTCCTTTTCTCATCCAGGGAAATATGCCGTATTTTTCAGAGTATAACATGCAGCTTATTTTTTGGGGAGGAAAATAGAGGGGGTGGGGGGGAAATCTGCCTACCAGGTATTCATCTGGCTAGCGTCCTTAGTCTGGTCAGCTTCAGCACATTAGTTTGCTTGGGGATAAAAAAAAAACCAGTTTCTAAGGCAGAGGAAGCAGCAATGAGAAAATCAGGCAAAGCATGGGGAGATCACTTCACTCGGCTAACACCTAGTTAGGGCTGAAAAAAAGCTTCTAAAGAACAGCTGAGAGTCGGAGCAAAGCATGGCGATCACTTCACTCACTAGTGCCTTGTTAAAGCACAGCGGAGAGTCGAGGGAGCAGGCAAAGCTGGGAAGATTGCTTCACTTGCTAGCGCCTCGTTAGTGCCTCGTTAGGGCTGAGAAAAAGCTTTGAAAAAGCTACATTCGGAGTATAAGACGCACCCAAATTTTCAGCCTCTTTAAGGGGGGGGGGGAGATGCGTCTTATACTCCAAAAAATACGGTAATATTCTGCCTTTTTATATTTCCTAGAATATTTCATTCTTCTAGGAGAGGAGTGGGTAATAACTTTCTACAAAGGTAAGACTTAAATTCAAGTGAGAGGGGGTTAGGAGCAGAGGTGGGTTCTACTTACCTTTATTGATTGATTGATTGATTGATTGATTGATTGATTGATTGATTCAATTTATATGCCACCCTTCTTCGGAGACTCAGGGCGGCTTACAATGCGTTAAGCAATATCCTTCATACTTTTGTATATACCTGCTTAGTAGGACTTTTGGGGGCCCCCAAGCGATGTTCTTTTTATACAAAGTCAATTTATTGCCTCCACAATCCAGGTCCTCATTTTACCTACCTCGAAAGGATGGAAGGCTGAGTCAACCTTGAGCCTGGTGGGATTTGAACTTGCAGTAATTGCAGGCAGCTGATGCTATTTAACAGCACTTTAGTCCGCTGTGCCACCAAGGCTCTTTACTACTGGTTCTCAATGGGATCGCGTGCGCATGTGCAGATTGTCTGTGATGACATCTGGGTGGGAGGGCGGAGCCCGTCCCCGGTTTTACTGCCGGTTCGCAAGAACTGTTCCAAACCAGGGGCAACCTATCACTGGTTAGGAGCACTTATTTCAATCCATCATGTCCAAGACCCTTATGTACAATGGCTTGACTGCTTCCTGTGAGGGGGCCCAGCCTGGTGCTCGATCTCAAAAGGCAGCCAGCGAATGTAAGAACTAAACCCCCAGTGTCTTTAGCGACGTTCAGCTTTTAATACCTGTTGGGAATAAGCCATGGCAGCAGCTACAGCTTTTCACGATGTTCTTTCAATCTATTCGCCTTTTGATGTTATAGAAAAACAAACGTAGTGATGGACAGATATTACCGCTACCGAAAAGCTGGCCACAGGGAACAGATGGTAGATTACTGGTGGGCACCAGATGAGTTGAGTCTCATATGTTTGAAATATTCGGTACCTGCATTTGAAGGACTTTTTTTTTTTTAACTTTCCACTCTAAGGACAGATAAATCTCACTGGACAATATGTTTGAGAAGTTTGCTTTACTGCCTGTTGGCAGATATATATAGGAATTAGGTACTTCAAATGTGTCATGAAAGCCACTTTATATAATAGAATGTAGAAAGTAAGGCTCAACATAAGGTCTGTTCTTTGGTGTAAATAAATTTAGCAACCAGTTGGAAAGGTGTATTCTCAAGAGCACTACTATTTTGTACATTCAGCAAGCCATAAATCAGCCAGCTGTGCCTTCCTTTTTTTTTTTTTTTTTTTTGGCTTTAGAGAGCAAATGAGTCATGATCAGACTTAAGAACTTTGCAAAGTAAATTTAAGAAACATGAGTCTATAAAATGCATGACCCACAAAGCCAAAACTAAAAGGATAACCACCATCCATAACTGGCAGAACGTAGACACTGGTGATGACTCCCTTGGCAGTTTGATGCTCTATCACACCACTTGCTTATGGCACGTTGAATTGTCAGGTGGAATTTGACTCTGCATAGGTTCAATTTATTTATTTATTTATTGGATCCATAAAGGAGTGCCTTTACTGGGAAGATTGAGATGTCACGTTCCGGCGTTTTAGCAGAGACAAGAAACATGGACAAGAAAGATAAGTGGGTATTCTTTTATCCTGCAAACGGCAAATGTTTCCTGATTGCTTATTTGTACCCTATGACTATTATTAAGTGTTGTACTTTACAATTCTTTTCTTTTATGTACACTGAGAGCATATGCACCAAGACAAATTCCTTGTGTGTCCAATCACACTTGGCCAATAAAGAATTCTATTCTGTCCTATCCTGTCCTGTCCTGTCCTGTCCTGTCCTGTCCTGTCCTGTCCTGTCCTG
>WNWU01000068.1:2707656-2720326 GCA_012654045.1 Ptyas mucosa
TGTGTGTGTGTGTGTGTGTGTGTGTGTGTGTGTGTGTGTGTGTGTGCGCCGTCCTATTTAGCCACATTTTCAAGGCCGGGCACATATCTGGAAGGCACACACGTGAGCAAAGTGCATGTGCAAAAGGCATGCACCAGCGAGCAAAACGAGAATGGAGTCCCCTAATCATCCTCAGTGGTGGGTTGCCCCTGGTTCACACCGGTTCGATAGAATCGGTAGTAAAACCAGCGGGAGGCTCAGCCCACCAACCCCGACGTCATCAGAACACTTCTGCGCATGCGCAGAAGAGCGAAGCAAATGAAGCAAGCGAAGCAAGCGTACACCCGCAGCCCCGTTGCAAACTGGTAGTAAAGGTAAGTAGAACCCACCCCGATGATCCTCTTGTCTCTTCAGCTTCCGGAGAATAATCCCCCAAAATAGGAATTGCTTGCTTGCCTCGTTTTTCATGAGGCAAGGTGACACAAGTGTACAGTTCAGGTCATTTTTTGTTGACATCGTGATACCCGTGACGTTCCTTTTCATTTAGATGTCTTTGGATGAAAAGTATGTCCCAAAACATGAGGCCTGTTCTATTGCAGTCCCCAAGGTGGTTTTTCAAAAGGCAACTGGGCTTTGTCTTTTCCTTGAAGACTTCTCATCCAAGAAGCGTCTTCGGTTCTGACTGCATGGAAGTCATAATACCATTCAGTCAGAACTGAAGACGCTTCTTGGATAAGAAGTGAAACCTCTTCAGCAGGGATGGGATTCAGAAATTTTAGCAACCGGTTCTCTGCCTGGTTGCTGGGTAGGTGTGGTCATGGTGGGTGTGGCCTACTCAGCCTCCTGCACCACAGAGGGGGTGTTTTCACCCTCCCCAGGCTCCAGAAGCTTTCCTCAGGCCTCTGGAAGGGCAAAAAAGGCCTCCCCAGGCTCTGGAGCCCCTCCGGAGACCAGAAATGGGCCCATTTTTGGATTTCCGGTAGTTCTGGTAGGCCCATTTTTCACCCTCCCCAGGCTCTAGAGGCTTTCCTAAAGCCTCTGAGAGGGCGAAAATGGCTTCCCCCAGGCTCCAGAGGCTTTCTAGAGGCCAGAAACGTGGCTGTTTTTGGATTTCTGGTAGACCCATTTTTCACCCTCCCCAGGCTCCAGAAACTTTTCTCAAGCCTCTGGGAGGGTAAAAATGGCCTCCCCTGGGCTCCGGAGGCATTCTGGAGGCTGGAAACAGGCCCGTTTCCAGACTTCTGGAACTTCTGGTAGGCCTGTTTTTCACCCTCCCAGAGCCTCCGCACAAGCCCTGCACTTACCTGGCATCCAAAATGAGCTGCTTGGAGACTCTTGGGAGGGGTGGGGTGGAGTGGGTGGGGTCAGCCAGTTCTTGCAACAACCAGTTCGGCGAACCAGATTAAAACTAACATCCGGTTCGCCCAAACTGGTCTGAACTGACTAAATCCCACCCCAGTTCTTCAGGGAAAAAACCCAAAGAAAATCCAGTTACCTCTTGAAAAAGCACCTTTGGGACAACCATGACCTGGACGACTGAGAATCTCCACAGAGGTTTTGCTCTCTGGCATGCTTTTTACTGCGATTGCCTAAAGTGAAACGTCGAGGCTGTGCGAACTAAGATATCAATTTTAATTCAGAACTTGAGGAAAAGAACAGTGGCATCGTGCTTCTGAGCTCCCGAGCACAAACTGTTGCTCCAAACATAATGATTCCTATATAAATTGTTTTAAATGTATTCAACCAAATTGCTAGCAGCTTCCGCTATCTTCTGTTATTAAACCATTCCCTCATCATTCTTTTGAAGAGACACGGAGGGCTAAGGGAGCCATTTCTTTCACCGGCCCCATTTAGAGAGAACCTTTAAATAATGCATTCTGCAGTGCCATCTAGGGGGATTTTTTAAAAAATGAAGAGATCTATTCATTGGAGGGAAAGAGGAATAAATATGAAGCCAAATGAATTGGTTCCAAAACATCCTGCAGATTCTTGGGGGGTAATATCTGATTTTATTGTAGGAATGTTTGTGCATATCCAGCACAAACCATTGTGGTTTTTAAAACAACAAGGAGACGCGTGAGGTCTTTTTCAGGCTTCATAGAACAATGCCTTGCAAAGGTAACCTTGAAGAAAGAAAAGCTTTTGCTTGTTCGTTCGTTCGTTCGTTCATTTGTTTCCTCTGCAGAAACATGATTGTACAAGAAAAGTTTCACCGGAGGCTTCTAATTCATACCGTAGAAATCTGTGTCCCGTTTAGAGGTTAACATAGCCTCCCAGGTGGCGATTTTTGGCAGCTTAATTGTTCCGTCTTCCCATGTTGTTGTGGTTGAACACACACAGCTAGTTTTGAAGGACACACCGTTGTAGGAAGGCTTCATCCGGTAAGGCAGGAACGTCAATGGAGGGAAGAGCACATAATGACCTCATAGTTGTGACCCCCTTTTTTTAAACCCTGATGATATCCTGAAATATCAAAAGGTAGCAGGATTCTTGGGTGATTTTAAGTGGTGGGGGTGCAGTGGTGGTATTCAGCCGGTTCGGGTGAATCGGTAACGATGACCAAGAGTGGGTCCGCCCATCGGCCCTGGCACTATGTTGTCCTATTTAGTCAAGTTTTTGAGGCGGGGGTGCGCATGCAAAGCGACCGTGCACGCATGTGGCGAACCGGTGGTAAAAATATGTGAAACCCACCACTGGCCCCAAAAAGAATCTTGTCAGCTACATATCTTGTTCTCCAGTTTCATAGCCTCACTGGGTGAAATTCAAGTATACAAAATAATTCTCACGGCCTTCGAAACAAACACATGATTTTTGGTTTCTGGAAAAAATACTCTTTCCAAATTGGCAGACATTTTATTCGATCGGTTTTTAACTTTTTTTTAATCCATTAGATATAAATAGATCAAGACATTCAGAACACTTCAAGGTCAGTAAATGTATTATGCATATCAATAAATCTGTTATATGTTGGAAATGCAACCAAATACCAGGCTCATATTATCATATGTGGTGGAAGTGTCCCAAAGCAAAAAAATACTGGAAGAAAATAAGCATGTGACTGGAAATTGCGACAAAACAACACATAGATTTGAAACCTGAGACATTCTTGTTGGGCATGCTTCCAGGAAACTATAATAAGGGTAACATATGTTTAATTTTACTTATCCTAACAGCAGCCAGGATTGTATAAGTACAATACTGGAAAAATCCAGAAACCCCAACAGATGACATTATAATCAAAAAAATTCTGAAATGTGCAGAATGGATAGGCTAACCCTAAAAATCAAAGGAAAAGAAGGCTCAGAATATTATATAACATGGGAACTATTCTATAGATGGTTAAGTGACAGATATTGAGGTTAGAGGAATGGATTTATGTGAAATATGACTAGACTAGACTAGAATTATATACGTTATTATAGATAAATATGTATGTGAATTGTATAGATAGGTATATATAGGTATAGATATGTATAATTTATAGGAATAAGGTATAAATTACTATGATTATACCATGTTTAAATAACATATAAGGTGTAAGGAATATATTATTATATTATCATTAGTATATTATGTATTAGTTTAAAGTGTTGGAAGATGCTTGGGACCAGCGATGTCATATCTATGTCCAATGTTTTTAATTTTGAACTATTAATAAAATACTTTTTAATAAAAGAAAAAAGAAAGAAAGAAAAACTGATGAGTAAATATTTTGATGGTTATATAATCAATACTATAATGGAAGATAGTATACTTTTCAATAACGATTGATATTGTCGCATATATGTTTATGTATATATGATTATAATGATTATGATGTTTATATGTTAACTCTTTGGACACCTAGAAAACACACTGTTCAACATAGAAATGGAATATGTGATATAAAACAATAAAAAATATTTAACCAAAAAAACAAAAACAACAAAAAAAGAACACTTCAGGGTCAAGGATGGAAAGTGCAAATAATTTAAGAAAGAAAATTTGCCAGATACTACATTGAAACTATTCTGTTTGAAATGTTTCTATTTCTATTTCAGGTATCTCGCTTCTTGGTAACTTCAAGATGCGAAGTAAGCTAAGATAAAGATGTCTTAACACATAATAGGCCATCCAGAATGACTTTACATATCCTTACTCTGACATGAACTCTGGTTTTTGGTTTTGGTTTTGAATTTTTTTTATTTTTAAACAAACAAACATAAAACTATCTTCAATTGCAAACAGTGTGTCGGCTGGTTACAAGTCTTTTGTGCATCATTCACCAAATTCATAACTTACAAGTTACAATTTATCTAGATTCGCATATCATCAACCTAATATATATCTTTATCACGTTATCCGCATTGATCATTTATTTGACTATGACTATTTCTTTCCTCATTATCATTCAAAATATTCTAAATTTTGCATCATTTTTTATTATCACATTCGTTTCATCCTATGATGAAATAGTTCTGCAATTCTTGTATTGTAAAAGTCTCTATCATATTTTATTTCCATATTTTTGTTATCTAACCATTGATAGAATAAGTCCCATATCTTACAGTATTGTTTATCTTCTTGTTCTCTAATTTCAAATGTCAATTTGCTCATTTCAGCACATTCCATTATTTTCTTAATGATTTCATCCTGCGTTGGTATTTTCTCATTTTTCCAAATTTTTAACAAACACAATCCTAGCCGCTGTTACTCTGACATTTTTTTAAAAAATTTGATTTATATGCCGCCCTTCTCCGGAGACTCAGGGCAGCTTACAGCACGTTAAGCAATAGCCTTCATACTTTTGTATATTTATACAAAGTCAGCTTATTGCCCCCACAATCTGGGTCCTCATTTCACCTACCTTTGAAAGGATGGAAAGCTGAGTCAACCTTGAGCCTGGTGGGATTTGAACTTGCAGTAATTGCAAGCAGCTGATCTTAATAACAGTGAATTAGTCCACTGCGCCACCAGGACTCCTATGACATGAACTCTTATGTATTCAATTGTACATATTGCTTAGGACTGTAGTCCTAAAAGAAGTTGCAATCACTTGCTTCTATTGACAGTCTTTGCGCTTACATATGAACCTACCCTGTTTCCCCCCAAATAAGACATCCCCTGATAATATGCCCAATCGGGCTTTTGAGTGCATGGCAATAAGGCCAAGCGTTTATTTCAGGGTTCAAAAAATATAAGACAGGGTCTTATTTTGGGGAAAACATGGTATCAAGGCTTTAATTGATTGCTTCTCACAAAACACCCATCAAGTGAAGCTACCAAGCATAGCCAGAAAACAAAGAAGCTTTTCTGAATGTTCTCACAAAATCATGGCCATGAAAAATTCGTAAAACCGAATTTCAGAACCGAATAGTTTCGACCAAGACAAATTTGTCTAAGTCCTATTCCTTGATCTCTGATATTTTTCCTGCCAATGCCAATTTTGCATAATAGAACTTGATGAGTCACATGGTTTTTAAAAAATAGATAAATACAATGGAGTTTACTAATTGCAAAAGGTCCTGACAATCCCACTTTAATCGCCTAGTTATCTTTGCTTGCTCCAAGCTCTCATTTTAAACAGGTTTATGCCAACTTTTCCAGTATAATTAATCACAATATTCAAAATAGGAATGGAAAGAACTGTATCTTGGGAGAGGGACAAGCAATAGATGTCACTGATTAGTCATCAGAAGAAAAGCATCTTCAAATTAAAGAGCCCTGGTGGCGCAGCAGACTAAAGCACTGTTATTAACATTCAGCTGCTTGCAATTACTGCAAGTTCAAATCCCACCAGGCTCAAGGTTGACTCAGCCTTCCATCCTTTCTAAGGTAGGTAAAATGAGGACCCAGATTGTGGGGGCAATAAGCTGACTTTGTATAAATATACAAAAGTATGAAGGCTATTGCTTAATGCCTTGTAAGCCGCCCTGAGTCTCTGGAGAAGGGTGGCATACAAATCAAATTTTAAAAAAAAAATAGTCTACCCACTTCCAGTTTATTCTGGTAGACATGCCTCAATTCAACTATTGTATCAAATTTCAGGTATCACAAACCAAAAAGGGTTTGGGGAACTTGGAACAGATTCCATGAAGGACACCAAGAGTGACTGGGAGGCAAGAAACTCAGTGGTGGGTTCCTCCTGGTTCGGCCCGGTTCGGCTGAACCGGTAGCGGTGACGATATGACGTCACCAAACCGGTTCTCTTTGTTCGGGAGCTGGTTGATTTCAGCTTCCAAATGGCTGAAAAAAATGGAGCTTCCACATCAAAAGATTGATGTAGACCACTGTGTCAATCATTGCTTTATCCAGTAGTCTATTCTAATGAAGGAGCTAGACTAAAATTGAACGATTCAGATTCTGGATTATTCCTAGAATAAAGATCGGATATAAAAATGAATCACAATTGTAGAGACCCTGTTGGTATCTATGATTTCTAATTTATAGAAACTGTTGGTGCCTTTGTGCAGATTTCTGTTGCTGAGTTGGGGCAAAATAAGATGGATGCCAGCTCTCTTGACTATTTATCATCCCAGTTGTCACTGGCATATTAAATACATCAGTTTTGATGATTTACTGTGTGGAAGGTTGGCAGATTGTATATAAGTGACAACTTAGGAAGCTTTAGTTAATTTATTTGAGTAATGCTTGCAGCATGAAGTATAGGATAGTATTTGTGTACTCTCATACCGAGGTTCATTTAAATCAGTGTTTTTTTTCCGACTTGGCAACTTTAAGATGTGTGGACTTCAACTCCCAGAATTCTCCAGCCAGCAGGATGATTTAAATCTACCTGCAAACTTGTCTGAGTGTATCTTTGAACTTAGCAGAAATTAATTATCTCAGTTCTGGGGTTCTTAGTCTAACGTCTATAGGAGACATGGTCCCTGCTAAGTGATGTATTTTGTCCCTGGATTGTTGACCAAATACTCTTGTTTGTGAAGCCCAATTTTTAGTTTCTTCAGGGGTGGATTCTAATTTTTTTTACTACCGGTTCTGTGGGCGTGGCTTATTTTGTGGGTTTGGCTTGATGGTCATGTGACAATTCTTTAGGATTTAGTAGAGGTACTGGTCTACCAGGCTTTTAACTGTTTGCAGAGCTGTACCGGTCTACTCATTTGTTTTTGGAGGCCCCGGTCTAGCCATTTGTTTTTGGAGGCACCAGTCTACTCATTTGTTTTTGGAGGCATCGGTCTACCACCACACTGCCTTTTAACACTGATCAGATGTAGGGCGGCCCTTTGAAGCCTTGCGGCAAGAGTTTAAACAGTTTTTTTCCTTCTAGCCGATCAGCTGGGACTCGGGAGGCAGCGGATAGTTTGGGGGCGGAGCCAAATAAAAGGTAAGAATAACGTGGAGGAGGGTGGGGGCGGGGGGGCCAGCTCCTGAACAAAGAGAACCGGTTCGGTGATGTCATATCGTCACCGCTACCGGCTCGGCCGAACTGGGCCGAACCGGGAGGAACCCACCACTGATCCAGGGGTGAAATGCTCCCGGTTTGGACCGGATCGCCCAATCCGGTAGTGATGGCAGCAGGTGGTTCGGAGAACTGGTAGCAAAAATCCCTGCCCCCCCCCCATGCCCAGCTGAGCTGCGCGATCATCAGAAGCTTTTTTTTTTACTTTTAAAAGCATTTTCAGCTGGGATCATCAGAGCCTTTTAAAAGCTTTTTTTTCTACAACCTCTTCGGCCGAAGAGGTTGTAGAAAAAAAATGCTTTTAAAAGTAAAAAAGAAAAAAGAAAGGTTGGCGATACTCACCCAGTCACATTATCTCCCCCCCCACCAAGCCACGCCCACAGAAACGGTAATAACAAATTTTACATTTCACCACTGATTGCATCTCTGTCCTCTGTTTCAATCACTGAGATTGCCTGATTCTAGAGGTGGTATTCAACTGGTTCAGGCCGGTTCACACAAACCGGTAGCTGAGATTGCGGATGGGCCTGTTCACCTGCCCCGGTGTTATGTCATCCTATTTAGCCACGCTTTCTAAGCCGGGCACATGCGTGGAAGTCAAGAGAGCGAGCAAAGCGCATGCGCGAAAGGCCAGGCGCATGCGTGGAAGGTGCGCGCAAGTGAAGTAAGTGTGCACACACGTGGCGAACAATATCTGAAACCCATCGCTGCCTGATTCCCCTCATTCCCACCCCCCAAATAATAGCAAGACCTAACAGATCTTATACTTCATTGGTTGCCTTTGAAATGTTGCTTGAAGGAAGAAGAAAATACTACAGTAAAGACAACTTAAGGCTCTTATCGTCTGTTGGTTGAGAATGAAATGGAGGCAACCTCCTGAGCTGGCAGCTTAGCTGCATCACAACAGAATAACAGCGTTGGAAGGGATCTTGGATATCTTCTAGACCAACCCCTAAATCCTAAACCATTTTCAGACAAATGGCTGTCCAATCTCCTGTAGGAAGTTAGTACCCATTCCTTTCCTAGAAGAATGAAATATTTTAGAAAATATTAAAAAGGCAGAATATTATGTTTCCCTGGTTGAGAAATGGAGAAACATGTTTTAAAGACAAAGCAACTCCACCTTCCTGCCTCCCCCCCCATCCCCTTTGTTAATGGGCCAGAGGCAGAAACTCAATCTTCGACAATAGGACCTATCTGCAACACAATAGCAACAGAAACTAACACAATGGGACTCATCTAGGACAGAAACTCACCACATGGCACCTGGGAAGATTACATCAGCCAGCAAAGCTAGCTAAGACCCCCACCCCCTGGGAGTCTGACAACCAATCAGGATACTCTTTCGGAGGCCCAGGAAGTTCAAAGCCAGAGAAAGCATAAAACCCGGGGACTCGCTGTATCTCGCCCCTTTTTCTGTTCAGGAACTCAAGCCATGTGATCCTGTCCACCATTAAACCATCTTTCCAAGCAGTCTCCATGTTTCCAGTGTCTTTTTCCCCACTTGGAGCTGAACCCAGAAGGATATTTCTTCCAACACTCCTCTTAAAAACCTTCAGTGTTGGAGCACCCACAACCTCTGGAGGCAAGTTGTTGCACTAATTGTTCTAACTGTGGTTAGATCATGGGTAGGTTCAAACGAAAAGTGGACCCATCCCTCTGCTGAAAGTTTTTAATGTTGTATGGATCAGTATAGGACCAAAATGCTAACTAATTGTATTTATTTTTATTAAGTAGGTTAAATGATTCTGTGGTTTTTTTCCCCCTTCAAACATCAGGTCAAAGGCCCAATTTCAGTCAAAAATATATTTTAAAAAAAGATTTCAGCAACTTGTATTCAGTGTTCTTTTACTAATATTCAACTTTCTCTTAATAGAGGCAATCTCCTCTCTTCGTGGGTATATTGTTGCTATGACCTATCAAATTTCCTTTTAAAATGTTGTACAATTATTTTCTTAATTAGGCTCATAATTAATTTCCCAGAAAAAGAAACACAGCTCACTGTTCTGTAATCCTCTTGATTGCATCTGACTTTTAAAAAATTTGTCAGCTCTGCATTTATACACACCGTTTATTAAATTTTGGGATTCTGTTTGTTGTTTTCATAAACCCACACTCCATATATTGTTCAGGTTTTATTTAACTTACCTGCTCCTGAGTGGGCTCCTTAACCAGACCCACCCAGAGCAGCTGAAACGGATAGAAGAGGTGACAGATATAGAATATGTCACTTTAAATTGTAAAAAGAGAAAGTTATTTCTAATGGTCCTGAATTTTATGCTGTAAAATCACTGCAAATTGAACTGTTTAGAGTCTGGCCAGGATCCTTCACTGCTAGGGAGGGTGTTTATGCCTGAATAAAAGTTTGATATTACACATGTGGCCTAAATATCCAATCTGTTCTACTAATTCTTTTAAGGGCATATGATAATCACACTCCTTTCTTAAGAGTTGAAATCAAAGCGTTAAAAAAAAGAAAGAAAGAAATTCGTGTGTATGATATTCTTTCATACACACGGATGTATAAAAGAATTTATTACAAATATAATGTGGTATGTCAAGGTTAAAAGTTGGAAGACAAGGATTATATATATTTAATTGTGTTGTTATTGTTAGCATTGTGTAAAAAGTATATTGACCCAGTCTATGCATTGTCCACAAGGTATGTATAAATGTTAAAGGAAAATTACAAATAAAACATAGATGAGAGATAGAGAGATAGGGAGATAGGGAGGGAGGGAGGAGAGAGAGAGAGAGAAAGAGAGAGAGAAAGAGAGAGAGAGAAAGAAAGAGAGAGAGAGATGTAGGATCAATGAAACAGGATAATTTCTGCCTGGCTATCACTGCCTCTTGAATTTAAAATCAACAGCAAAAAGCAAGACAAGATATTGGCTTCTGAAAGTTTTAAATATGTTAAAGGCTCAGAAAATGGTGGAATGTTGGACTCTGGACCTTAAGTTTTTGAAATTATTTTTTTCCAAATGCATTGTTGTGGGAAAGAAAAACTGCTTTTGACACTGGAGACATAACAAAACAACGAACTTATAATGGTGTTCAGAGATATTTTTCACGAACCGCATTGGGACTTTGAATCAATAATGCCAGTTATGTTGTGTCTTCTTGGGAACAGTGTGTTCCCAGAAGAAGTTAGAGAAAAAGAGTGTATCTGAAGACAGAATAAACAAGAATTTGAACATGCGTTTGCCTATATATATATAAAGTAAAGGTAAAGGTTCCCCTCGCACATATGTGCTAGTCGTTCCCGACTCTAGGGGGCAGTGCTCATCTCCATTTCACAGCCGAAGAGCCAGCACTGTCTGAAGATGTCTCCGTGGTCATGTGGCTGGCATGACTAAACGCCGAAGGCGCATGGAACACTGTTACCTTCCCACCAAAGGGGGTCCCTATTTTTCTACTTGCATTTTTTTACGTGCTTTCGAACTGCTAGGTTGGCAGAAGCTGAGACAAGTAACTGGAGCTCACCCCGTTACGTGGCACTAGGGATTTGAACCGCTGAACTGCCAACCTGTCAATCGACAAGCTCAGCGTCTTAGCCACTGAGCCACCGCGTCCCTCTATATGTATGTATGTATGCGTGTGTATGTATGCATATGTATATGTATAAAAGAAAAACCTGGCTGAGGTTTTAAAAATTAAGAAAGAAATAAAGATGATAAATTTCAGAGAGCAATTAGAGGAATCTCTTTTTGCATACTTACAAAAAAAAATAGAATAATTTGGAGTGTAGCTCAGCTGAACTATCAGTTTCAAATTGGCAAACCCAGCATATGATGAAAGAGGCGCACACACTACCGTAGTTACACAATTGTTCTGGGAAAAGAACAACCACAAACAAAAAACCCTTATGAGTTAAGCAGAACGTCCATACTACAGGTAGTCTTTGACTTACGACCGCAATTGAGCTCCAAATTTCTGTCACTAAGTGAATTTTGCCCCTCCTTTCTTTCCACCGTTAAGTGAATCATTGCGCTTGTTAAGTTGGTAACATGGTCGTTAAAATGAATCTGGTTTCCCCATTGATTTCCCTTGTCAGAAGGTTGTAAAAGGTTGTAAAGATTGACTCTCATAAATATGAGTCAGTTGCCAAGCATCTGAATTTTGATCCGGTGACCATTGGGATGTTGCAACGGTCGTAAGTGTGAAAAACTATCAGAAGTCACTTTTTTCACTGCCATGCTAACTTTGAACGGTCACTCAATGAAGCGTTGTAAATCGAAGTTGTATTTTCAATTTAAAATGTGAACAATTTTTAATCTGGTGAGAACCTCTTTAATTATATATATATATATATATAATTAGTTGCCAACAGGTAGTTGCCAACAGCCAACTACCCAGGATGTTGCAGCACAGGACTCAGGATGTCACAACATTAGACCTCAGGATGCTACCAAACAACCCATTACCCAGGTCGTTAAAACCCAAAAGGCTAACGGGCACATAGCTAGGACCTCGGCCACACAGGATGTTACAAAACAGCCGACTAATCAGCAAACATCAACTCCATCTACTAATCAAGATGTAACAACACAGTCAACCAATCCACTTACAACAACAAAGCCAGCATGAAATGTAAAATTTGTTACTACCGGTTTTGTGGGTGTGGCTTGGGGGGGGGATATAACTGGGTGGGCGTGGCCAACTTTTTTTTTTTTTTACTTTTAAAACCATTTTTTCTGCAGCCTCTTCAGCCAAAGAGGCTGCAAAAAATGCTTTAAAAAGCCTCTGACGATCCCAGCTGACTTGCCTGATCGGCAGAGGTTTTTTCTTTTCTTTTTTTTAAGCCTCTGAAGTTCACAGCTGACTTGCCTGATCGGCAGAGGCTTTTTCTTTTTTTTTTTAAGCCTCTGATGATCCCAGCTGAGTCGTCTGATCGGCAGAGGCTTTTTTTCCTATTAAAAACATTTTTTTTCTACAACCTCTTCGTGTGAAGAGGTTGTAGAAAAAAAATGCTTTTAAAAGCCTCTGATGATCCCAGCTGAGCTGCGCGATCATCGGAGGCTTTTTTTTTTACTTTTAAAAGCATTTTTTCAGCCAAAGAGGTTGTAGAAAAAATGCTTTTATTTTTTTTTAAAAAACCTCTGATGAGTGCGCGGCTCAGCTGGGCATGGGGGGGGGCAGGGATTTTTGCTAACGGTTGTCCGAACCACACGCCACCATCGCTACCGGATCAGGTGATCTGGTCCAAACCGGAAGCATTTCATCCCTGATAGATTAGATAGATAGATAGATAGATAGATAGATAGATAGATAGATAGATAGATAGATAGATAG
>WNWU01000068.1:2720336-2738411 GCA_012654045.1 Ptyas mucosa
TAGATAGATAGATAGATAGATAGATAGATAGATAGATAGATAGATAGGCAGGCAGGCAGACAGACAGACAGACAGACAGACATAAAATTCTCGACAAATACTTGGAATTCAAATGTGGGAGCCTAAGAAGAATACATTCTTAACAATTGTATTTTCCTTTTGTGTGTCGCATCTGCAAACTGAAGCACTGTGCGATCTTTTCCCATATTTCCTGTAACCCATCTTCATGTTGTTGCTTTGAGAACTGCAATACAATATTCTCCAAAGGCTTCCATATGTTTCAAGTTCTTTTGGAGCCAAAAAATAATAATAAGAAAAAACCCTATAGCAACAAGATTGTCATATATTTGCCACAGCAACCCGATATTTCCTTGTATCTTATTTCGGAGGGAATAAATCACAGACTACCTAAACTTTCCAGTCTCTGATTGTGTTTCAAAACTTCTTTCAACTGATATTATTTAAAATATTTTTTTTTAAAAGCCTATTACAGATAAGAAGGAACAACCATTTCCATTTAACCACCTCCATCTGGACTACTGTAATGTGCTCTACATAGTGCTGCCCTTGAAGACTATTCAGAAGCTTCAGTTAATTCAGAATTAATTGAAAGAGTTTTGAGGAAGTCTCTAGTGGTGTATGTGCCTTCTGTGTGAAAACATAATTGTTAAGAATGAATTCTTCTTATGCGCCCACATTTGAATCCTGGTGTTTTCAAGTGTTTGTCAACTTGCCACAGTCAACTCACCATGGCCAACTCGCCACAGTCAACTTGCCATGGTCAACTCACTATGGCCAACTTGCTACAGGACAACCAAGTGTTACACGGATATCAAAGAAATGGTAGAATAGAATTGTTAAAGAAAGAATGCAAAAGGAGGGTCAGAATAAAATGTGAATGGCAAAAATTAAAATGATTTTTTTATTTATTTTAAATAATTAAATTGAATTGTTAAATTGTCCTGCAACAAGTTCTCCCTTGGTGAGTTGGCCAGGGCGAGTTGGCTGTGGAGAATTGTCCCATTCCCCTCCCATCTCAAAGCCAGGGGTGAAATCCAGCAGGTTCTGACAGGTTCTGGAGAACCAGTAGTGGAAATTTTGAGCAGTTTGGAGAACCGGTAGAGGAAATTTTGAGCAGTTCAGAGAACCAGTAGCGGAAACTTTGAGTAGTTTGGAGAACCGGTAGCAGAAACTTTGAGCAGTTTGGAGAACCGGCAAATACCACCTCAGGCTGGCCCCAGAGTGGGGTGGGAATGGAGATTTTGCAATATCCTTCCCCCAGGAGTGGGGAGGGAATGGAGATTTTGCAATATCCTTCCCCCAGGAGTGAGGAGAGAATGGAGATTTTGCAATATCCTTCCCCCAGGAATGGGGTGGGAATGGAGATTTTGCAATATCCTTCCTGTGGCACACCCACCAAGCCACACCATGCCCACCAAGCCATGCCCACAGAACTGGTAGTAAAAAAAATGGATTTCACCACTGATACAAGCTCATATACAATTAGACTGCACTCTATTTTCCTCAACAGTATCTAATTCTGTTCCTACAACAGTTGAGAAGTTTCCATGAGCTAGTTAGGAAATAAGACACTTTCTCCTAAGGAAGAGTCCTTACGGAGCTAGAATGCCTGTATTAATTGTTGGAGAGCAACTGACCCAGTTGGCCTCATGCAGGGTATTAGCCTGGACTCATTATATAAACATAAGAGAGCAAAGCCTGATCCTCTTGAATGCCTTAGAATCTTACCTGGTTTCTCCCAGGTGAAATCTGCTATCTAGGAAGATTCCTGCGAAACAGGCCTACAGCAATAAAGTAGCTAGTTTGAAACTCTACACGAGTGAGTCTGGTTGTTTTTGCCTGACTAATTTCATTGTATACATTGTATTGCATTGGTGTCCTTCAGTCTCAAGAGACTATGGTATCGTGTTTTGGAAAAAGGTCCTAAAACACCATCTAGTGTGACTAAAAAGGCCAATTTGAGAGTGGCAATCCCTTCCACACTGAGGGCAGATATATTCTGTCCCCGGCCCAGCCCCCAGATTTCACTAGTTCCGGGACTGCCTCTTTGCCTCGGCCTGCCGAACAAGCGTCTCTTCGAATTGGAGAAGGCCATGCTGCGTCTTTAGCCTCCAAGCTGAACGATCGGAGGTCAAGGTTTCCCAGTTGTTAATGTCCATTCCCGGGGGCCTTTAGGTCCCTCTTGCAGATATCCTTCTATCGCAGCTGTGGTCTCCCTCTGAGGTGCTTTCCCTGCACTAATTCTCCATACAGGAGATCTTTTGGAATCCGACCATCAGCCATTCTCACGACATGCCCCAGCCAGCGTAGACGTCGCTGTTTCAATAGTGTATTCATGCTAGAAATTCCAGCACGTTCCACGACTGCGCTATTTGGAACTTTGTCTTGCCAGGTGATGCCAAGAATTCGTCGGACACAGCGCATATGAAAGGTGTTCAACTTTCTCTCCTGCCGTGCGTAGAGGGTCCAAGACTCACTGCAGTACAAGAGTGTGCTTAGGACACAGGCTCTATAGACCTGGATCTTTGTATGTTCCATCAACTTCTTGTTAAGCCACACTCTCCTTGTATGTCTGGAGAATGTGGTGGCCGCTTTACCAATATGTTTATTCATCTCAGTATCTAAAGAGAGTGCTGATACATAATGTACAATGACATGATGTACAATATTCTACTAATGTAGAATAAACTTGCCATTTTCAATGTAACATAATTCCTACTGATTCAATAAGAAGGTTGCATGCAATATAGTTAGTCCTGAAGTTACATTCATTTTTGACCATCCTAAATTACAATGGCACTGAAAAAAAGGGTGCTTATGACTGTTTTTCACTCTTTCTTTTTTTTTTAAATTTGATTTATATGCCGCCCTTCTCCAGAGACTCAGGGTGGCTTACAATGTGTTAAGCAATAGCCTTCATACTTTTGTATATTTATACAAAATCAGCTTATTGCCCCCATAATCTGGGTCCTCATTTTACCTACCTTAGAAAGGATGGAAGGCTGAGTCAACCTTGAGCCTGGTGGGATTTGAACTTGCAGTAATTGCAGGCAGCAGATGTAAGTGGATGTTAATTACTGCCTTAGTCTACTGAGCCACCAGAGCTGTTGCATAATGCCCACTGTTGCAGCATCCTCAGACACTTAACAACTGACTCAGATTTATGACGGTTGCAGTGTTCCGATGTCATGCAATCCCCTTTTGCAACCTTAATCACCAAGTTAATAGCTGCAGTGATTCACTTAACAACTGTGGCAAGAAAGGTTGCAAAATTGGGGGTGGGGGGCTCAGTTAACTGTCTCACTTAATAACTAAATTTTTAGCTTCAGTTGGGGTCATAAGTCGAGGACTACCTGTATTACTGCTACAAAGGAGTGGTTTTAAAGTCACATCAACACGCACGCTGGCTTCGGAAGCAGAGGGAATTCATACACTGTTGTGTTTCTAAACTCATAACGTGAAACGCAGAGTGTACTTCATGATGGGGTGACATATGATTGCCAAACATATTAATGTTCTACTGAAAAGTATTCACTGCTTGTGTCCCTTGGAAAATTATTACTTTCTGTAGTTTTGCCAAAGGGCAAAGTAATCATTGCTATGTCCATCTTGATTTCGTGGCAAGATGTCGCTCCAACCTGAAGAAAAATGCTATGAATAAAATCTTTGAATATGAGTCAACACAAAATGGACAGCCAAAAAAATGTCTAGGCAGCCAATCCTGTCAGTGGGGAAATCCAAATTGGTTTACTACTGGTTCTGTGGGCATGGCTTGGTGGGGGTGGTGTGACTTGGTGGGTGTGGCTTGGTGGGCGTGGCAGAGAAGGATACTCCAAAATCTCCATTCCCTCCCCACTCCTGGGGGAAGGATATTGTAAAATCTCCATTCCCACTCCACTCTGGGGCCAGCCAGAGGTGGTATTTGCCAGTTCTCCAAACTACTCAAAATTTCCGCTACTAGTTCTTCGAACTGCTCAAAATTTCCACTACCGGTTCTCCGAACTACTCAAAATTTCCACTACCAGTTCTCCGAACTGCTCAAAATTTCCGCTACCGATTCTCCGAACTGCTCAAAATTTCTGCTACCGGTTCTCCAGAACCTCTCAGAACCTGCTGGATTTCATCCCTGAATCCTGTGGCTTGATCAGCGTCTGCTTATGCAATGGGCAGACGTAGCAATGGGCAGATGTAGCAATGGCATTTAGACTTACATACCGCTTCACGGTGCTTTACAGCTCTCTCTAAGCGCTTTATAGAGTCAACGTATTTCCCCCAACAATCTGGATCCTCATTTTACTGACCTCAGGAAGGATGGAAGGGGGAGTCAACTTCGAGCTGAACAGGATCGAACTGCTGGCAGTCAGCAGTCACCACAAGTACCTTGCAGTACTGCATTCTATCCACTGTGCCACCACAACTCTTAACTATACAATTAATAAAGGAGAATATTTGTAGCTCAGGGTTGAAAATAGAGGGGGTCCTTGATGCTAGATACTAGCACGAATGATGTTACCTAGTTTGGGTCATGAAATGGTTGGAAACAAACCAAAAAGAGAAGCAACCTGCAATTAAGGAGAAACTTCCTAACAGTGAGGACAATTAATCAGTGGATACTCCGCCACCGAATGCTTTTAAGAAGAGACTAGACAGCCACTTATCTGAACTTTAATAGGTCAGTGATGGCTAACCTTTTTGCCATTGTGTGCCAAAAGTGGGGATCTCGTGGGGGGGTCGCCGTGCACACACCCAAAATTCAATGCCCCCTCGTGCCCCATCCCCCCACACATGTGTGTGTGACCCCCTCACACAGGCACGTACAATCCCCTCACACACACCCCGTTTTGGGCCTAGCAGGCCTATCTGAAGCCTCCAAAGGCTGGAAATGGCCCATTTCCCAACTTCCAGTGGGCTCTGTAAGCCTGTTTTTCGCCCTCCCCAGGCTCCAGAGGCTTTCTTGGAGCCTGGTGAGGGAGAAAACAGCCTCCTCCACCCCCCCGGAGGCCCTCCGGAGGCTGAAAACGCCCTCTCAGAGCCTCCACGCAAGCCCTATACTTTCCTGGCATCCAAAACAGGCCGCGTGGAGACTCTGGGGAGGGGCGGCATGGGAGGGACCAGTAAAAATCAGCTGGCTGACACGTGCATGTGCGCTGGAGCTGCGCTAAGGAAACGGCTCGCGTGCCCGCAGATATGGCTCCGTGTGCCACCTGTGGCACGCGTTCCATAGGTTCGCCATCACGGGTATAGGTTCTCCTGCTTGAGCAGGGGGCTGGACTAGAAGACCTCCAAGGTCCCTTCCAACTCTATGCTGACTTTGTTTTGCTTCCGTTATTCCGCTGGGCTCCTAAGTATAAATAGAAACCCTGATAAATAAATCCCAATGGTGATGGAAATAACAAGGTGCTTTAAGAAGTCAGCAAAGAACTTTGTTTAAAAAAGACAGTCTCCTCCATTTACCCTTAAGTTAGCGGGAAAACTATGTCAGCCTCTTAATCTTCTCCCATCTCAACTGCTGATTCACTTCCTGCCTCTTTTTAGCTCCACGTCAGCCAGCTTCCTGCTAAATTAATGGGTGACAAATTCTCGCAGTTTGTTTCGCACGTTGATGCTGCCCTCCGATCGTGCCACCATAGAGGGTGTGGGGAAAGGATGACCCTAATAATAGTTCAGCTGAAGATGTCTTACACCAGTTGCCTTGGGCTGTGGTTCACACCAAGGCAATACCATGGGAAGCAGGAGTGGGTTCTACTTACCTCTACTACCGGTTTGTAACGGGCCGCACGCACACGTTCTTCTGCGCAGAAGCTTCCTGATGATGTCCGGGTCAGTAAGCGGAGCCTCCCGCCAGTTTTACTACCGGTTCTTGTGAACCGGTCTGAACCGGGGGCAACCCACCACTGATGGGAAGGATATTTCTGCCACACTTCAGGCAAGTGAACAGTGGCGTAGCCAGTGAAAACTGCCCCATTCTTCCTAATAATTATTTTATCATGGTTTGGATAAGTTGTTTCATGCTGTCGCTGTTCTAACCCAGCTCCCCAAACATGACAAACCCTCTGTAGCTGAAGCAATCATTCCTTTATTAGGAGTGCCACAGCCCTGGCAAAAAGTTTCTCTCTCACCACAGGCTAACAAGTCTGTCCGGCAGGGAGATGAATAGTTGTCTGCCACACCTATTCGTCTCCGCCCCCTGCCTTTTATTCCCAGACCTAGGGTGGGGCTTTGTTAGCAGCGGTGGCTCTTCCATCCCAAGGACCAGCCCATAGATTTCCACTGCTCTCCTCTCCTCTGCCTTCTGCGCATCTGCACATTAGGCATTGGACCCAGCTGTTCTTCCTCTTCCTCATCAGCCACCTCCAGACCTGTGGGCTGTTGACTCTCCACCTGAGGGCTGACAGATGGCCCAGGCTCCACCTCTGTCTCTCTGTCTCTGCTAGCTCCATTCCTTCTTCCCCCTTGGAGCTCTCAGGTTGCCTTGATGCCAACCCTGACTCCCACACCTCCTCCTCATCTGATTTGGCTGCTGGAGGGGCCGGTGGCTGACAGACCACAACATCTCTGGCTTTTCCTCACTTGTCCAAATCCTCTCCAAAAACTGCAAAGGGAATTCAGCAATCTTACTGATCTTTCTTTTTTTAGAGTTGTTCCACAAATAGAGATGCATAGGGCTCTTTTCCTACATAAAATTTGAAACGGTAGATGCATTTTAAATATACACACATGTCTCCCAGGGTAATGCCTCAATTGTGGAGTCCTTAATGTTCTCAGAGCTCAGTTGTTGATTTGCAGACATTTTGTATCTTACTAAAGGGTAGCACCATGAGTGCTAGTGAGCGTGATGGTTTCTCCCTGTTTCTAAAGAGTAGCTCGCCCTGCCAGTGTTCTTGGAAGGGTAGTTCTCTCATTGGTAGCATCTTGATTTGAGTATTGTTTTCCTGCTTTATTATTTGTCTGGTGTTAATCCCTGCTTATCTGGGTGTTGGCTGCTGGAGAGAAAGTGTTTGATTGCTTCTTAGCTTTTTTTTATTGTCTCTTTTGATTAGTATGTAAATATATGCTGTATATAATCAAGGCTTAAAACCCACACCCACAATGACAACATTACGAATGAAACATCCACAACAAGCCAACAACCCAGCTCATGATTCAACCCTTAGCTACAGATATTCTCTCCTATTGAAATGCCTCAATTCTAAGACTCTTCAGCCTAAAGAGGTGTTGAACGCTGGTATCCATATTTGAATGTAAATAATAGGCCAACACAGAGAAAGCAAGATCATGATACAAGCCTCATCCTTTTTCTATTTTTTTTAACACATTCAAGGCTTGCTTTGCATCATTGCTTTTACCATCTTGTCTTTTCAGGCACCTTTCTGAATGCCATTGGTGCTATTTAAGAATACTGGGAGTTAACTCCAATGCACCTGGAGAGATTAGGTGAGAACTGCCTGCATTTATGGGATATCTATCTGACCAGTTGGCGAATTTCTGGGCTATAGTGAGATGTCTGAGACTCCGGGCTGTTGTAGGAAATGCCAGGGTGTCCTTGTCTTCTCCTCTTAGTGACTGTCAACACATGCAAAAGGGGAAGGAGAGGACGCTAGCCCTTCCAGGTAGACCATTCATTCATTTTTCATTCATTTATTAGATTTATATACCGCCCTCCTCCCATAGAACTCAGGGCGGTGAACAGCCATAAATAAAACAAATATAATACAAAATTTAAAAACAAATTAAAAAACATATTAAATAGATTTGGCCCACTAATTAAAACACCCCTATTTTTAAGAACAGATTCGAATTAAAATTAAACAATTAAAAAGGGTTAGGCCAGCCCCACTTGTTGGAATAAAAAGGTCTTGAAGGCACGGCGGAAAGTGCGCAAATCCGGGATCCTCCATATCTCTGGGGGGAGCTCGTACCAAAGGGCAGGTGCCCCCACAGAGAAGGCTCTCCCCCTGGGGGCCGCCAGTCGACACTGTTTGGCCAACGGCACCCTGAGAAGCCCCTCTCTGTGGGAGCGTACTGGCTGGTGAGAGGCTACCGGTGGCAGAAGGCGGTCTCATAAATAACCAGGTCCTGAGCCATGGAGCGCTCTAAAGGTGGTAACCAATACCTTGAAGCACACCCGGAAGACCACCGGGAGCCAGTGCAGCTCGCGCAGGAGAGGTGTTACGTGGGAGCGCTATGTCGCTCCCATAACCACCCGCGCGGCCGCATTCTGGACCAGTTGGAGCATCCAGGTACTCCTCAAGGGGAGCCCCATGTAGAGAGCATTACAGTAGTCCAGGCAGACCAGATAAGAAAACCAATGCAGTATACCACAATGTTAACAGAACCTTGCAAATCTGAATGTGCTTCTCTCTCTCCCTCTTTACCTTCATGAGGACTAGGAAGGGTCTTTCTCTGAGACGTTTAGTCAGGTAGGTTACATTCTTGCCCCAGACTCAATCCTCTTTTATCTGGCCATTGTCTTGGTAGTAGCTCTTTTCTCCTGTTGCTCAAGGCTGTTCCCTCTATCTTCTACACTTCTCCTATTACAGCTGTGATCAAGGAAAGGGCCTGAGTTTGTTTGCATAGTTAAATCTGCAGTGCAGAATAGTTGCAGGACAATCAACTCTGGTTTACTAAGAATGCAGGTACCATGAATATCAAATAATTAAATGCTGGTGAAAGGATATGTACGCTGTCCAACGAATGCATCTGAGCAAAAGCAAAATGAAAACTGTGTTTGGACTGTAGAAAGTTAGCACCCACCCCTTTCCTAGAAGAATGAAATGTTTTAGGAAATATTAAAAAGGCAGAATATTATGTTTCCCTGGATGAGAAATGGAGAAGCATGTTTTAAAGACGAAGCAGCTCCCACCTTCTCCCCCCCCCCACCTTTTGTCAATGAGCCAGAGGCAGAAATTCAATTCCCTCCCATCTTTGTCAATGGACCATCATCTGCAACACAATAGGACCCATCTAGCAACAGAAACTCACCACATGGCACCTGGGAAGATTATATCAGCCAGCAAGGCTAGCTAAGACCCCCACCCCCCGGGAGTCTGACAACCAATCAGGATACTCTTTCTGGGCCCCAGGAAGTTTAAAGCCAGAGAGGGCATAAAACCCGGGAACTTGCAGCATCTCCCCGCTTTTCTGTTCAGGAACTCAAACCATGTGATTCTGTCCACCATTAAACCATCTTTCCAGGCAGTCTCCGTGTTTCCAGTGTCTTTTTCCCCACTTGGAGCTGAACCCAGAAGGATATTTCTTCTAACAGGACTGCAGCTCTATGGAAATTCTTTGGGTTTTTTTTAACATTAAAACGTTTACTTCTTCAGTTCTGATGAAAGAACAAGTCGCTTGAATTCATATTTCTTTCCCCAAATGACATAGGAAAGTTGTCAGTAGGTAATAGCTTTTATTATTATGCTTGGTTGCACAGTCAGCCAGATGTTTAGATTGGATATGGCATTTTTAGCCACCTATTGAGTCCTTCCGAAGGACCTTGGATAGGCCACATGTTAGTTTGATGTCGTTAAAGATATTGTTGCGAAATGTAAGCTAACTTTAAGTAAAGCTGCCTTTTGCAATTCACTGATAAGGATTTTGTTAATGCTGATGGTATTCAAGTGGTGCTCCAGAATAATAATAATAATAATAATAATAATAATAATAATATAATAGTAACAACAACAACAACACACCTGACATAACAAGAGTTGAAAAGAAAAAAGTCTGGTTCATTGTCATTGCAATACCTGGTGATGCATGGATTGAAGATAAGCAGCAAGAAAAAATCACAAAGTATCAGGACTTGCAAATTGAAGTTGAGCGACTGTGGAAAAAGAAAAGAAACAACGTTGAGAGAATTAGTTCTTGCTTCACTGTATTCGTTTCTTTTTTTTTTAATTGAAAAGTTTTAAAACATTTTACAAACAAATTTCCCCCCTTATTCCCCCCACCCAGTCCCTTCTCCCTCCCCACCCTGACTTCCCAGAGCAAAATACAGGGTATAGCATTTAACAAACATCATCAAACATAAACAAACTAACTATAAGCTCTTAACTTCCCTTTGCCCTTTAACTCCCCCTACATACCAAGATGTAAAAATATAAGAATATAAAAATTCTAAATACTTCATTCATAAGCTATCTGTAACTTTTTAGTCCCATATTTATTTTGAATATAATCGATCCATCTTCTCCATTCCAGTATATATCTGTCATTCGAATGATCCTTCAAATATGCAGAAATTTTGGCCATCTCCACCAAATTAGTTACTTTTAATGTCCAGTCTTCAATAGTAGGTAAATTTTCCTTCTTCCAATACTGCACCACCAAAAGTCTAGCTGCAGTTATTAAGTTCAGAATCAAATTAGTCTCTATAACCGTACAGTCTGTAATTATATCCAATAAGAAAAACTGTGGAGTAAATGTTATCCTCTTTTTAAGAATATTTTGCAGAATCCACCATATCTTAATCCAGAATGCTTTAATTTTTCTACATGTCCACCATATATGGTAATTCTCATCACCTTTACATCTCCAACACATAGGTTGTAAATTTGGATACATACAAGATAACTTTTTAGGATCTAAATGCCATCTATAAAACATTTTATAAACATTTTCTCTCAAATTTTGGGCTTGAGTAAATTTTACATTTCTAATCCATATTTTTTCCCATGTTTCCATCATTATTGGTTCCTCTATATTTTGTGCCCAACTGTATTCGTTTCTTGTCAGCGGTTTCTGCTTCTGAACGTTTGCCAAGAAAAGCCTTTGGCAGTTTGCCTAATTATCCCAAGGTTGGTGATAAACTGTGGAATGGTGTTTTGAAGAATTTGCTTTAATTTAGTTTGGACTACACTGAGAATGAGTTAATTCTCAGCTGTTCTAATAAAGTCTGTTTGTTTTTGAACTGTTTGTATTTAATACTAAATACTTGGGTGTGGGTCACAACACAGAGGTGGCATGCAGAGCCCTCTCTGTGGGCACGCATGCTGTTGCCAGCTGCTCTTCCGGGTTCTGTCACGTGCATGCACACTGGACAGCTGCTCTCTTCCGGGTTCAGGCACTCCAGCATGCGTGCTACAGTTCGGCACTTGGTGCCAAAAAAGTTAGCCATCACTGCTATAGCTAATTCTTTGCTGAAACTGAAAAGCTAAGAGATAGATTTTTAGATTTGTCCAAAATCGCATTTCCCCCCAGTTTTATTTCCAAAAAGGAAAAGGGGGAGGAGAAATTAAAAATTACCAATAACAAAAAAAAAAGTTAGAAGCAGACCCTTAACTTTCTCAGTGGAGAACTCGTGACATCTGCCTTGACTGGGATTTAGAGTTCAAAGATGTCTGTCTTGGTTTAATAACATCCACTTTATATGTCAATGAGCTGCAGGAGGTGTGGAAGGAAAACTCTTTAATTTGCTTTCTGAAAACTGCCAGGGTTGCTCTAGGTGCATATTAATTCTAGCCGAAGAATGTCAATGAGGTGATTATAAGCTCCTTAGATAAGTCATTTTGGATCAAGCCTTTAGGAATCCTAGGCAATTTTTTCCAAAGGATTCCGAGTAGGGAACTAACCATCTGCAGGCATGCTGGCCTATTGTTAAGCCATGACAAAATACACATTTCTCCAGCTTCTCTTGAGGTGCCATTCGAAAAACCATTAAACATCAGCGTGAAGGCTCCGTATGCTGAAAGCTGGAATATGGTGTCCATGGTGAGGGCATCTCCTCACTCCTGCTTCTCCACCAGAAATATTGGTCCAGCTGCCTGCTTTCCTGTGGTTTACAGAGGAAGGAGGCTCAGCGCAGCGTCAAAACAAATTTTCTTGGAACTTTTATTTTGGTGAATCGGTGCTGTTCCGCTCACTCTCACACACACATACGCAATGGTGGTTTCAGTGGTGGGATTAGGCCGGTTCGCATGAACCGGTAGTTCAATTTCTGGCTGACCCAGCCTCTCCCTGCCCCGCCCCTTCCAGGAGTCCCCACACGCCCCATTTTGGCTCCCAAGTAAGTACAGGGAGGCCTACTAGGCCCAAAATGGAGTTGGGGTGCAGTGCACTTCCCTGTGGTCTGTTTTCATTCCCAGGAGATTGCAGGGAGGCCTACTAGGCCCAAAATGGGGTGGAAGGTGCAACATCCCCACCCTGTTCTATTACATTATGTGAATAGCACTGGCATCAATTCTGTAACCTACTTCTTATTCTGCTAAATCTACTCCAGAAAACAAACATTCCCAGACTGGTTAAATTAGTATGTTTGGTAAGGAGAGGGAGAAAAAAATTGTAAGGACTATTGGATCATCTATCCCAAAATGGCGAGCTGTATTCGCAAACTTTCAGCAACAAATGACTAATATTGAAAGCCTATTTTTGACATCTGGTATTTTGAAAGCATTATTTGATATTAAATGGCATTTTTGGTATTCGTACACAACCGTGTTTAACATTTGATGATGACTGATTTACATTCATTAGCATTTAGTTTGCAAATCTATCTTCATCTAGGCGGGGAAATGCCTTAACGATCGGCTTTCGGTGAGTGTGCAATTTGTGCGCCCTGAAGGAACTTCTGCTAAGCCGTCACATTCATTCACACACAACCAACCCTCCCCCCCCTCCCCGAAGCATTTTCGTGACCCTCGTGACTATGATTTTGTTGATGGTCTTGTTTAGAAATTTTCTTCGACTTCTCGTATGCTGTATGAAAGGAATGGGATTCCACACCTTATCCGTAGTCTTCTTTCTTAGGAACTCAAGCCGCAGGTAAGGACTGAGCTTTATTGCTAGCAGATGAATGGCCCATTAAGACAATTAAGAAGATGAGAAGCTAATTGAGGCAACTGAACAGCACTGATTGATAGAAAAGAACTCTTAATATATGAATGGATTCGGATGACTCTCCTGGTTTTCTGAACCATTCTCGGCCCAATTCAAATTTTACCGTCATCACCACTGCCTTTGGGAGTCTACAAAATCTTCAACCAACGCATCTGGTCCCCCCCCCAAAAAAATTTAATACTAGTGAAAAATTATTAAATACATGCACTTAATTGATCATCATCTGCTGTCACCGATGACCTCCCATCGACCCGTGCGCTCCCACAGAGCGGGCCTTCTCAGGGTGCCATCAGCCAAACAATGTAGGCTGGTGACCCCCAGGGGGAGAGCCTTCTCTGTGGGGGCACCCACCCTCTGGAACCAGTTGCCCCCGGAGATTAGGAGAATTCATGACCTCAGTGCCTTCCGCCGTGCCCTAAAAACACATTTTTTCCAACAAGCCGGGCTGGCTTAAGAAGAAATTTTAAATATTTTAAATATTTTAATTGGTTTGTGAATTTTAAATTTTGTAGCCAAATTTATATATATTTTAATTGTCTTAATATTTATATTTCATGTTTTTATTTCTGGCTGTACACCGCCCTGAGTCCTCAGGGAGAAGGGCGATATAGAAATTGGAAATAAAATAAAATAAAATAAAATAAAATAAAATAAAATAAAATAAATCATTAAATGTTTACGTGGACTGATGTTTTTTTTTCAATTTAGTTTAATGTACTCACTTTAATCAACTTAAATTTTAAATTGACTCTGGCCTTGACTCTTCTGTGTTATTCAAAATCCAATCTATTTTGCCCCCAAAAGTTGTGTATTTCCATTATAGATCAAGATCTATTATGATTATGAAGAGCTGTGGTGGTGCAGTGGTTAGAAGGCAGTATTGCAGGCTAACTCTGCCGACTGCCAGCAGTTCGATCCTGACTGGCTCAAGGTTGGCTCAGCCTTCCATCCTTCCGAGGTCGATAAAATGAGGACGCAGATTATTGGGGGCAAGAGGCTGACTCCGTAAAGTGCTTAGCGAGGGCTGCAAAGCACTGTGAAGCGATATATATAAGGGCTATTGCTATATCTGACCAATGAATAATCAGCACTGCTCAGGCCATACGATTGGTTGCCTAGACAGTTTTTTGGCTGTCCATTTTGTGTTGTCTTTGAAAGTAATGACGTAAGCATTCATATTCAGATTTTATTCATAGCATTTTTCTTCAAGTTGGAGCGACATCTTGCCACAAACTCGAGACGGGCATAGCAATGATTATTTTGCTCTCTGACAAAACTACAGAAAGTAATAATTTTCCAAGGGACACAAGCAATGAATACTTTCCAGTAGAATAGTAATACGTTTGGCAATCATATGTCACCCCATAATGATGTACATTCTGTGTTTCATATATGGTAACGCAGTGGTTAGAGTGCAGTACTGCAGGCTAAGTCATTGCTCACTGCCAGCAGTTCGATCCTGACTGGCTCAAGGTTGACTCAGCCTTCCGTCCTTCCGAGGTCAGTAAAATGAGGACCCAGATTGTGGGGGGCAAGAGGCTGATTCTGTAAACTGCTTAGAGAGGGCTGTAAAGTACTATGAGGCGGTATATAAGTATAAGTGTTGTTGCTCTTACTTTGTTGTGGCCCGCCAGCGGCCTGAGCGGATTGTGGCTGATCCCGATGAGGAGGAGGCTGGTGTGGTGTCGCGCCAGCAGCCTGTGCAACCGGCGCTTGAGTCGGACAGCGAGGAGGCTGAAGAGGATGTGGTGTCAGAGGCAAAGACTCAGCCAGGGCCTTCAGAACCTCCAGAGGCTCCTTCAAGTGAAGAGAGTGAAGTGGAGGAGCCTCTTCTCAATGCTCGAGCACGCAGGGCTGCCAAAAGGCATGAGTGGCTACTCAGGAGGAGGTATCCTCGAGAGTAAGGCTTGGGGTTAATTGGCCACTCCCTTAGCCTATTTAAGTTTGCACACAGATAGCAAATGTTGCTGGAAACAACGTTTGGTCCTACGCAGAGCATTTTGAGAGTGAGTTTTTTGTTACAACTTGGTTTCTGGGCTGATTGCCAACCCTTGTCGGACTTTGTTTAATCTCTGTAATTCATAGCAGGCTGATAAGGACATTTGTGGTTAAAACCTGCATTTTGAAAGGGGTCTGTTTGTATTAAACGGAGTTTTGGAGCTCTGTGTGTGTGCTACACTTCTTGGGACCCGTAGCTGGGGCAGAAAATACTTGTTCCTTGTTCCTTGAATTCATGCAAATTTCTTGCCTTCAAGGAGATGACTATCCTCTGTTGTCAGCATTTTAAAATGTGGTGTTCTATCTGGAAGTACCTTTATTCAAGGCGAAGAATAAAAAGCAATAACCTAGACCTGCATTTTTGAAATTTGCCAATGTTAAGATGGTTAAACTCCAGCCGCTGGCTGGGGAATTATGGGAACTGAAGTCCACCCATGTTAAAGTTGCTGTCAGCACTCCAAGTTACATCCGTTCCAGTGCTGACATGAAAAAAACAAAAACAAAAGAGAGAGAAGAAGCAGTTTGACTTTTCACCCATTTTACTCACCCGGCAGATAACATCACCTAGGAGATAGGATGGGAGGGGGACATTCCTGTGAGGTGAAGTAGTGAGAGTGACTTGGAAGATGGCCAATGAGATGCTAGAATTGGGGAACGGAAAGGGAAGGGTTTGGGGGTCAGCAGGTCAGTACTGGCACCGACGGAGTCGGGACCAGACAGGTTGTTCTAATAAAAGAAAGATTTCATCGAAGACTATTTGTGTGGAAATGCGGTTTATTTAAGATAACGTCGGAACCTGACAGTTGCCAGGTCTCAAAAACATTGACGTATCATTTCCATCAGTTAATTGCAGAAGACAGTCTTACTTCCATCCTGTGGCAATATCTGTAACACCATCAAACATCCACATCTGCCTGTGGGAAGAAATGTCTATCTGGTTCAGTTCCAAGCTGCAAGAAAGACACTGGAAACATGGAGATGATTGGAAAGAAGGTTTAAAGTTGAACATGGTTCTGGTGCAACTGACCACATGGAGTTGAGAGTGGGGGGTGGTTATAACTTCTCTTGGGCTTTGCACTTGAACTTCCTGTTCCTGTGCAAGAACATGTATTGTATTGGTTGCTGTCAGACTCCCATGGGGCACTGTAGGGGTTATGTAGGTGTCATTACTAGCTCTATAGGCAAAGTACAAATCCTAGATGTTTGTCTGAGCTAAGTTTGGTTGAAGTTTGGACTGCTCTGAGATGATGCAATGACCAAAATACCCTGAGGAGATTTGCAGTGTAGTGAGCTCTGTGTCTTCTGCTAAATATTCTGTAAATCCTATTCTACCCTGAAGGATCATATCCTGTTCTTAATCCCATCACCCTGGAGCTGAAAGTCTCTTGTTTTGTAAATAGGCTGGCCCAGTCTTTCTTAATGGGCAAGGGAGGGTTGGCTATTGAGTCTGCTTTCTGCCTCCATTCTGCAAAATCTCCATTCTGCAAAATCTCCATTCCCACCGCACTCCAGGGGAAGGATACTGCAAAATCCCCATTCCCTCCCCACTCCTGGGGGAAGGATATTGCAAAATCTCCATTCCCATCCCACTCTGGGGCCAGCCAAAGGTGGCATTTGCCAGTTCTCTGAACTGCTCAAAAGTTCTGCTACCAGTTTTCCAGAACCTGTCAGAACCTGCTGGATTTCACCCCTGGTCTGTTTCTGCTCCATTCATGTCAGAGGCACCATTTAAAGTGCTTCCAGGTTGAAAGGGTTAGCCGATGACATCTTCGTTGCCCAGGGGATGCCTGTTGGGACTCCTTTCATGTCCTTGTCAAGGAGCTAGAGCAGTGGTGAAATCCTGCCAATTCTTTCTGGCTCACACGAACTGGTAGCGGCAATAGCGCATGGTTCAGCAAACCGGTAGTGGCAGCAGCACGAAGCTCCACCCACCCACCCAGATGCACATGCGCAGAGGGTCAAAAATTGGACCTGATGTGCACACTTCCCCACTTCCGGTAGGGAAGGTAAGTAGATTTCACCCCTGAGCTAGAGCAAATGACGGGAGTTCACCCCACTATAGAGCAGCACACGGGTCTCGAACGCAGGCTTGCTAACCCCCAGCTCAGCATCCTAACCTTGTGAGCCACCATGTTCATATCTTAGAGAAAACAGGATTTAGTAAGAGAGGAATCAGTAAACCCCTGGATTTCCACACCCTCCCTTTTTTTTCACATACTTCCGAGGGAAACAGTTATATGCACCTTGATTTGTTTACTTAAAACTCTTGAAACTGACAAGAACCCTTGCCAGTTTCCTCTTCCAGCCCAAGTGAATGTTAGTAGAACCACCTCTTCCTAATCCACTGATACACAAAGAGGAGTGAATAGAGAGCAGCTCATGGGGGAGAGAGAGAAAAAAAATCAATCAATGAAGTCGTATGTTCTTCCAGACCCATGGAAAAGTAAGCAATTGTTCCTTCTTTTTCCCAGCCTGAGGGAGAGAGATAAAAAGCAGGAGGCGCCATGCATTGGAGCTCATGGTAACTGAACAAAACAGCTGGCCGGCATTGTTGCCAAAGAAGAAGAAGAAAAGATTGAAATCAGGACAGCAATTTTTGCAAGCCAGTTTCATTTCCAGCCAATTTCAGCATGGGGGAAATAAGAAGTGAAAAGCTACAATGCAGAAGAACCTTTGCTAATCCACAACAAGGCTGTCACAGCTTATGTCTTGTATAATTAGCTGGGACTTCCTAATTTTCTGGGGGGGAGGCACGGGAGGAGAAGGAGGAGGAAGAGGAGGAAGAAGAAGAGGAGGAGGAGGAAGAGATGGAGGAGGAGGAGGAGGAATGGTTCTAAGTGCATCAATCTACATCACAAAGCAGCAAAAGTCAGGGCTGTAGGTGGCGCAGTGGATGAGCCGAGGTGGCGCAGTGGTTAGAGTGCAGTACTGCAGCTACTTCAGCTGGCTGCTAGTTCAGGAGATCAGGGGATCAAATCTCACCGGCTCAAGGTTGACTCAGCCTTCCATCCTTCCGAGGTGGGTAAGATGAGGACCCAGATTGTTGGGGGCAATATGCTATTTAGTATACTGTCTTTGGTGTAAGCCACCCAGAGTCCTCGGAGAGTGGGTGGCATAGAAATATGACTAATAAAATAAATAATAATAAGAGGAGGAGGAAGAGGAGGAGGAAGAGGCGGAGGAAGAAGAAGGGGAGGGGGAAGAGGAGAAAGAGGAAGAAGA
>WNWU01000068.1:2746806-2775258 GCA_012654045.1 Ptyas mucosa
CTCTCTCTCTCTCTCTCTCTCTCTCTCTCTCTCTCTCTCTCTCTCTCTCTGTGTGTGTGTGTGTGTGTGTGTTACTATACATGGTGTGATAGGTGTATCAGAGAACACTTTGTATATGTCACTGGGAATAAATTAATTTCATTAATGGGTTAGTCTACTTTAGAGGCAATTAATTTAATTAATGAATGACTAATAAAGTATGGCTTACATATTATATCATCATTAATTAATGGGGTTGTCACAGCCCTTTTCTGGCTGTGTGGCTTCCGACAAGTGTCTAGGTATACACACATGTAGACACGTGTAACACATGCCCACAGTCAACTGGAGTTAGTGATAGCAGGGAACCAGACAAAATATTTGTCCGTATTTATAAGTTAGAGAGCTTTAAGTCAGATTCCTAGCTGAATATTTTATTTATTTTTCAAGTTGTTTTTTTAACTTAACCAACATAACCACTATTATAAGAGTAAGAATATGAAATTTATTATTTGGCTTCATATATTTTTCCTCCAAGTTGGACCATAAGGAAGGCTGAGCACTGAAGAATTGAGGCCTTTGAACTCTGGTGCTGGAGAAGACTCCTGCGAATCCCTTGGACTGCAAGGCAATCAAACCAGTCAGTCCTAGAGGAGATCAACCCTGACTGCTCTTTAGAAGGCCAGATCCTGAAGAGGAAACTCAAATACTTTGGCCACCAAATGAGAAGGAAGGACTCCCTGGAGAAGAGCCTAATGCTGGGAAAGATTGAGGGCAAAAGAAGAAGGGGATGTCAGAGAATGAGGTGGCTGGATGGAGTCACTGAAGCAGTTGGCGTGAGCTTAAATGGTCTCCGGGGGATGGTAGAGGACAGGAAGGCCGGGAGGAAAGTTGTCCATGGGATCGCAATGAATCGGACACGATTTCGCAACTAACAACCGTTGGAAGAAATATCCTTCTGGGTTCTGCTCCAAGTGGGGAAAAAGACACTGGAAACATGGAGACTGCTTGGAAAGATGGTTTAATGGTGGACAGGATCACATGGCTTGAGTTCCTGAACAGAAAAGGGCAGATACAGTAAATACTTGGGTTTTATGCTCTCTCTGGCTTTGCATTTCCTGGGCCCCCAAAAGAGTATCCTGATTGGTTGTCAGACTTCCAGGGGGTGGGGGTCTTAGCTAGCTTTGCTGACTGATGGTCACATGTGCTTCCCAGGTCACATGTGGTGAGTTTCTGCTGCTATTGTGTAGAGGGCTAATCCTATCTTTGTTGGATCTTTGACAATTCCTACTATGGCTCTGCCTGAAGGAGGTAGATCTTTGTTATGTAAAATAGACTGGCCCAGGCCTTAATGGCCCATTGACAAAGGGTGGGGGCAGGAAGATGAGAGCTGCTTCAAAACATGCTTATCCATTTCTCATCAGGGAAATATAATATTCTGCCTTTTTTAATATTTCCTAAAAATATTTCATTCCTCTAGGAAAGGGGTGGGTGCTAACTTCCCACACAACGACAGAATTTTCCTCCGCACAGTGGATGGCGGTTTCCAGCATGTGTCATGATCCAGGTTACCTGGTTACAGCACTTTGAAATCCAGATTGTATTGCAAGATATTTAGACAACATCTTTTCTTCCTGTGGTAAAAACAAGAACCAACAGGGCAACTGAGTTTTAAACAAAGGAGGGGATGATCTTTAAGAGGTGGATGTGTAAATCGAACAATAAATGTCTACTTCAGTTCTTTACAAATCAGTGAGCAATAAGAGTTAGATAAGTCCGTGTCACAGAAGGCAAGGCACCCTGTAGATTATTGACATGGAGAAAGGAAAGTCAGAAAAATACACGACCGTTCTGGAACCAAAGCAGTTTCCAGCAATGTAAAATATCCTTGTTGTCGATGTGACAAAAGCCACGCAATCTCACAAGAAGAATTAAGGATCCAGTGTTCCCCTACACAGGACTCCCACTGAGGAGCAATCTGATCTGATAAAATCATCAATATTCATTTATTGTAGCAATATTTCAAAAAGATTATAGCCATTACTACATCAAAGACGAGAGGAAGGTTGTGCTATTTGATAGGGCTGTGCAAAGTATTTAAAGGGGTGCTTTGCAATCCTGGTTGGGACAAGTCAGTCAAAATATGGAGGCAATCACATCGTTATCTGAAGGGATCAAAAATCAAATGCTCTAAAGCAGGGGTGAAATCTAAAATTTTTCCCTACTGGTTCTGTGGGCGTGGCTTGGTGGGTGTGTGTGTCCTGTGACTGAGTAGGCATGGCCAACTCGATGTCACTCACAGCCACACCCACTCCGTCACAAGACCCCCTCCCATCAAGCCACGCTCACAGAATCGGTAGGGGAAAATTTTTAAATTTCTATTCTGCCGGCGTGTCCTTACCTTTCTCCTGTGGCTCCGCCCACCCGCCCCATTCCCCGGAGTCAGGGAATGAACCATTCCCTGACTCCGGCCTTGCTGCGGAGCCGCTGCCTGCTCACCCTTTGCCACACGGCTTCGCCCACCCGCCCCATGCTCACCTTTCTCCCGCGGCTGGCTGTCAGGGAAGGCAAGCGTCCGAAAGGTACCGGAGCCGCACACTCTCCTTCTTGAATGAGCCGCTTTGGTCCACGTGCCGGCTGCACAAGCGCACACCCAACCTGCTGCTGAATTAAATAAACGGTGTGTGCTTGCGCAGCCGGCGCGTGAACCAGAGCGGCTCATTCAAGAAGGAGAGTGAGCGACTCCAGTAACTTTCGGGCGCTTGCCTTTCCTGACAGCCAGCCACGGGAGAAAGGTGAGCAGTAGGATACACCGCGTGGCGAAGGGCGAGCAGGAAGCGGCTCCGACTCCGGGGAATGGGGTGGGTGGACGGATCTTCCAGCTGCCATTGCTACCGGTTCTCCAAACCACCGGCTATCATCGTTACCTACTCGCCCGAGCCGGTCTGAACCAGGAGCATTTCACCCCTGCTCTGAAGGATTTCCCAGGGGTGACGGGCAGCCTGTGTGGGAGGTGGGCATGGCCACTTTGCTTTGCCAACATCCACAGTAGGAATGTTGTTTGTGCGTGACTTGAGGAAGCTTTGTAAAGGTGGTTTGGTTTAAACCTGTCTGCTCCATGAAGCTTCCTTCAAATGCTTTGCACACAGTCTATTGAATAACAGAGTTTGAAGGGATCTGGGAGGTCTTCTAGTCCAACCCCCTGCTCAAACAGGAGAGCTTATACCATTTCAGACAAATGGTTGTCCAATCTCTTCTTAAAAACCTCCAGTGATGGAGCATTCACAACTTCTGGAGGCAACCAACTTCCACTGGTTAATTGTTCTCATTGTCAAGATTTTTGTCTTAGTGCTAGGTTGGATTTGACCTTGATTCATTCCCATCCATTGCTTCTTGTCCTGCCTTCAGGTGTTTTGGAGAATAGGTTGACCTCCTCTTTTCTATAACAACCCTTCAAATATTGGAACACCGCTATCATGTCACCCTTGGTCCTTCTCTTTGTTAGACTAGACATACCCAATTCCCACCACCGTTCTTCATATGTTTTAGCTTCCAGCCCCCTCACCATCTTTGTTGCTCTTCTCTGCAATCTTTGCAGAGTTTCAACATCTTTTCTATATTGTGGTGACCAAAACTGGATGCAGTATTCTAAGTGTGGTCTTATCAAGGCGTTATAAAGTGGTACTAACACGTCACTTGATCTTGATTCTATCCCTCTCTTAATGCAGCCTAGGGATTGCATTGGCTTTTTTTGATGGCTGTAGGCAGTTTATTGTTGGCTCATATTTAAGTGGTTTTCTACTAGGACTCCTAGATTCCTCATATCATTACTACTATCATTTAAGTGTCCCAGTTGATGATAGCACTTAGCCAATCTTAGCTTACCTTGAACCACAAGCTAGCTCAGACCTGGCCAGGGAATCCAAAGTGGTTACCATTTTAATGTGTGTCGCACACACAGAAGACGATAAAAGGGGAGAGTTTTGATTTCTCAACTGTGTCTATGAGCCGAGGTGGCGCAGTGGTTAGAGGGCAGTACTGCAGCTACTTCAGCTGACTGCTAGTTCAGCAGATCAGTGGATCAAATCTCACCAGCTCAAGGTTGACTCAACCTTCCATCCTTCCGAGGTGGGTAAAATGAGGACCCGGATTGTTGGGGGCAATATGCTGTTTAGTATACTGTCTTTGGTGTAAGCCGCCCAGAATCCTCGGAGAGTGGGCGGCATAGAAATATGACTAATAATATTATTTTGATGGCAGTGATTAACTTTATGGAGACTCTTGGTTAATATTTTGGGGAGAATCCACCAGAAAAATTCCAGATATGAAGACTAGACTGGGAAGCCAATACCACAAACAGGAACAACTCAATGGCAAGTCACTTCCGCATTGCTGTCGAGAAAATTATATGGCCATTTCCATGAAAGTATCAGGAATTGAGTGTGACAGAAATTGTATTATTTAAGCAACTGAGTAGGAAATCACTTAAAATTATGACAGCCCACTGAAAGACTGTGTCGTAAATAAATAGGAAGCAATCTGAGATAAAATTGGGTGGAAACAGATGTTGAAGACTAGCTGGTGGAAGAAATTATTACATTAAAGGAGAATTATAATTCTAGATGCTAGTCATGTTTGTCAAGATACATCTGCAAACAGACACCCCATACCAGAATTCTTCAACCATCTGTCAGCCATTTAAAGTTGTTTATTGCTACTGCTGCGGCATAGTTTTTATATTATTATTCTCAACAATCAGTTGCCAATTCACAAGCATAAATTGAAAAGGCAAAAGTACACTGAAGAGAAATAAATTAAATGATGTTTGCCCCTTATCAGCTGCAGGAATATTTTCTTTTGCTTTTATCTCACGTGAGAGTAAAATCTGTCCATTTGGCTCAGTTCAGTTTCTCTCTCTCTTTTTTTTTTTAATATCATATTTATTTCAGCCCATTTCCTCAACGTGTCGGTCAATACTTTCTACAAAAAAAAAGCCTTAAAATTCATACTTATTTCTCCACAGAGGAAGAAGAAAAAACAATAAAACAGGCAACATATCTCCTTTCCTTCGGTCGCGAGCTGAAGACGTGGCTCTTCCGTCAACTCAACTGATCCGTTATGGGTGTGCATTGTTACAATTTTAAATTGTTTTAATTGGGTTGTTGATTTTAATTTTATTGTGATTTGTATTGGAAATTGTCATTTTTGTAAGCCGCCCTGAGTCCCTCGGGAGAAAAGCGGCATATAAATCGCAATAATAAATAGATAGATAGATAGATAGATAGATAGATAGATAGATAGATCAATCAATCAATCAATAGTGGGTTGCCCCCGGTTTGCACCAGTTCTATAGAACTGGTAATGAAACTGGTGGGAAACCCCACTGACCCTGACATCATCAAAATGCTTCTGCGCATGCGGTCCTGTTGCAAACCAGTAGTAAAGGTAAGTAGAACCCACCCCTACAACATATCTTGGAAACTCATCGGAAATCTTACAATTTTGTTTTCTTAGCTCTGCCAAATGATTTAGAAGAGTCCACTGCAAATTGCCCCAAAGATGCTTTTTAAAAGGCAACTGACCTTTCTTGGTTTTTGGTTTTCCTTAAAAATGTTTTGCTTCTCATCTAAGAAACGTCTTCAGTTCTGACTGAATCAAGGAAAAAAATAATCCATAAGAGAATCCAGTTGTCTTTTGAAAATCCCCTTTGGGACAACCACGACCTGGATAATGGAGGGTCTCCACAGCAGAGGTGGGTTTAAGCAGGTTCTGACCAGTTCTGTAGAACTGGTAGCGGAAATTTTGAGTAGTTCTGGAGAACCGGTAGCAGAAATTTTGAGTAGTTCGGAGAACCAGCAAATATCACCTCTGACTGGCCCTGCCCTCATCTATTCTCTGCCTCCCAAGTCCCAGCTGATCAGGAGGAAATGGGGATTTTGCAGTAACCTTCCTCTGGAGTGGAGAGGGAATGGAGATTTTACAGTATCCTTCCCCACCACGCCTACCAAGCCATGCCACGCCCACCAAGCCACATCCACAGAACTGGTAGTAAACAAAATTTGAAACCCAACACTGCTCCACAGATATTTAGTCCACAAGTTAATCAGGCCAGTTTAAAAAATCTCGATAAGGAAGACGTTCTCTCGGAGGCAGTCTTTTTTCCGGCGGTTTCGTCTCTGCAGCTTTCTTGCCAGCACTACGTAAAAATCTAGCTGACATGTATGGATGATTCCCATTCAGACACAACTCTGCTTTAGCTTCCCAAACCATACCAGGTTAATTCAACACTGCCACCCGTTTGAGTCTTTAAATATGGAAACATGTTTTGAGGAAAGAAAAGCTGACATTGTGAATAGATTAAAAATGCTTTCCATCAGATGCTATTAAGATCAGAAAAGAAGAACCCACTGAAATTCTGGAAAGGTTTCGATTGCCAAGTAGGGTAGTGTAACTGGACCTGGAGAGCCTACTAAACGTATACCTAGTGTAATTAAGGCAGAGTTATTCTGGGGCTTCATCTCATTGTCAGCCCTCGGGCTGTCTACGTGACAGCCGGAACGTGGCACTCATGCTTCCTTTCTCTCTTGAACTCAATAATCTTTTTTGTAATGATCTTGTGTGTATTCCAGCACACTTGTATATAATTTTCTAATATTATAAATAAACCTGGGGCTCCTCCGTCTTCTTCTTCTTCCCCTCCTCCCCCTTCTCTTCCTCCTCCCCGCCTCCTCCTCCTCTTCTTCTTCTCCTTCTTCTCTTCCTCTTCCTCCTCTTCCTCCTCCTCCTTCTTCTCCTTCTTTTTCTCCTCCTTCTTTCTTCTTCTTTCTCCTCCTCCTCCTCTTCTTCTTCTCCTCTTCCTCTTCCTCCTCCTCTTCCTCCTCCCCCTCCTCCTTTTTCTCCTCCTTCTTTCTTCTTTCTCCTCCTCCTCTCGTCTTCCTCTTCTCCTCTTCCTCTTCCTCCTCCTCCTCCTTCTTTTTCCTTCTCCTCCTTCTTTTTCCTTCTCCTCCTTCTCCTCCTCCTCCTCCTCTTTTTCTTCTTCTCTTCCTCCTCCTCTTCCTCCTCCTCCTTCCTTCTTCTTTCTCCTCCTCCTCCTCCTCTTCTTCTTCCCCTCCTTCTTCTCCTTTTCCTTTTCCTCTTCCTCCTCCTTCGTCTTCTTCTCCTTCTTCTCCTCCTCGTCCTTCTTCTTCTCCTCTTCCTCCTGCTCTATCTCCTCTGTCTTCTCTTTCTTTTTCTCTTCCTTCTTTTTCTCCTTTTTTCTCCTTCTTTTTCCTTTTCCTCCTTCTTTTTCCTTCTCCTCCTTCTCCTCCTTCTCCTCCTCTTTTTCTTCTTCTCTGAGATTATTTAATATTGGTGACAGTAAGAACAAAAAGCCACCCATCAGAGGCAGTGGTGAAATCCAATTTTTTTTTACTACCGGTTCTGTGGGCATGGGTTGGTGGGCATGGTGTGATTGGAGAGGTTGGCAGGGGAAGGATACTACAAAATCTACATTCCCACCCCACTCCAAGGGAAGGATACTGCAAAATCCCTATTCCCACCTCACTCTGGAACTAGCCAGAGGTAGCATTTGCCAGTTCTCTGAACTACTCAAAATTTCTGGTACCGGTTCTCCAAACTACTCAAAATTTCCGCTATCGGTTCTCCAGAACTTGTCAGAACCTGCTGGATTTCACCCCTGATCAGAGGCCTGATGGTAGCCCACAGCTGATCTCACATAAAAGCCATGAAGTGCTACTTGTAATTGGTTCGTCAACAACTTCTGATTTGGAAAGTTGCTTATTTCCTTTTTCATTCAACCGCTTCACCGGATAAAATGAAACCTGGGGGGGAGGGAAATCTGCTCGCTACAAAACCAGAAACCCTTAATAATCTGCAAAGCATCTAGAACACAACTGCAGCAAAAGTTCAAACATCTGCTAAATGCCAGAGCCAAACCGTGCAAGGGTTGGTATTTGCTATCTCTGTTTTAGAATAGATTTGGGCAGATTGATTTTCATGTGCCAATTTAAACAAGTGCTTAGACTGAAGCTTTATGCTCTGGGTTGAAAAGCATTTCCAATTAGAAAGCTCAAATCAATGAAGAAGTCAACCAACAGTGGTATCAATAGTCTCAGTAAGACACAGCTATTCTGGCTACACAAAATTTGATCTCTTTCTCATCAAAGATGGGTCTTCCTGTAAGAATGGGTCAAAAAAAATGGATGTGTGTTTTCAAGGAAGGAACAAAAACAAAAATATGGTGATTTTTACAGCCAATGTTGAAGAAATTGGCTTAGGAAAAAATCTCTCCTTTCCTACTTCTCATTTTTCTCAAAACTTGGCCACATAAGTATGGAGCTCATTACTGAATTCAGATGTCACAATAGCTGGTTCGGTTTTGGGATTTCCTTTACTGGGCAAACAATCCACCTGCTTAGTTTAGTTCAGGGAGTCTCCAAACTTGGCAACTTTCAGATTTGTGTCCCAGAAGTGCTTTTTTAGCCTTTATTATATGGGATTCATGTTTTATACTGATCAGAGAAGACCTCTGCACTTGTTTCTTTTTATATCAGTCACATACCAAATGTAGTAAATGCACTTCTCGTGGTCTTCCATTTGATATCTAGTGTCAGGATTCCAACGAATGCCCTAATGAAATCATAAGCCTCAAGCCAAGCTTCAAAAGTAATCCAGTTATTTATTAGGAGCTTCATGTTGGCACATTCCCAAGTGAAGCCAGCTCTGACCCCACGTAATTTACACCCCAGTTATGACCCTGTTTTCCCCCTCCCCCCAGAGTGTGTCATCAACCACATTAGCCAATGGAGCAATTTCACAGATTGTAGAAGTCACTCCCCTCCAGCTGCTGTGGGTAACCCTGGGATACAGCCTTGAGAGAGATAAGCATGGAATGTGCATCTGTCTTTGGCTACTGTGCCATTTCCCCAGTTTCCCATCTCCCCTGGCCTATGGCAACTCGAGAGCAGGCCAGGGATCTAGATCAAGAGTAACTTTCATATTTCATTGCTAGCTAGCAATTCCATCTGCTCCTTTGGGATCTTCAAGATGTGACAGGTCTTCCTTAGGAAGTTCTTATCATCTCAATATGGCTTCAAGGAATAGCATGAAGTTCGTGAAATCTCCAATCAGATCTCTGCCTAATCATCTTTCATGGAGTGGTATCGTGCGTCGATTTCAGATTTCTCTTTCTCCATTTTTTGCTACGATCTTGGGCTAAATCTGAAAGAGTCGGCCCAATCTCTAAATCATATTTTCTAAGAAGGATTTGCTCTGTTCAGTCATAGATGCCAAGGAATATCCAGTGCTTTCTTGTTTATTCACAAAGCAAATGCTTGCCCGGGGAGCAAACAAAGCGCAACTACGCTACTACCCAATTATTTGCACCAGGCCTGGCTAATCTAGAGACTTTCCAGTACCTGCCAGTCACTAGAACTAATTTTATATATGGTTTCTTTGGTGCCTGAAGAGGACTGCAAGGACTTTCATTAAATTACAACCTTGTCTTAGATCCTCTTGAGATTCCTTGTTTCAAACCCCTGACAATAGATTGCACTGTGCTCTCAACAGCTTCTCAACCTTTTTGCTTTCATTACCAAAAGTGCTTATTTACATTTGCACATAGCACATCCCCAGCACAAGGGAAGGTATGTTGAAAATAAAAAATGTCATGACGTAATTAACTGAAAGGTCAGGTTTAATTACAGACTAGTTGTTGCAATTGAAACTCCCTAATTACCATGACTATGTCCAAAAAGAAAGAAAGAAAATATCTCCACATGTTCTTGGAACTGTTTGAAGTATTTTCTTTGGCACCTTTACCCTTCAATATATTTGATATCTTTTGTTCAGCGACAGTGTATATTTTGACAGGTGTTTTCTTACGGTACTAAAAAAATATCAAAACAGGGAATTAATGAATACAGTATCACCCGGCGTAGCTTCAGAGATTCTGGGCTAGCTGGATTAATTGCTTTCACGGAATCAAAATTTAGCTAATTATATTTTGGTTTTATAAAGCATGCTGTAATTTTGGTTGGGTGATCCAAGGAATTCTAAGTTTAGGCCTGTGAATCCTCGGTTTGTTTGTTTGTTTGTTTGTTTGTATTTCAGTTTGTAGGCTACCAAATCTGTAGACTTGGATCTACAGCAGGATCCGGCCAGATTAGTTCTTGGATGGGAAAACAAAGGTATTCTTAGACTTTGCCTGAAAGTTACAAGCGGGCCTGACATAGTATCTCCCTTTTTATAAGAAAATTTTAAATTGTATAATCCAAATTTTTAGATCTGGGATTTATATATTTTTTTTAAAAAAAATGGGTTTGAATGGTTGGGCAATTGTTTAATTTGGTTTTAATTCAGTTTTAAATTTTGTATTTATGTTTTTTTTATCTTTGCCTGTTCACCGCCCTGAGTCCCCTCGGGGAGAAGGGCGGTATATAAATCAAATAAACCATAAACCATAAACCATAAACAAACATCCCAAAACGTTAGAGAAGCAAATCAGTTCCGGGTCCTCTTACAAAGCAAATTGCATGAGGGTATCAGGTAGTCATCCAGAAAATGTTGGAAAATTAAGGTGAGTAATTTGCATCCAACAGGGCAGCTTTCGGTTAGTCTACGGGTGTCAAACTCGCGTGTCACGGCATTGTCATGTGATATATCATGACTTTTTTTCCTTCGCTAAACCGGATGTGGGCATGGCCAGCATGTGACGCATCAGGCCTGCGGGCCATGAGTTTGGCAGTCCTGAGTTAGTCATTTATTTATTTATTTAGTCAAGCATGTATTTTAATGACAGATACAAGCGTAAACATAATTATAAATACATGAAAAGGATACGAATAAAAGAAAACAGGACAGGGATGGTAGGCACACTGGTACTCTTATGCATGCCCCTTACAGACATCTTAGGAATGGGGTGAGGTCTACGGTGGACAGTCTAAGGTTAAAGTTTTGGGGATTTGGGGAAGAGACCACAGAGTCAGGTAGTGCATTCCAGGCATTGACCACTCTGTTACCGAAGTCGTATTTTCTGCAGTCTACTTTGGATCGGTTTACCATGACTTTGTATCTATTGTGTGCTCTTGTATTGTTTTGGTTGAAGCTGAAGTATTCATTGGCTGGTAGGACATTATAGCAGATGATTTTATGTACTATGCTTAGGTCAGACTGAAGACGGTGAAGTTCTAAGTTGTCTAAGCCCAAAATTTCGAGTCTGGTGGCATAAGGTATTTTGTTGCAAGCAGAGGAGTGGAGGACTCTTCTTGTGAAATATCTCTGGACTCATTCGATTGTATTAATGTCTGATATGCAGTGCGGGTTCCAGACAGATGAGCTGTATTCAAGAACTGGTCTGGCAAAAGTTTTGTATGCCCTAATTTGCAGTTCAATATTAACAGAGAAGAAGCTACGCAAGATTAGGTTAACAACCCTTAATGCTTTTTTAGCAATGCTGTTACAGTGAGCATCTTTAGGTCTTTACGCTACAAAACAGGAGCAGAATACAGAGGGGAAGGTATGGTGTCTCCTTTTATTCTGCACCATGAAAGAAACCACATGGTAGATGGAATGATGTGCCAAGAAAAAAAAAAAACTTGGTTTGAGGCTGATAGGGGTGCCAGATGGCAGGATCAGCTGTGAAAGAAAAATGCTAAATAGTCCAAAGTTCAAACTTTGTAGTGAAGCTTTTCCTCCTGAAAAAAGGCAAGGTTGAATGGCGGCCCAAAAGCTCCTACATCAGGAGTATCAAACTCAAAGCTTGCAGGCTGGATCCAACCCATCGGGTGTTTAGATCTGGCCCACAGGGCCGCTGTGGAAACAGCGAAGGACCAGCCCGCGGTGCCTCTGTCAATTAAAATGGAAGTTGCTGTTCATTGTTCTGTCAGGAAATTTCTCCTTAGTTCTAGGTTGGTTCCCTCCTTCATAGTTCAGAGTGCAGAGAAGAGCAACAAAGATGATTAAGGGACTAAAACTTATACAGAATGGTTGCAGGAATTGAATAAGTCTAGTTTAATGAAAAGGACTTGGGTGACATGATAGCAGTCTTCCAACATTTGAGAGGCTCCTACAAAGAAGTGGGGATCAATCTATTCTCCATAGCACCAGAAGACAACACAGGAAACAGTGGATGGAAACTAATCAAGCAGAGAAGCAACCTAGAATTAAGGAGAAATTTCCTGACAAAACAATTCACCAGTGGAACAACTTGCCTCCAGAAGTTGCGTTCTGACCCAGGCCCACATAATTAATATTAAATGCAAAACAGTTCCAAAAAACAAACAGATTTTATTAAAACAGTTGAGAATTAACTCATTCTCAGCATATTTCAAATTAAATGAAAGCAAAGTCCTCAAAACACCATTCTTCGGTTTATCTCTGACCTTGGGATAATTAGGCAAACTGCCAAAGGCTTTTCTTGGCAACAGTTCAGGAACAGAAGAGGCTGACAAGAAAGAAATACATCCAAACACAAAGCAATTCTCTCAACATTGTTTTCCAGCAAAGAGGCCAGCGTGCATGAAGGCCAGCGAGGTCACATGGTCCAGGCAGGATGGTGATGTAAAAGGTTAACCGTCACTGAATTATAGACTGTTGTGACCCAGGCTCAAGTAGTTAGTATTAAATACAAACAGTTCGAAAACCACAGACTTTATTAAGACAGCTGAAAATTAACTCATTCTCAGCGTAGTCCAAGCTAAATTAAAACAAATTTTTCAAAACACCATTCCACAGTTTATCACTGACCTTGGTATAATTAGGCAAACTGCCAAAGGCTTTTCTTGGCAAACGTTCAGAAGTAGAAGATGCCGACAAGAAATGAATACAATGAAACAAGAAGCAATTCTCTCAATGTTGTTTTCCGGCAAAGAGGCCAAGAGCCGTTGCTGGTCTTTTAAGCCTTATGGGAGGGGCCAATTATCTCTTGGCCCTACTCCCAAGTAGTCCTCTCTGCTTTATCTGCTCCTGCCTTCTGGCAGCTCTTCTCATACGTGCACTAGGAACAGGCTCCTCCTGTTCCTCTGCCTCTCTACTGTCAGCCTCTGGAGGCTCCGGAGTCAGCACATCACTCCCCGATGGCCCTGGCCCCATCTCTGCCGCCGATGCAGAGCCCTCATCCGGGCCTTCCCCAGCCTCCAGGACTGGCCCATGTTCTTCCTCAGCCTCATCACTGTCCGACTCCACTGCCAGCTCCTCAGGCTGCTAGCGGACCACAACAAGTTGTAAATGCTCCATCCCTGGAGCTTTTCAAGAAGAGACTAGATGAAATGGAATAAAGTTTCCTTCTTGGGCAGGAGGTTGGACTAGAAGACCTGCAAGAGTTCTCTGTTATTCTGTTATTCATAAGTTTCCACCCACTGCTTTTTAAATATTGGAAGACTGTGCTATCATTTGTATCTCACCTAATTCCACTACAGAAAGTTTTGCAATGTATTATTCCATTTCTTACAGGTCCATTTGCCTAGATTAAAAATCCATGCTAATAAAACTCATTTTGAACTGGTATTATAATAAGCACTGTAGAATTTTCCATGGTTCCTAGGGATGGTCCCTAAATTTTATATGAATATGCAGAAACCAGTGGTGGGTTGTTCCCGGTTCGCACTGGTTCATAAGAACCGGTAGTAAAAATTAGTAGTAGTTCGGAGAACCAGTAATAACATTGGCTGGCCACGCCCCCAAACCGGTCCCCGACCCAGTCGCCGCTCGCTTACCCCGCCCACCTCATCAGAGGCTCTTTTTTTTAACTTTTAAAAGCATTTTTTCTACAACCTCTTCGGCCGAAAAAATGCTTTTAAAAGTTAAAAAAAAAAAAGCCTCTGATGATCCCACGGCTCAGCTGGGATCGGCAGAGGCTTTTCAAAGCATTTTTTTTCTGCAACCTCTTAAGGTTGTGGGGGGAAAAATGCTTTTAAAAGTAAAAAAAAAAAAGTTGGCCACGCCCACCCAGTTACATTAACCCCTCCCACCAAGCCACGCCCACAGAACCAGTAGTAAAAAAATTTAGAAACCACCCCTGGCAGAAACCGTATGCTGATAAAAAAAAAAAATGCACCCACAAACCATTTTTTTTTTACTTCTAATTTGAGGAATGATTCTTTTATAATTGGAAGCTCACTAATAAGCCCGCATGGACCCCAGTAAACTCAATTGCTGGTGAAAAGGAAGAGTGCAGGGTTAAAATTAATAGAAAGAAAGAACAAAGGTTATTATCAGCTGTCCAAGCAAAAGAAAAACTTGGGAAAGATTTCATTTCCAAGTTGTTCATAGAGAAGAATTAAAAGTGATTTTCCATATAAGGTCTACCCTTTGGCTTTTTTGTTTTAAATTTAAATTAAAATGAGGACCAATGCCTCAAAGCCTTTGTTTGGGTGAAATACTATATAATATTGTTTGGAATGGCTTTAAATGACAGGTCCTGGTGGCAGTGATTAATGCCAGAAGACCAAATAGATGCCTCCAAGAATTAATCATCCAGTGTCATAGCTGAAGAGTTCTACTAAATTCCAAAATGGAGGTTTGCTCAAATTTAATGGCCTCACAATCTAATGGAACAGGCTCGGGGATCAATTGTTCTGATAATCAAGCAAGAAACTCAGTAAGAAATTACTACTTAAAACTGCAGGAAAATTGAGAACGTGCTTCAGATGCATCCTTAATTAACTTGAGATATTATACAGAAGTTCTCCAAGGTTTTCCCGAAAGATTGCTAAATTGGGTCACCATATCTGGGCAGCTAAATTTAAACAGTTTCTAGTTTTCCAAACAATCAATACATTTGTTGGTGGTGGTCGTTTTTAATGGACACGTTTTTCCGATTAGAAAGGCAAAAAAGGCTTAAGAAAATAAGTGAATTAAAGATAATTAAACAGAATATAGATCTGAAACCAGAAGTATATTTGTTGGGCATAATGCCAGAGGGTTCTAATAAAGGGACCACATATTTAATTTTGCATATACCGACAGCAGCAAAGATTATATTTGCAAAATACTGGAAAAATGAGAACACCCCGCCAGATGAGGATGTAATTCGAAAAATTTTAGACTGGGCTGAAATGGACAGACTAACTTTAAAAATAAAAGATTAGGAAGACACAGAATATTACTTGATATGGAATAGATTTTATGAGTGGCTAGAGACAAGAGGAAGAAATTAGAGGGAGAAAGACATTGAATGTATCAGGGGTGAAATGCTCCCGGATCAGACCAGATTGATCAATCCAGTAGCAATCTTGGCCGATGGTTCGATGATCCAGTAGCGATGGCGGAGCAAAGCTCCACCCACCCGCCCAGATGTCATTACTTCCTGGTTTTAACCAGGAAGTTGTGTGTTTTTCGCATGCACAGAAGGTCTGCGTGTGCATGTGATGGTCACCTGCGCATGAACAAAGCGAGCGCCTGCGTGTGGCATCTGTGCTTCCGAATCGGTAAGGAAGGTAAGTAGATTTTACCCCTGGAATGTATGTATTAAAAATAGAGGTGGTGTATAACTACAATCCTGCCAATATAATTAACAAAAATGTAAATAAGCCAATATAAAAAGAAACTTAGTTAAAATTACTTGGTTATATTATTATTATTATCAGCACATCGGGGTGAAATCCAACAGGTTCTGACAGGTTCTGGAGAACCGGTAGCGGAAATTTTGAGCAGTTCGGAGAACCGGTAGCGGAAATGTTGACTAGTTCAGAAAACTGGCACATATCACCTCTGACTGACCTCAGATTGGGGTGGGAATGGAGATTTTGCAATATCCTTCCCCCAGGAATGGGGAGGGAATGGGGATTTTGCAGGATCCTTCCCCTGGAATGGGGAGGGAATGGGGATTTTGCAGGATCCTTCCCCTGGAGTGTTTTGGGAGTAGAGATTTTGCAGTATCCTTCCCCTGCGACGCCCACCAAGCCACGCCAACCAAGCCACACCACGCCCACCAAGCCACGCCCACAGAACTGGTAGTAAAAAAAATTGGTTTTCACCACTGCCGCACATGTGTTAATATATTATTACTACTGTTATTAATACATGTGTTAATACTTATTACTGTCTTTGCTCTGGTCCTTTTTCTTTTTTGTAAATGGTATACCCTGACAATACACTGTATTCAAAATGCTTATGAATAAAATTATAAAAATGATATTTAAAAAAAAGAAAATAAGTGAAAGGAGGTGATCCCACAAATGACTAGGGATTGATGTTAGAACAGATAGAAGATAAAACCAATCAATCATCAATAAAGTGAGCAGTCCAGAACCTTTGGAAGGAAGGAGCCTGGTAAGCTCTTTCAGATGTTGAGACCGTAATGAAAGAACTCTTGCAAAATTTAAACCATGGGGAACAGTAATGAGTCACCCTTATGTTCCCATCACGTCTAACTCAACCATAACTTCAGGGCAACTTGTTGTCTTGGCAACAATTGTGGACATGTTTGCTATTGCCGCCTTCTGAAATGCATCTTTTGACTTCTGGGGACAGCTTATAACCTGGCATTCCCAGGGGGTACTTCACCCAAGGATGGAGTAAGCTTATTTTCAAAACCAGGTGAAATTGACCAGCTGTTTAAGTTTGCCAAGTTGCATCAAAAGTGACAATTTACCAATGCTTTTTGTAGAATCATAAAGTTGGAAGGGATTTTGGAGGTCTTCTAATCCAATACTCTGCCCAAGGCAGGAGACCTTATCTCATCTCAGACCAGGGGTCGGCAACCTTAAACACTCGAAGAGCCACAAAGGTCCTAACTGGGAGCCCCCGTTCAATTCTGGAGCCAACCGGAAGTCCGGTTCCCCCATCATAGTCTCCTCCTAACCCGGCATCCTTTTTCCTTTGCTGATCGGAAGTCTGGTTCCCCCCACCCCAATCACCATAGAGTCTCCTCCTAGAGTGGCATCCTTTTTCCTCTATCTGTCTTAACCAAAAGCCCTCTCAATTGTGGAGCCGACCAGCAACAGGGAGCCGCAGCAAAGGGATGAAAGAGCCACATGCGGCTCCAGAGCTTCAGGTTGCTGACCCCTGTCCCAGACAAATGGTTGTCCAATCCTTTCTTGAAAACCTCCAGTGATGGAGCACACAACAACAACAAACAACTTTTGCCTCTCCCCACTCTCAAGATGCTGACTTCTGTGCTCCCCCCCCCCTTTATCTTTGTAAAATCAGTCATAAGTTTGGGTAACATCAATGAAAATAATACATTGCTTATTGATCCCAGATCTGCTGAAAAAGACACCCAAAATTCATAGCTTTCGTAGATAAATTATTCCACTGTTGTATCTATCTTACCAGCACAGTTCGCTCCACCCCAAACTGAAAACATTGTTTAGTTGTAATGGTTTCCCATGCACAAAGATCCCAAGAATTGCGGCATTACTTTCAAGTAACGGTAACAAGAGTTGGAAGGGACCTTGGAGGTCATTTAGTCCAACCCCCTGCTCACGCAGGAGACCTATACTAGGGATTCAAACCGCCAAACTGCCAACCTTTCTGATCGACAAGCTCAGTGTCTTAGCCACTGAGCCACCTAATCAACCAGATTGTGTTGTAAGAAGTGCCAAACTTTCTGAAACTCCATTGCTGATGTTAATTTATAGCCGAAATGATTACAAAATACTTTGCAGAAGTCATTCTGGAGAAGGTACCTTAGATGTTTCTGAGGTGTGTATAACACGATTACATGTTATACACACCTTGGTGCCTTGGTGGCGCAGCAGACTAAAGTGCTATTAAGTAGCACCAGCTGCCTGCAATTACTGCAAGTTTGAATCTCACCTGGTTCAAGGTTGACTCAGCTTTCTATCCTTTCGAGGTAGGTAGAATGAGGACCCGGATTGTGGGGGCAATAAGCTGACTTTGTATAAAAAAGAACACCGTTTTGGGGGGGGGGGCAAAAGCCCTACTAAGCAGGTATATACAAAAGTATGAAGGCTATTGCTTAACTCATTGTAAGCCGCCCTGAGTCTCCGGAGAAGGGCGGCATATAAATTGAACCAATAAATAAATAAATAAATTTTTCGTATTTGTGTCTTATATTTCAATATACAGTTATTTACTGTCATTATATATTTTATTATTGATGATATGGAGTATCCTCTACTCAGATATACAAACACCAGTGAATACACACAGCATTAACATGAAGATAATTTCTTCTTAATCTAATTTATTTCAGTATGAATTGGAGAAATGAAAGGCTTCTCCTAAAACTCCTGGGATATTAAATAATTCAGTTCGGCTTGGATTTAATCCAGTTATCAGGCCATAAGTGACTGCCACAAGGGAAACTTTGCTACTCGATGGATGGAAGGAATGCGACACAAAAGGGGGAACGGGGTTGCAATTGAAAGTGCATCTTTCCAAGAAGAAATTGCAAAACACAAAAGGCATTTGCAACTATGCCAAAATTTACACAAATTTCTGCTCCAATGGCTTCCTTCAGTTCTTCTTCCATCCATTCTATTTAAGTCACAGGACTCTGGAGAAGTCAAAATATATCACAACAGAGGAACATGTTTATATATCAGCTCACTGATATAAAGGAATAGAATTAATATTTTATCTGGAAATCTGGAGAATTTCGCAGAAAAGATACAAAGGAGCATATAATATTCTATAGCTATTTGCCTTTCAAAGTCCTCTAATATTAATGATCTTTTGGGATAATTACTGAACAGCTGGGGCAAATTATAATTTAAAGTAATGTTAAATGATAAGCAAATAAATAACATTCCTGTCTTAAAGGAGCTGGAGTAATAGTCACAATAGGGAAAACTGTGATTGGTCAATTAAAATTCAAACAATAAAGCAGTGGTGAAATCCAATTTTTTTTTACTACCGGTTCTGTGGGCGTGGCTTGGTGGGCGTGGTGTGGCTTGGTGGGTGTGGCAGGGAAAGGATGCTGCAAAATCTCCATTCCCACTCCAGGGGAAGGATACTGCAAAATCCCCATTCCCTCCCCACTCCTGGGGGAAGGATACTGCAAAATCTCCATTCCCACCCCATTCTGGGACCAGACAGAGGTGATATTTGCCGGTTCTCCGAACTACTCAAAATTTCCGCTACGGGTTCTCCAGAACCTGTCAGAACCTGCTGGATTTCACCCCTGCAATAAAGCCTATTGCTAGTCCCAGCTTTTTTCCTGAAACTTTGATCAGAACAGACTTCAAGGTATAGCTGAGGTCTCCTTAGTGTTCTACCTCCATCCTACTCTTTATCTGCCTTTAGTGCTAAACATCCATTGTTAAAACTTGCTCTTTTGTTACATTAAGCCAGACAAAAAGTTCAGGCAAGCAAGTCAAGAATATCGGTGAAATGATTTTACACTAATGCTTGTGAGACAGTGAAACAAGTACAGTTTGTGTAAGATGTCAGCCTACAGGCCATTACAGTAGATCATCAGTACAGGAAACAAGCTGATATTTAGTGGTGAACTTCTTACTTCTGAACTGCTGGTGTTATTGGAATCTGTAAAAACTAAAAAGCATTTAATCAACAACATTCATGCAGTTAGTCGCTTAATTAAACTCCTCACCTAGCCAAGGGAAAGGAAATGCTCGATAACAGATCTGGCAACTTTTATCACTGGCATTCAAGAGAAGAGCTAAGATTTCGGATTTAATAACCTCTGCGAGATGCTCACCACACTTTTTTCTCGGACTTGACTAATAGGCGCAATTGATTTCTCTATTATGACCTTCCCATAAAAGTCATATCGATGCATAAAATATTAACAGTATATTCGGCTACGTTTGAATTTTGCAAAAGATCATCCTGCATCCCTGAGCCACATAAACATTTTAACAAGTAGAAAGATTAAAACCTGAAGCGATGCCAGTCAACATTTTAAATTCCACTATTATACATTAAATATCCAGGTATTCCTTTTAGAATTGTTTCTACAATAGCTTATTAGTTGAAGAACAGCTCTGAGAAATATTCCTTTCTAATAACCAGGGAGAACCGCATGATTGAAGCTCTGCACTTCTGGGAAGTCCTTTGATCCCCCACACAGTTATTTTCTCAATCAAGATCTGCTCCTAAATTCTTTCTGCCAGTAGCTGGAGACAGCTGCTAAATTTGGCTTATAAAAACTCAGTAAGCAGGGTTCATTCATACACCTTTCACAGGTAGTTCACTAGAGCTCACTGTAACAGCATTGCTAAAAAAGCATTAAGAATTGTTAACCTAATCTTGCGTAGCTTCTTCTCTGTTAATATTTCACTGCAAACTAGGGCGTACAAAACTTTTGCCAGACCAATTCTTGAATACAGCTCATCTGTCTGGAACCCGCCCTGCATATCGGACATTAATACAATCGAAGGAATCTAGACATATTTTACAAGAAGAGTCCTCCACTCCTCTACTCGCAACAAAATACCTTATGCCACCAGACTTGAAATTTTGGGTTTAGACAATTTAGAACTTCGCCGTCTTTGGTCTGACCTAAGCGTAGTACATAAAATCATCTGCTATAATGTCCTACCAGCCAATGAATACTTCACCTTCAACCAAAACAATACAAGAGCACACAATAGATACAAGTTCATGGTAAACCGATCCAAACTAGACTGCAGAGTGGTCAATGCCTGGAATGCACTACTTGACTCTGTGGTCTCTTCCCCAAATCTCCAAAACTTTAACCTTAGACTGTCTACCGTAGACGTCTCCCCATTCCTAAGAGGTCTGTAAGAGGCATGCATAAGCACACCAGTGTGCCTACCATCCCTGTTCTAATGTTTTCTTTTATTCGTATCCTTTTCATGTATTTATAATTATGTTTACACTTGTATCTGTCATAAAATACACGCTCGACGAAAAAAATAAATAAACAAGTTGTCTATTCCTGGCAGATGCTGAGTAATATTGATAAATAGATATGGGGAGGTGTCAAAACTCCCAAACACTGGAAAATGGGCATCGGCACTGGCTACGTCTTCCAACTAGCAAGATTTGCAAGCCTCAGAATGAACTGAGATATCATCTGCATGGAGCTTTAAAAAAAATAGAAGTAGTCGTTCTCAGAAAAATCTATTTAGGTTTGCCCACCCAATGGTAAGGCAGCTAAGGAATTTGGACGGGTTTTGATGATGGTGGTTAGAAAGGGAATATGTTTAAATACAGCAGTGACATAATCAAAGTCAGAATCAGGATGGAAACTAGAGAGAGGGGAATTAATAGAATACACATTCTTATATAATAAAGAGAAGTAATTAATAATAAGAGGGGAAATTAGAATTTGAATGACGGTATTAACTAAATATACTTAAATAATATGGCGACTGGCATAAAAATAATATATTGAACTATTGATTAAATAATGAAAGATTATAATTCGATATGAATATGTGTATGTTTGCTAAATGTAACAAATACAATTAAAATATTTTATTTGTATTAAAATGTATGACATGCAGAATACGGTGATTGACGTAAAAATAACATATTTGAAATATCGAATAACTAAATAATGAAGGATTATAAATTGAACAAGCAGATAATGGAAGATTTTAATTTAACATAAATGTTTGTATTATTATTAGAATTATATACGCTTGATAAATGTAATGAGCCCCGGTGGCGCAGCAGACTAAAGCACTGTTATTAACATCAGCCGTCTGCAACTACTGCAAGTTCAAATCTCACCAGGCTCAAGGTTGACTCAGCCTTCCATCCTTTCAAACGTAGGTAAAATGAGGACCCAGATTGTGGGGGCAATAAGCTGACTTTGTATGAATATATACAAAAAGTATGAAGGCTATTGCTTAACGCATTGTAAGCCGCCCTGTGTCTCCGGAGAAGGGCGGCATATAAATCAAATTAAAAATAAATAAATAAATAAATAAATAAATAAATAAATAAATAAATAAGATTAATAATATTCTATTGGTATTAAAAGGTATGACACTTAGAATAGGGTGACTGGCATGAAAATGAAACGTTGAAATATCAAATAACTAAATAATGAAAGATGATAATTTAATAAAAGTATGTATATTATTACTAGAATTATATAAGCTTGCTAAATGAAACAAATATGATTAATACTATTTTATTTGTATCAAAATGTACGACGCCCCGTTCACACATTGATATGTTTGTAAAAAATAAAAAACTTGACTATATAAAAAAAGGAATTTGGACGGGTTTTGATGGATACACAGATCGCGAACTTACACAATATCACAATGCGATAGCACAGCAATTTTGTGAACGTTTACCTCCGCTTGAAGCTGCTCCTCCACTCGCTGTAGTCCACTCTCCTAGAAGTCTGCCAAAGAAGTTGCCAAACCTTACATGTCTTCATGCAGAAAGATATCATGGTTTCCCTTCATATGTGTACCTACAGTAGTGGCCAAAATTGTGGAAACCTTTAGGGAAAAGTGTATTTTTGAGGTTTGATGGCTAATAGCGTTTTGTTTTGTTTTTTTGAGTTTCAAGATAATCCTATCTTGTGCATGCACTTTGCTGATGTGTGCACCACTCACACATGCACCTCAAAAACATGCCTAAATAGGATGGTGTAAAGCCGGGGCGGATGGGCAGCCCACCCATGATTTCCGCCACCGGTTCAGGCAAACTAGTCCGAACCGGCTGAATACCACCTCTGTATAGAACCATCATGACTAGTAGCTAGAGATGGTTTCTCCTGGCTGATTTCTCTTTTTCCACTTTCAATAAAACAGTCCCAGGTTTCTGGCCTTCAGCAGTTCATGTAATTTAACTCACCCCGTGAGATGTAGAGAACTTTTTTAGCCACAGCCTCCACAATTTAACTCCACTAGATGACCCAAAGTTTTAGGAAGAAGAATTGGGAGGAAAGATATTTTCTCTTCGTTATACTTTTTTCTTCCAATTAATGGTGCATCCCCAGCGGTTGTTTGTTTTAAAAAAAAACAAAAACAAAAAACTGTTCCATTGGTCATTTTCCAGTCTTCTTCTACAGAGGCCAATCTTTGAGACACATAACATATTTTTGTTAGAACTCAGAAATTTCACATTTGAGTTCCTCAAGAATCCTCAGTTGGATACCATCTGGACTCCGCGATTTGCTTGTTTTCAATTTGTCAGTAAATTGACCTTGAACAACTACTTTGCAGAAAGGCAAGATATAAATAGAATAAGTAATACAAATTTATTGTAGGATGCTGCTAGGTACTGAAGGAGCAAAATGCATAGACTCTGCTCACTTGCCGGAAGAAAAAGCTCTTGCTCAAAACATCCATGATCTGAAACTTTATTCAACAATGCGGTGGGTTCTACTTACCTTTACTACCGGTTCTCAGTGGGGCTGCATGCATGCACAGAAGCGTTTTGATGATGCCGGGGTCGGTGGGCGGAGCCTCCCGCTGGTTTTACCACCGGATCTATAGAACCGGTGCGAACCGGAGGCAACCCACCACTGCCCTTACGGGTGGAAAGGTGCAGAGGTGAGATTTACATATGGTAGCAACCGGTTCGTCCAGCACTAGAAATGGGAGCATGCGCCATCCGCACATGCGTGCAACGTCAAACAACATGGCAATTTGCTCATGTGTGCCATCCATGCATACGTGCGACATCAAATGACATGGCAATTCGTGCACACGCGCAATCCGCGCATGCGTACAGCATCAAAAACATAGTGATATATCACGGGATTCCACCAGGGCAGGTGGGCAGGTGGGCAGGTGGGCTGGTGGGCAGGTGGGCAGGTGGGCAGGTGGGCAGGTGGGCAGGTGGGTGGGGTTGGGCCCCCCCCACTCTCCACCCTCCACCCTCCACCCTTCTGCAGGTCACCATTACTGGTTCACTCAAACCGATCCGAACTGGCTGAATACGACTTCTGGCAAGGTGGACAGCAGGTGGGTTTGGGGTTTTTTTGAATTTTTTTTGAATTTATTTTTAAACATAGATAAAATACATCTTTTTAGAGCAAGGGTTTGATCCGGTATAAAATAAGTACAATTGCTCACACTCCCTTCCAAATTTCATCCATTAACATCTTAAAAAGGAAAAAGAAAAAAGAAAAAGACACAAAGAAATCCAAACCCAATTTTTATCACTCAGTCTAACATCTTCTTCTAAATATTTGGCATTCTGCTATACCACCCTAAATCTTAAACTCCAACTATAGGCAGCTCTTTGTTCTATTCATTTATCATTTTAACAATCGGTGTTTCATATACGTTCCTTACTTCTAAGACCCAAATCAAATCAGTATTTTTCTTAAATCACATCTAATGTCCATAGTGGACAGCAGGTTTTGATGAGAATAAATTCTATAGAAAGTAGAAGAGATTTTGCTTAGAAAATTAGGCAGGGACCTGGTGTCCAATTTCAGCTCTCAAACCCAGCACTGGCTTCTAAGTTGCAGCAGAAGTAACCAAGCCACAATAATACTATTATTACTCTTACACACAACAAGGTGAAATCACAGATGCCAGTTCTTCAGCTGGTGCTGGCCCTTTGTAATTGACAGATGGAAATTCTGTCAACGCGCAGATTTTCTAAGTGCCTTTATTATGTGTGGGTAAACTATAGTTAGATTCACAGTCTAAGACTGGGTAGAATTTTCACAATTCAGGTCCTCACCAAGGACCTAAGAATTAATATAAGAATACAGGCAGTTCCAAGCAGGATGGGTTTGTCTAAAATTTTCTAAAAAGCCCGCTGGCAAAACCAAGTCTACAAGGCCTTTCAAAAGAGTGTCAAAGATTTTCCAGAGGGAGGGAGCCACCATGGAGAAGGCCCTTCTTCTGGGCCCCACCGGATGTACCTCCTTAGGGGACGGGATATGCAACATTCCTTATCCCTCTAGTGCAGGGATATCAAATTCAAGTCCCGGGGGCCACATCCAACCCGTTGGGTGCTTAGATCTGGCCCATGGAGCTGCCCTAGAAACAGCAAAGGACCAGCCCATGGGGTCTCTGTCAGAGAAAATGGCGCTCGGAGGGGGGGCGCGCATGACCCCCAAGCTCCATTTTTGCTGGCAGAGGGCTGCAGAAGGCCATCGCGGCCAAAAACAGATGTCGAGCTGGCCCCCCTCCTGGCCACACACACACACCTTGACCACCTCCTGAGGTCAAACAGAACCCTGATGCAGCCCTCAGTGAAATCAAGTTTGACACCCCTCCTCTAGTGGGTCAGGTGAGACCCACTAGTGGGACTGGCAAGTGCTGTGGTCCGCCAGCAGCCTGCAAAGCTGGCAGCGGAGTCGCACAGTGAGGAGGCTGGGGAGCACAATGGGCCAGTCCTGGAGTCAGGAGAAGGCCCAGACGAGGGCTCTGCGTCGGAGGCAGAGATGGGGCCAGAGCCATCGGGGAGCGAGGTGCGTACTCCGAAGCCTCCAGAGGCAAACAGCAGAGAGGCAGAGGAACAGGAGGAGCCTGTTCCTAGTGCATGCATGCGAAGAGCTGCCGGAAGGCAGGAGCAGCTGAAGCAAAAAGGACAACTCAGGAGTAAAGCCAGAAGATGATTGGCCACTCCCATAAGGCTTAAAAGAGCAGCAACGAGCTGCTGTGTTCTTTGTAGAAAAGCAACATTGATTCCAGTGCGCCTTGTCAGCATCTCTTGAACTTTGTGGGTTTTTTGCCAAGAAAAGCCTTTGGCAGATTGCCAAAAACATCAAAGGTTAGTGATAAGGCCAAACGGACTGGTTATTAAGAATTTTGTTTTGGACTAAGCTGAGAATGAATTAATTCTCAGCTGTTTTAATAAAATAAGTTTGTTGAGGACTGAATTGCGTTTGGTAATCACTACTTGGGCCTTGGTCACAACAGCCAGAGACAGTCCCTCAGATAACCTGGTCCCAAGCCATGAAGGACTTTAAAAGTCACAAGCAGCACTTATTACTCACTTCTGTGATCCCACCAGGTTCATTTCTTTCCTCTGAGAGTTCAAGAGAGTTCAAGGAGCCTGAGTGGCGTAGCAGGCTAATGCCTCCTATTAAGGCAGCATTTAACATCCAGCTGCCTGCAATTACTGCGAGTTCTAATCTCACCAGGCTCAAGGTTGACTCAGCCTTCCATCCTTTCTAAGGTAGGTGAAATGAGGACCCAGATTGTGGGGGCAATAAGCTGACTTTGTATAAAATATACAAAAGTATGAAGGCTATTGCTTAACGCATTGTAAGCCACCCTGAGTCTCTGGAGAAGGGCGGCATATAAATAAGAATTTTTTTAAAAAAAGATGGCGTACATAGGGGATCTCTCCTAATCTAGTCCCACCCCAATGGCCGTTCCATCATGGTTTGGCCTGGGATGCCTGCAATTCAGCTGTCATGCCTTGAAACATCATTCCCTTAATGGATAGCAAGTAGCAATCCTCAATATTACATAAAAGCTAATTCACCTCTTCTCTTTCTCATTGCACAATGCCAAGCAGATACTTGAAGCTAAAAAAAAAACACCAAAAAAGCAGTGCCTTTTAAAACGAATAGCATGTAATTACCTTAACTGTAGCTCACCTTTTTTTTTTTGAAAAGACACGTATTTGTTAAGAAATATAAATTGGTAAGATGAAATAAATGATAGAAAGCAAACCTCAAACTTGATCACTTAGTGAAGTGAGAACAAAAACCTCCGTCTCAATTGCCAAGAATATTCTAATGGAAGGAAATACAATTTTTTTTTTTAAAGGGAGAGAATAAATAGCAATCGAGCATCTAATTACATGAATCTCACACCATTATTTCTGCTATAGACTGGATCAGCCTTTCACCAGCTCTTTATATGTCTTTACCTGAAATACAACCATGAATTTAATTTCAATTCTCAAAAGGAAGAAGATCAAATGAGTATGTCACCTCCCTTCCTTTTGCCTTCTCAAATTAAGTGTCAAATTAACACACACACACCCCCCAAAAAATCAAATAGTTACCACTTTATTGATTTAACAATGTTTGTAGACTACGCTCCTCCTGATGGACTCCGGGCAGCGAACGACAAAAGCGTAAAAACAAATGACATAACAGCATTCAAAAAATTTACAATTGCAAATCATGAAATTTTTTCTGATGGATGCTTATAATAACCTAGGTCAGGGGTATCAAACTCAAGGCCTGAGGAGCCAGAGCCGGCCAGCGGGGTGCTTAAATCCGGCCCAGTTCAAAGGAGTTGAACTTAGTCCATTTGTGACTATGTAAGAATTCTAAGTTCATTACTCTTTTGACTCTGCCCCTGTAGCCTACCACTCCTTTTCCCACAATATAATACACTATGGGGCAAATAATTTCAGATAGCATGTAGGGAGGACATTTAAAACATAGAACATAGAATAACAAGCATTGAAAGGGAACTTGGAGATTTCCTAATCCTGTTCAAGCAGGAGAGCCTATAACATTTCAGATGAATGATTGTCCAGTCTCTGTTTAAAAGCCTCCAGTGATTGACCACACACAACTTCTGAAGGCAAGCTATTCCATTGGTTGATTGCTCTCACCATTTGGAAATTTCTCCTTCGTTCAAGGTTGCTTGCATCCTTGGTGGGTTTCCAACTGTTGTTTCTTGTATTGCCTTTTGGTACTTTGGAAAATAGTTTTGACACCCTCATCTTTGAAGGAGCTTCTCAAATACTGGAACACTGCCATCATATCTCCCTGTTAAGGATATTCTTGGCTCATAACCTATGTTGTAGGTTATTGAGCAGAGTACCCTTTGAGTAAACACATGAAAAGCAACTGGGAGTGGTTGTGAACAATCACAGTTAACATACAAACACACTGAGTTGTTGTAGTCTTTTACTTTTAGAAAAAAAGTAAAGCAAAGTCCAATAACAATCCAAGTCATACACAGATAAGGTGATGGTTAAAATATCAGTTCAGGGATATTCCAAGTACAAAGTCTTCTTACCAGTTGTTGTCATTGCACAATAAAACAGTTCTTGAGTTTCAAACAGGAACAAGTTCAATATAAAACATTCAATAAATAGTAGAAAGCAACATATAGCTATGGTCAAACAGTGATCATGCAGAGAGTTACAGCAAATAAGCAGATAAAATGGTGTAGTATCCACACAAGCCATGACCCTGACTTCCCTTAAGTACATTGGCTACAGAGCTTAGCCAATCAGGGTACAGGATGATGCAATACAGTCTTAAAGCAATATAATACCTTTCTGACTGCAAACATATATTGTTGGTTTATATATTTCCTGACCAACTAATTAGACAAATAACCATTTACTAACACTCCCCTAGTCTTTCTTTTCATTAAAATAGACATACCCAATTCCTGCAACCGTTCTTCATATCTTTTAGCCACCAGCCCCCTAATCATTCTTGTTGCTCTTCTCTGCAATCTCAACATGTGCAACAGTCTTGATATTTGTGATCTTTACCATTTGCATGAATATTAGTTACAAAATCGTGATAAGTAATAGAGGTGGTATTCAGATGGTTTGGACCGGATCCCCTGAACCGGTAGCATAAATCGAGGGTGGGCCTCCCCCTCCCCTTCCCCCTCCCCTTCCCCCTCCCCCTCCCCCTCCTCCTCCCCCTCCTCCTCCCCCTCC
>WNWU01000068.1:2775658-2794675 GCA_012654045.1 Ptyas mucosa
TTCGCAAGAACCGGTAGTAAAACTGGCGGGAGGCTCCACCCACCGACCCAGACGTCATCAGGAAGTTTCTGTGCATGCGTGCATGCAGTCCCATTGCAAACCAGTAGTAAAGGTAAGTAGAACCCACCCCTAGGCTGGGAGCATGCATGGAAAGCGCATGCGCCAGCAAAGTGCATGCATGGAAGTCTGGGCGTATGTGTGGATGGGGCGTGTGTGAGCAAAGTGAATGCGCACGCATGCTCACATTTGCGAACCGGTAGGGAAAGTAAATGAATACCACCCCTGGTAAGTAATATTCAATTATGAGGAAAAAATCTATCGTTCAGAATGTCCTTGGTTTTTTTTGCTAACTGAAAGCCTGAACTCGGAAATGTATATCTACCGTTCAGCTGTCTGTGACTGATTCTTTAAAAAAAAGTGCTTCATCTATTTTTTTAAAAAAAAAAGGTACTGTAAGAAATGGAAACAATACCCTTGAGACTCATGGCAGCTTTGAAAGAAATCCTATATGTTTTAACAACTCCCAAGTCTCTTCAGATGAACATCAATCAAAAATATGATAATGGCTACAAAATGTACTGATACGATTTTAGGTTCATTAGCCGAAGCATTGTTTTCAAGTTAGGAGAAAGTTTTATTTTGTGCTAAGTTAGTCATCGTCTACAGGAATTCTGGAGTCTGTGCTTTAGAGGGGGGGAGAAAAACCAGAGTTAAAGAAAGTAACGCCTTTAAATTGAGCTTAAAGCTTACAGGGTTTTTTGGTAGCAATAGGTAATGATAAGGAACTAAAGAGCCTCTTGATGTGGGTGAAGGAGGAGAGTGCAAAAGTTGGCTTGAAACTCAACGTTAAGAAAACTAAGATCATGGCTCCCGGCCCTCTCAGTTCCTGGCAAATAGATGGGGAAGAAATGGAGGTAGTGACAGATTTTATTTTCCTGGGCTCCAAGATCACCGCAGATGGGGACTGCAGCCAAGAAATTAAAAGATGCTTGCTCCTGGGGAGGAAAGTTATGGCAAAGCTAGACAGCATTCTAAAAAGCAGAGACATCACCCTGCCAACAAAAGTGCATATAGTCAAGGCTATGATTTTCCCAATTGCAATGTATGGCTGTGAAAGTTGAACCATAAGGAAGGCTGAGCGCCAAAGAATTGAGGCCTTTCAACTCTGGTGCTGGAGAAGACTCCTGCGAGTCCCTTGGACTGCAGGGCGATCAAACTGGTCAGTCCTAGAGGAGGTCAACCCTGACTGCTCTTTAGAAGGTCAGATCCCAAAGATGAAACTGAAACTCTTTGGCCACCTAATGAGAAGGAAGGACTCACTGGAGAAGAGCCTATTGCTGGGAACGATTGAGGGCTAAAGAAGATGGTGACGGCAGAGAACAAGGTGGCTGGATGGAGTCCCTAAAGCAGTAGGTGTGAGCTTAAATAGACTCCAGAGAATGGTAGAGAACAGGAAGGCATGGAGGAACATTGTCTATGAGGTCGCAATGGGTCAGACACAATTTCGCAACTAACAACAACAACTAAGGTAATGATTTGATATGGATCTTCTTTTAAGATGTTTCCAGTCTAACCTACAGCTGTACTTTTCCAGTCCAAGTTCTTATCAGGCCTAAATCATGCCAGACTTAGAATGTTTCCTTCTACTAAAAGATACACTGAAATAGATTCCAAAAAGGATGGATGTATTCCGAAAAGGCTGAGAGCAGAGAGGCAGAGGAACAGGAGGAGCCTGTGCACGCATGAGAAGAGCTGCCAGAAGGCAAGAGCAGCTAAAGCAAAAAGGATGACTTGGGAGTAAGGCCAAGAGATGATTGGCCCCTCCCATAAGGCTTAAAAGACCAGCAACGGCTCTTTGTCGGAAAACAACGGTGATAGGTTTGTTTCTTGTCTTGCTGCATTTATTTCTTGTCGGCGTCTTCTGCTTCTGAACTTTTGCCAAGAAAAGCCTTTGGCAGGTTGCCTAATTAGACCAAGGTTGGTGATAAGGCTGAAGAATTGTGTTATAAGAATTTGTTTTGAATTAGTTTGGACTACGCTGAGAATGAGTTAATTCTCAGCTGTTCTAATAAAGTCCGTTTGCTTCGAACTGATTGCGTCTGATAATAACTACTTGAGCCTGGGTCACAACAGCTGGAGAGGAACTCACTGTACATTAAATAAAAGGGGTTTATCGGCATGAGGACTTGGCTTCATGCTGCTGGGGAAGCCTAGGTGTTCATCCAAACAACATCATCCAGAGATGTTGGCTTTTTGGGGGGGAGGGGGTGGGGAGTTAGATATTTCATGCATTCCACATCTGTTGCCGTTTTAGGTGCATTCAGACCCTGAAAACATCCGTTCTTCATATTCATTCATTTGCTCTGTTCTTCATTCATTTGTCACCTCCCCCACCAGAATCATAAGCTCCTTCAAAGCAGAAGGATCTCGCTTGCTTGAACTTCTCTTTAAAACACTGTCAAGCACAGCGCTGATAAAACTCTGTTGGTGGAGCTTCAAATCAAATGCAATCCAAGGTAACATTATTATTATTTTCTCCTCCCTTGCCAAGAAACTTCCTTCAGGCGAGCTGAATTGTTGATAGCAAGAGAGGCTACCTGGCCAAGAATCCGTAATCATCTCCTTTCTTCTGGGACTTCCTATTTCCTGTTCTTATTGCATTAGATCTTCCAGCAATCGTTGACATCGGTTGACTCTGCCATCCTGGGATTTTGTAGGCAGCATCTGGAATTCAATGTTCGTCTAAGCACAAATGTTCTCCTCTGGGCAGTGGTGAAGCTGCCAGTTTTTTAATCCTTTAATTTGTGCGGCACAGCTACAGTTAAAGGCCATTAAATTCCCTCTCCCCCACTTTTCATCATCCCAGTCTTCATGTCTACATATTGCTCTTAGCTACAGTAATTAGGTAATTTAAGAAATCACCGTTAAAGAGCTTTTTTTGGACAATGAAAGCGACAACGGTGCCCTTTTCGTTTTGCCTAATTTCAGCGCTGACATCAGTTCTATTAAAAGTGTAGTGGAACGCCATTAGTTCTTATGTAGATAACCCTTTTTAATTGTTTTTAAATGGGTCACACACCGATTTTGGCACCTTCTGGTGATGCAAGGGTGGTAAACCTTTCGAATGTGCTTTTAATGATGCACCTTATTCTTCAGAGATATCCGAGCAATTATTAAAAGGTGGATCATCAACTCCTAAAATAAATTTAAGGAGCAGATGGGGAGAAATGTGTCTTCTGCAGACTTCTCTCAAAAAACCTTTCCAGAGAAGCCCACAAAGTAGGCAAAAAGTACGGGGGTTGAGGATTGAGTTACGCGCTCAAGTTTTGCAATAAGTTAAATGCACCAATTCTGTTCAGATTAAGTTGGGTGTACATTTCAATTACCGAGTAATTTATGTACCGTGTTTCCCCAAAAATAAGACAGGGTCTTATTTTCTTTTGACCCCCGAAATAAGCGCTTGGCCTTATTTTCGGGGGAGGTCTTATTTTCAGGGAGGTCTTATATTCGGGGAAACACGGTAGTGGTTAAAGGCACCACACTATAAACCAGGAAACCAGTTGTGTTACCTTGGGACAATCACTGTCTCCAGAACATAGAAGCATAGCAGAGGTGGGTTTCAGCAGGTTCTGACCAGTTCTGGAGAACCGGTAGTGGAAATTCTGAGTAGTTCGCAGAACCGGTAGTAAAAATTCTGACTGGCCCAGCCCCCATCTATTCTCTGCCTCTGAAGTCCCAGCTGATAAGGAAGAAATGGGGATTTTGCAGTAACCTTCCCCTGAAGTTGGGTGGTAATGGAGATTTTACAGTATCCTTCCCCTGCCATGCCCACCAAGCCATGCCATGCCCACAAAACCATGCCCACAGAACCGGTAGTAAAAAAATTTGACACCCACCACTGCAGCATAGGGCTGGAAGGGGTCTTGGATATCTTCTAGTCCTACCTCTTGCTGAAGGCAGGAGATCTTATTCGATCCTGGTCGAATGGTTTTGAGGTCTATTTCTGAAAACTTGCAGTAATGGAGCACCCATAACTTCTGGAGGCAAGTCGTCCCACTGATTAATTATTCTTACTGTCAAAAAAAATTGTCCTTAATTCTAGGTTGGTTAATGTTTATAAGCTTCCACATGGGAGGTTATATGCAGTGGTGGGTTTCAAATTTTTTTACTACCGGTTCTGTGGGCGTGGCTTGGTGGGTGTGGCATGGCATGATTGGTGGGTGTGTCTTGGTGGGCATAGCAGGGGAAGGATACTGTAAAATCTCCATTCCTTCCCCACTCCAGGGGAAAGTTACTACAAAATCCCCATTTCCTCCCGATCAGCTGGGACTTGGGAGGCAGAGAATAGATGGGGGCGATGCCAGTTAGAATTTTTACTGCCGGTTCTCCAAACTACTCAAAATTTCCACTACCAGTTCTCCAGAACTGGTCAGAACCTGCTGAAACCCACCTCTGGTTATATGCGATATAGATTTTTATTTTATTTTTTTATTTGATTTATATGCCGCCCTTCTCCAGAGACTCAGGGCGGCTAGCAATGCATTAAGCAATAGCCTTCATACTTTTGTATATATTTATACAAAGTCAGCTTATTGCCCCCACAATCTGGGTCCTCATTTTACCTACCTTTGAAAGGATGGAAGGCTGAGTCAACCTCGAGCCTGGTGAGAGTTGAACTTGCAGTAATTGCAGGCAGCTGATGTTAATAACAGTGCTTTAGTCTGCTGTGCCACCAGGGCTCTTGCAAGTACTTTATCAGTTAACAACCGTGATGTATTAAAAACCCTTTGTGTTTGTTGAGGTCTTCTTCAAGAGTAAATTTTAAGAGAGAAGATTCAACAATTTCTCACTCGACGGTGCTGTTGCTCCCAATTTTTCAACCACTGTGAGGTCCCCTGGGAAGCTGGAAGCGTTCTGATATTATTTTGTCCTTGCTTTGAGTGCAGTGTCAAACTTTGGGTCCATTAATTTTTTTGTGTGCAAAGTTTGCCCTACCTAGAATCCAGAGATGTTGAAAAGCAACTATCCCAGTCAGGAGGAGGAGTCAAGCAGGGAATTAGTCTGGACTTGCTATGTAATCAAAAAGGAGCAAAGTTTGCTCCCCCTTGAATATCTTTAAGCTGTATCTAGTCTTTCCCAGGTGAAAGTTGCCAGTTCAGAAAGATTCTTGTGAAACGGGCATAGAACAATAAAGTAGCTCATTTGAACTTTACCCATGCGGGTTTGATTTTCTCGCGCCCGATAAGAGGTCAGTATAAAATATAATTTTCTTGCTTTCTTTTTGTTCCCCTTTCTTAGATTGTATTTTTAATTTATTTGGGGTTGTCCTTGTTCTAATTTTTATTTTTAAAAAAGGTTTAAAGATTGTTTTGTTATTGGTGTATGCGTAAAATGAGTACATTTTTAAAAATCGTAGTATCCAGAGGGGCATTGGCTGGCAGAAGATTTCAAATTGGAGGAAAAGCACGTGAAGCCACCTCTAATCCTGAGTTGTGCTTATCGGGGCCTGTGACATTGCTGTTGTGGTAACTATGAGAACAAAGTAAACAAATCTCAGTTTGTTGCCGAGTCTAGACACTCAAATTGCCTTCATGCTCAAACTACATTTAAGAATGACAATTTGATTGCTCTCGTCTTCGGTGAAACTGAAAAGGAGTCCTGTTAACTGGGCAACACAATTCAATTTTAGAAGAAAGGATTCCATCTTGAGCTGCTTTCATCTAACAAATCAAGAGATTTAGAAAATCTGGCGTTCCTAGAGCCGGACAGCACATGTCAAGTTGCAACTTCATGGCAATTTCATGGTCAGCCACCACCTTAATGAGCTATGAACATGCACTAGCTCAGAGGGTCTCCAACCTTAGCAACTTTAAGACTTGTGGACTTCAACTCCCAGAAGCCATGCTGGCTGGGAATTCTGGGAGTTGAAGTCCCCAAGTCTTAAAGTTGCCTAGGTTGGGGACCCCTGCACTAGCTGACCTCAAACAGTGGGCCATTGAGTTAGAGCTAAAAGATCTACCAAAAAACAACTTCTGGAGCCCCTCAGCAGCTCAAATCTAGCTAGATATCTCAGCACGTAACAATCCCAAAATTTGGAAAGGCCTTATCCTTAGCCAGGTTCAACAACTTTCCAACAGATGTTACGGAAGGAAGATACCCCCCCCCAAAATCTCCTTTGAACAGAGACTGCATCCATGCAGTGAAGGAATAATTGAATCAATGGAACATATTATTCTCTATTGCCTTTATGCAGGTGCTGTTGTGACCCAGGCCCAAGTAGTTAGTATTAAATACAAACAGTTCGAAAACAGTTTGAAACTCATTCTCAGCGTAGTCCAAACTAAATTAAAACAAATTCTTCAAAACACCATTCCACAGTTTATCACTGACCTTGGTATAATTAGGCAAACTGTCAAAGGCTTTTCTTGGCAAACGTTCAGAAGCAGAAGACGCCGACAAGAAATGAATACAATGAAACAAGAACCAATTCTCTCAATGTTGTTTTCCGGCAAAGAGGCCAAGAGCCGTTGCTGGTCTTTTAAGCCTTATGGGAGGGGCCAATCATCTCTTGGCCCTACTCCCAAGTAGTCCTCTCTGCTTTATCTGTTCCTGCCTTCTGGCAGCTCTTCTCATACGTGCACTAGGAACAGGCTCCTCTTGTTCCTCTGCCTCTCTACTGTCAGCCTCTGGAGGCTCCAGAGTCCGCACATCACTCCCCGATGGCCCTGGCCCCATCTCTGCCTCCGACGCAGAGCCCTCATCCGGGCCTTCCCCGGCCTCCAGGACTGGCCCCTGTTCTTCCTCAGCCTCATCGCTGTTCAACTCCACTGTCAGCTCCTCAGGCTGCTCCGCCCACTGACCCCAACATCATCAAAATGCTTCTGCGCATGCGCAGAAGAGCATGTGCACGTGGCCCCATTGCAAACCAGTAATAAAGGTAAGTAGAACTCACCCCTGCTGTGCACCATTCTTATTTACAACACCAGGCTAGAAAGCAGGAGTACCATGGGTTCAAGTCCCGCCTTAGTCATGAAAGCCAGTGGATCAGAGGTGCTATTCAGCAGATTCTGACCAGTTCTGGAGAACTGGTAGCGGCAATTCTGAGTAGTTCAGAGAATCGGTAAATGCCACCTCTGACAGGCCCTGCCCCCATCTATTCTCTGCCTCCCAAATCACAGCTGATTGGGAAGAAATGGGGATTTTGCAGTAACATTCCCCTGGAGTGGGGTGGGATTGGAGATTTTACAGTATCCTTCCCCTGCCACTCCCACCAAGCCATGCCCACCAATCATGCCATGCCCACCAAGCCACATCCACAGATCCGGGAGTAAAAATATTTGAATCTCACCACTGCAGTGGGTGACTTTGAGTCAGTCCTTCTCTCACTCTCTCTCACTCTCTGCTCAGCCCACCTTACAGGGTTGTTGTTATTGTGGAGAAAATAAGAGAGGAAGGATATATTGGATAGGTGTGGAGCCTTGAGTTATTTGTCAAAATAATAAAGGCGGGATACAAATTACAAAAATAAATAAGATAATCAGTAAGAATATATGCCTTATTATTTTCTGCTAACTGCTCGAGTCAATAATTGCAAGGTTGTCTTGTTCCTACAGTCACTTGTACGACTTAATTTCCATTCGGCAATGAAGAGGATAAACCTGAAGTCTGGATTACTAATGTATTTTGCCCGAAACTATTTTTCATTAAGTGTCATTTGAGAATCTCTTTTTAAACACTGCTTAGAGCTCGGTGCCTGAATTCCACAGAGCGCCCCTGTATGCTAATCACTTATAAAGAGAAAATGCAAAAACTGTTTAAAGCACCTGATTTCTCCAAGATTCCTGCTATCACAGGGTCTTTTATTATTACTTTTTTTATCATTTAAACAACGCAGACATCATTACGTAGGGCATAAAAGCAAGCAGGAAATAGGGTAACCTCAATGTAAACGTTCTTTGTTCTGCTTCAAAACACCGAGAGAACAGATATTTTACTTTCCCGAGTATATTTCTTTGAGCTGTCAGCTGAAGAACCCCACGGAAGCAACTAGAGTTGCATGATGTCTGAAGGCAGATGGAGTCTCATATGGCATTGTACAAATTAAAAGTGCATCTTAAAAATTCACTCATCACTTTTCCTGTTGGATAAAGCTAATAAAAGTGAAATCCAGTATATTTTAAAGGAGCCCGTTTGGCAGGCGTTATCCTATGGGGAAGGATCAACGGTGGTTGAATTCTCCTTCTAGGACAGCGATGGCTAACCTTTTCCGGATCAAGTGCCCAAAGCACGCATGAGCGCCTGCACACCCCCAAAATGCAATGCGTCCATGGCCTCTGCCCCCCATGCATGTGCACACAGTCCCCCCACTTGCAAGTGCGGGCCCCTATGCATGCAAGCACATCCCCATGCATGCATGCCCGCATGCGCACATCCTCCACATGCCCCCTGCCCATTCCCTCCCCACTCCTGGGACCAGCCAGAGGTGGTATTTGCCGGTTCTCCGAACCGCTCAACATTTCTGCTACCTTTTCTCCGAACCGCTCAAAATTTCCGCTACCGGTTCTCCGAATTGCTCAAAATTTCCGCTACCGGTTCTCCGAACCGCTCAAAATTTCCGGTACCAGTTCTCCGAACCACTCAAAATTTCCGCTACCGATTCTCTGAACCACTCAAAATTTCCGCTACCGGTTCTCCAAACCGCTCAAAATTTCTGCTACCAGTTCTCCCAACCGCTCAAAATTTCTGCTACCGGTTCTCCGAACCGCTCAAAATTTCTGCTACCGGTTCTCCGAACCGCTCAAAATTTCCGCTACCGGTTCTCCAGAACCTATCAGAACCTGCTGGATTTCACCCCTGAAGCAAACCCAAAGGACTTTCTCCTAAGAGTTCCCTCTTATTATCCAATGTTCTAGAATCCTTGCAAAGCCGTTTCCGATTAAAGCTGTGCTTTGGCTCCTTACAACTCATTTTCGCTCTACAGTTAACCATTACAGAAAGGTACGGGAGATTTAAAATTAGATACGTGCGATTTAGATCAGGTCTTGAAAACAAATTAATCCTCTTTTTTTTTTTTTTTGCTGCTGCTGTTGTTTTTCCCCCTCCTCAACCTCTTCTTGCCCTTCCTCTCTTGGAGTTGAAGGAGGGCATTTATCTTAGCAGTTCTTACCATTTTCATTACCGTTCCAGTGATAAGGTTAGAAAAATTTTAAAAGGAAGCCAAGTTATGCAGCAATTACACAAAGCAGTCAGGCTAATCATATATTTTGCAAATGTTGGAGGAAAAAAATACGTTGCGGGAACCAGATTTCCACGAAGGGGAAAATGAAGCGTTTTGCCCGGTGACTCATAATTCAGTGCAGGAAATTACATCACCCCGAGCCGACCTGTGATATTCCATCCATGTTTAAGGCAGAGAAACTCTTGATGTCAGCTCAGCAGGAAGAACAAGGGAGAGGAGAGGATTTAATGGGATTTCGCATTCAAATGTGCTGAGCAAAACTGTTTAACAACTGCATTTGAATAACATCGTCACCGGAAAAAAAAGAAAAGGAAAGAATACATAAGCTAGCAAAAACAGAGGGCAGGAGAAGAGAGAAAAAGGCATTTCCAGAAATAGAAAATAAAATGTGAGAAACAAGGAGCCGGTTCGTATGTCACAATAAACCACTGTTTCATTTGACAGGGAGAAGCTGCATTGAGTCTCAACTCAAGACCTCGACTAAGTGCATAAGTCAAGGCTGTCAGGCTGTAAAAGGCTGGAGAACACAATTAAGGCCCCATAATTAATATATGCCACTCTGGGCAATGGCAGGGCCACAGTTTAAACTTGGCCTGGATCAGCGGTGAGTTTCACATTGTGTTACTACCCATTTGCTCCTCCTCCCCATGCGCATGATCGTTTCATGCGTGTGCGCACCCAGTTCGCACACGTGCCAGCCTTCCGTGCATGCGCCTGGCCTTCCACGCATGTGCTTTGCTCGCGCTCATGCCTTCCGCGAGCCTCAAAAATGTGCCTAAGTAGGATGGCATAGAGCCGGGGTGAGTGGGTGGCCCACCCACGATTTCCGTTACCGGTTCAGGTGAACCGGTCTGAACCAGCTGAATACCACCTCTGGCCTGGATCCTCTTGAGATGTTGTAACAAACTGAAGCTCTGTGAGATATTTGGAGATGCCTTTATATGCTCTATGCCAGGGGTGTCAAACTCGATTTCATTGAGGACTGCATCAAGGTTGTGTTTGACCTGGGGGGGGGGTAGGAGTGGCTGAGGGGGGAGTGGCCACCTTGATGTCACTCGTGTCCGGGGCACCTGTGGTAATCAAGACAGGACTTTCTGCAGACCCTCACTCACTCTCATTATAATCTCCTTCCTTCCTTCTCTTATTTTTCCTTCCCTCTTTCTTCTCCTTTCTTCTTCCTTCCCCTCTTCTCCTTATTTTTCCTTCCTTGCTCTCTTCCCAACTTCCCTTCTTTTTCTTTCTCTTTCCCCTTTTTTCCCTTTCTCCTTTCCTGTCCCTTCTTGCATGCTCAAACGCAAAAAGGGAAACATTTCTCCTTTTGTTTTGTTTTTAGTTTGTTTGATAGCCCTCTGCCAGGGAAAACAGAGCCCTCGTGAGGCCCTCGAGCTCCCTTTTTGCTGGCAGAGGGATGCACGAGGCCATCACAATCGAAAACGGGACCCGGGAGGGGGCACTCAGTTCCATTTTCACCATGGGCCAGTCCTTTGCTGTTTCCAGGGTGACCCGACAGGCCAGATCTAAGTACCTCGTGGGCCGGATCCAGCTCACAGGCCTTGAGTTTGATACCCCTGTTCTGCACTGTCTCCAATTGCATACCATTGTCCCTGGGGATGGGGGATTGTGGGATATTTTATTAGAGACCTACTCCTAACGGAAGATAACCCCAACTCAAAAAGAGAGTTTGCAGATGAGCCTGGCCAAATTTTTCTCCCCTGCAAATTATCATAGGCGACTTTTTATTGCTCATTCCGTAAGGGAATATTTCTAACTGATAGGGTAGCATACATTTCACTGGTCATTTCTTCCACCTGCCCTACCCTGAAACATGCATCTGTTCTTCGCGTTGGGATTAAATCCAAATTCCAGGAAGGATTGGAGCAGATTATTATTTATCTGGAATGGATAGCTCTGATTTGTTTTGTGCCTAGGCAAAATATACCGTGAAGCTGTAAGAGAGGACAAGGCTGTGCCTGAAGGTGGAGTCAAATGTATTATCAGTTTGGAATCTCTGCATCCCCATAAGAATCAAATTAAATCAAATTAAAAAATAAAAAAAAAGAAACCGAAGTCCAACCCTCCTTGAAACCCATTGACTCTTATCTGGTGCCAATTTGCTTTGACCTTTAGTAGTTAAGATTCTTGTGCCTAGGTAGCATCAAATAAACATGCAGCACTCTTGAACTCAGTCCTGGACCTGACTTTTTGTACCAGACGTAAGTTGTGGCTCGGAAACTGGGCTTCAGACAAAACACAGTAGAAACAACATTGCCAAAATTGGAAGGTGAACCGAATTTATTAGCAATAGCATCATACACCGCTTTGCGGTGCTTTACAGTCCTCTCTAAGCCTTTTACAGAGTCGGCCTATTGCCCCCAACAATCTGGGTCCTCATTTTAACCCACCTTGGAAGGATGGAAGGCTGAGTCAACCTTGAGCCGGTGAGAATCGAACTGCTGGCGGTCAGCAGAATTAGCCTGCAACACTGCATTCTAACCACTGCGCCACCACGGCTCTTATTAGCAAGAATGCCCTAGTGCAGTGATGGCTAACCTTTTTGCCGTCGCGTGCCAAAAGCGGGGGGGAGTGCGAGGGGGTCGCACACGTGTGTCCCCACATCCATAATTTAATGCGCCCCGCCCTTGTGCATGCACACGTGCGCTCCCTCTGCACTCCCCCCGCTTTTGGCACACAATGGCCCGGTGGATCCAGTAGGCCTGGGATTTTTGCCCTCCCCAGGCTCCAGAGGCTTTCTAGGAGCCCGGGGAGGGCGAAAACAGCCTTCCACCCTCCCTGGAGGCCATCCGGAGGCCAGAAACGGCCTGTTTCCTGACTTCCGGTAGACCTGAAAGACCCAAAAATCAGCTGGCCGGTGCACGCATGTGCACTGGAGCTGAACTAGGGAAATGCTCACGTGCCCACAGATATGTCTCCATGTGCTGCTTGTGGCACGCGTGCCATAGGTTCGCCATCATGGCCCCAGTGGATACCATAAGAAGGGAGACAAGGATTGGATTCAGTGATCTGCAGATCTGTAATTAAATCAGAATGTTCTTTAACATCATGAACTTTGCAGTGAGTTGTCTCAACTCAGGTGTTGACACCTGAACGTAGTTAATCCATAACACGGTCTTTACCCGAGATTAAATTGTAACTAGACTGATTTCCTGGCCAATTTGTACTGACTTGCAATGCCCTTTCTCCTTGGAGAAAATAAGGTGTTTCGGGTATTATAAGGATTGCAATATTGTCACATCTGAACAACAACATGTTTTTTTTTTGGATTTCAAGCAATCATAATCATGAAGAAGAAATTTGAATATTTACAAGACAGTCACTAAGAAACAATCACCATGGAGCACAAAATAGCTGCTAATTATTTTTCTGCTGAGGATACTTACTTTATAGCCTCAACGGTCATTAACTGAAAATGTAATAGGAAAGAAAATTATAGGTTGCTCATAGTCCCTAAATTTCTAGATAATACAATCAACACCGTGAACACAGAAATCTGACAGTACTTCCATCACTATGTGGGGCCATGACGCATTAATACTAAATTGATTTTTGTTTATAGAACAGCGAAGTAGATCATCTCGGTGACTTCCTCAATTGATCACCTCAAAATCTGGTTGGCAAAAATTTCTAACTACAGTACGTCTACAATCCTCTAAAACAGAGGTGGGTTTCAGCACGTTCTGACCAGTTCTGGAAAACCGGTAGCGGAAATTTTGAGTAGTTCGGAGAACCGGTAGTAAAAATTCTGACTGGCCCCGCCCCCAGCTATCTATTCTCTGCCTCCCAAGTCCCAGCTGATTGGGAGGAAATGGAGATTTTGCAGTATCCTTCCCCCAGAGTGGGGTGGGAACGGAGATTTTACAATATCCTTCCCCTGCCACACCCACCAAGCCATGCCATGCCATGCCCACCAAGCCACACCCACAGAACCGATAGTAAAAAAATTTGAAACCCACCACTGCTCTAAAACTTTACTTCAATGTTCTCCAGTTTAGAACATAGAATAACAGCGCTGGAAGGAACCTTGGAGGTCTTCTAGTCCAACCCCCTGCTTGAGCAAAAGACCCTATACCATTTCAGACAAAAGGCTGTCCAGTCTCTTTTTAAAAGCCTCCAATGATGGAGCAGCCACATCTTCTGAAGGCAAGCCATTCCACTGGTTAATTGTTTTCACTGTTAGGAAATTTCTCCTTCGTTCTAGGTTGCTTCTCTCCTTGATTAGTTTCCATCCATCGTTTCTTGTCTTATCTTTTGGTGCTTTGATCCGTTCTTCTTTGTAGCAGCCCTTCAAATATTGGAAAATTGCTATTATGTCACCCCTAATCCTTCTTTTCATTAGGCTAGACCTGAGGTGGTATTCAGCCGGTTCGGATCAGTTTATCTAAATCGGTAGCAGAAATTGTGAGTGGGAAATTTCGCATTTACTTCCAGTTTTTGGCAAAAATGCTCCATAGTGGACAATGGTTTCACTCAATGACTGTACTGTTCACGTAACAACCAAAAGGTCATAAAACCGGGTTGGTCATATGCATCACGACTTGGGAGAGCAGTAGGCAGGCTTCCGGATGGTCGTAAGTCAAAGGCTGCTTGCATTGGGATGAGTTTAATAGCAGGCCGACACCAGATACAAGACAACACAATTCTGTTGTTGCAAGATATAAAAGAAGTGGCTTAATATGAAAGATTGCTTAACATAAAGGCAAACTGGTGCTCCCTACTTAGACACTGTTGCAAGATTGGCAGACAATTCAAGAGCTTATTGATGTAGTTGAGTTGTCTCAAGGACATGTCTTCCTGCCCCCTCTTCACCTCTCATATCCACCTCCTTCATCTTTCTTTTTTATGCAATTTCACACAGAATGTAAATTACACTCTGTCCTTATTGGTTAGGCTCCTGTAAAGAGGGATACGCAGTCCTTATTCGTTCAGACTGTTATAATTTTAGTAATTAAGTAGTAGCCTTATTTTTCACCGTGTGTCTTCCTATTGAATTTTTCTGGGAGATATCAAGACGGTTCTTTATTTATGTTTCCTTGTCCACTTGTGTGACATTTTATCCATTTCATAGTCTACTAACAGCCACAAAGGGGACATGCTGTTTCTGTACCAAATGATCTTCCTTCTGATTGATTCCCTTTGGTCATCCATGAACTGATGGATGTTGCTCTCAGTAGGTTTTACATGGTTGTTGATATTCCAGTCCATTATCTTCTCATTTCTCTCCATTCTGGTCCACAGTCCTTGTCCTTCTGCAATTTGCAGCCTGAGGCTAGGCTCACACTCGCCTTACTGATCTCAATCTACTTGCAATATTTTCCTCATTCTTCCACTGCCACAGTAAAATACCTGCTTAGAGTAGTGACACAGATTGGTACGAGATAAAAATGATTGCCCTTAAACTGTTATGCTGCTCTGCCCTATGAAGAGACCTTGTGTTGTGACCCCGACTCCCGAGCCTGTCCTAACAGAGGAAGAGGACTCAGAAGGTGATGGGGAGGAACTGACAAGGCCTCCCTCTCCAGGACCCTCCTCTCTGGCAATGCCTCAGGTTCCATCCGAAGGCCAAGAGGAACAGCCTGGGATATGCCAGGAGGAAAGCATATCGGAGCACCAATTGATAGGGAGCGAGGATGATGAATCCTGGCTTGATCCCAGGCAGTGTCGGAGGGAGAAGTGTGCGCAGCAACGAAAGAGGCGTGGGCGGGCCAGAGATTGAGCTGAGTCATGGAACCATGCCCCACCAGGAATAAAAGTGGGTGGGATTGCTCTTCGGGCTTTGTGACGGACAAAGTTAAACCCTGCAAGTCACATCGTGATCTCTGAGATTCGGCTTGGATATATTTTGGACTGAACATTGTCTCGTGGATAATTTGTTGCTCCTGGAACGGACTGAAGATAAGTCCTCTTCTACTTTATGGGAGTGGAAATGGTCTTGGCAGGCATTCGGCAGCCTGCTGCCAAAACCTTGGTCTGCCAAGAATTCTAATCTGTCTACCTAATAAAATGTTGGCAGGCGTGCTTGGTATTACGTTTGCCTGTGTGAGGAGGGGGGACAGAACATCTTGATTATGTGTCAGAATGGTCGCACAACTGGCAACTCCAAATCTCTATGGAGATGCTCAGGTTGTCCCAAAGGTGTTTTTGTCAAAAGGTAACTGGGTTTTCTTTCTTTTCTTTTTTTCCTTGAAAACATTTCATTTCTCATCCAAGGAGCTTCTCTTCCGTTCGGCACTGAAGAAGGACTCAGAACTGAAGAAGCTTCCTGGATGAGAAGCGAAACATCTTTGAGGAAAAACCAAAGAAAAACCAAGGTTGGCCCAATCCTTCTCAATGGGCACTAAATATCTGCTGACGGCAGAGAGATGAAGCTCTGAGCTTCTGTCTTTAGAAACATGCTTCTCCTTTAGGGAAAATATAATATTCTGCTGTTTTAAATATTTCTCAAAATATTTCATTCTTCTAGGACAGGGTGACTTCCCTCACAAGCAACCACAAACCGATGCCTATCATTGTGTGACACTTCTGATACACAAAGGGCAAGTGTGACCTATGGCATCGTTGCCTGGGCTCTAAAATCTCTGAAACGAGGCCGTTTTGTAGGAGAAACCCAGTTTACATTCTGCTGGTTAAAATATTCAAATGAGCTCATCGGCTTTTGAGGTCCTAGGGTTAAGGTGAAACTGATCAGAAACATACACCTGGGGTACTTTTTTAACTCAAAAGAATGGAAAGATAATGTCGCCCAGTTGGAAATGCAGCCCAGGGAGATCAACCTCCTACCATAACACTTGTTAGCATAAATAATACACCGAGTTGTGTGATTAAACATTAAAATTGCTTAGTCTCCTTGCTTTCTAAAGGGTCACAGGAGACAATTTAGTTAAGATGCAAAGTTACTGGAAGGAACATAGCTGAGTTATGGGATCATGTTCTGGCTATGAGTGGGTAGAGCTGTGGAAAATAACAGAGGCCTCAGGCAGCAAATTGTTCCCATTTTTTTTTCCAAAAACGAAGCTAAAATCATACACTTCAAATCTGGCCATGGTGTTGTTTAAATGGGGCCTTTCAATGGGATTGATTAATTACTTCCTAAGAGACAAGGGACACGGTGGCTCAGTGGCTAAGACGCTGAGCTTGTCGACCGAAAGGTCGGCAGTTCAGCGGTTCGAATCCCTAGTGAGCTCCCGTTACTTGTCCCAGCTTCTGCCAATCTAGCAGTTCGAAAGCACATTAAAAAAAATGCAAGTAGAAAAATAGGGACCACCTTTGGTGGGAAGGTGTCAGCGTTCCGTGCGCCTTTGGCGTTGAGTCATGCCGGCCACGTGACCACGGAGATGTCTTTGGACAGCGCTGGCTCTTCGGCTTTGAAACGGAAATGAGCACCGCCCCCTAGAGTCGGGAACGACTAGCACATATGTCCAAAGGGAACCTTTACGTTTACCTTTTAAGACACAAACTCACAAAGATGTTCTTTAGAGTTAATGCAAATGGAAGACCGCCAAAGTATTACTTTAGAAAAAGGGGACCCCCCCCCCCAACCTTTTGGGCACCAGGGACTGGTTCCGTGGAGAGAGTGTGTTTTTCGCATGCTACCTGCATCCGATGGATAGGGCTTTGCTTGTTTGCGCACCACAGTTTCTGGAATGCCGTGGCCCGGTGCCAGTCCATGAACCAGAGGTTGGGGACCTCTGCTTTAGAATAGAATAGAATTAGAATAGAATAACAGAGTTGGAAGGGACCTTGGAGGTCTTCTAGTCCAACCCCCTGCTTAGGCAGGAAACCCTACACCACTTCAGACAAATGGTTATCTAATCTCTTCTTTAAAACTTCCAGTGTTGGAGCATTTACAATGCTTGTCTGGAGGCAAGTTGTTCCACTGATTAATTGTTCTAACTGTCAGGAAATTTCTCCTTAGTTCTAAGTTGCTTCTCTCCTTGATTAGTTCCCATCCGTTGCTTCCTTGTCCTACCCTCAGATGCTCTGGAGAATAGCTTGACTCCCTCTTCTTTGGGGCAGCCCCTGAGATATCGGAACACTGCTCTCATGTCTCCCCTAGTCCTCCTTTTCATCAAACTAGACATACTAAGTTCCAGCAAGTGTTCTTTATATGTTTTAGCCTCCATTCCCCTAATCATCTTTGTTGCTCTTCTCTGCACTCTTTCTAGAGTCTCCACAACTTTTTTTACATCATGGCGACCAAAACTGAATGCAGTCTTCCAAGTGTGTCCGTCGGGTTCCGATGTCATCTCAAATAAATTGCACTCCCAAGCAATTAGTCTTTGCTGAAATATCTCATTTATTGAGAACGACAGATCTGGTCCCAACTTCGTCGTAGCCAATACTAACCCTCTGACCCCAAAACCTTCCCTTTCCGTTCCCCCAAACCTCAACGTCTTATTGGCCATCTTCTCAGCTCCTGCCTCCAACCCCAGGAATTCCCCCCTCCCGTCCCATCTCCAAGCAACACTATCTACAAAAAGAATAAGTAGGTAAAAGTTCAAGCCTCATCTCCTCCTCTCTATGGCAGCCTTGAAAGGCTGACAGTGTCCTTACCAAGGCCTTATAAAGTGGTATTAACACTTCACGTGATCTTGATTCTATCCCTCTGTTTATGCAGCTCAGAACTGTGTTGGCTTTTTTGGCTGCCGCCGCACAGTGCTGGCTCATATTTAAATGATTGTCCACTAGGACTCCAAGATCCCTCTCACAGTTACTGCTATACTGAGCGAGGTACCACATATACTGTACCTGCGCATTTGGTTTTTTTCTTGCCTAAATGTAGAAGACTGGCTGTATTCTCTACAATGTGGCTGTTCTAATAAAGTCTGCTTGTTTTGGAACTGTTTGCATCTAATGCTACCTACTTGGGCCTGGGTCACAACACTGCTGTGCATGCACGCATGCGCATGTTTGCACATGTCCACGCGTGCGCACGCTCGTGCGCACTCTCACCTTTCAGTTTGGGCATGCGCACACGTGCAGTTTGGGCACTCGGTGCCTAGAAGGTTCGCCACCACTGTCCTAGGCAATAATATAAAGGTGCTTTTTCAGTTGCTCTACCTACTTGACCTGACTCGTAAATAATTTATTTTACAGAAAAGACAGTGAGCTACTTCCTGAATTTCTGATTCAATCCCTAATAGTCAGTTTTATTGCATTCAGAAAGGGGCATTACTATTCCTTATGGAACCAGTTCCATAAACATCCTTCTCTAGCTCTCAAACCGAACAATATTATGGGAATCTTTCTTTTTAAAGAATCAAGAGTCGTTCTCATAAACCATTGTACTGAGCCTTCTCTTCCAATATCATAAAATTGTAACTTTTCTGAAAACTCACTCCAGTCCGTTTAAGGACGAAAAGGTCTTATCGCTTCTATCCCAGATGCCAGATTTATGGAAAAACATAATTCTGCATCCAGGGAATAAGTGTGGGTGTAAGGTTTCCTGCCTAAGAAGGGGGTTGGACTAGAAGACCTCCAAACTCCCTTCCAACTCTGTTATTCTGTCCTGTCCTGTCCTGCCCTGTCCTGCCCTGCCCTGCCCTGCCCTGCCCTGCCCTGCCCTGCCCTGTCCAGTCTTGTCCTGTCCTATCCTATCCTATTTTAATTCTAGTCCAGTCCAGTCTAATTCTGTTCTGTTCTGTCCTATTCTAATTCTAATTCTATGCTATGCTGTTCTGTTCTGTTCTGTTGTTTTTATTCTATTCTGTTCTATCCTATCCTTATCCTTATCCTTATCCTTATCCTTATCCTTATCCTTATCC
>WNWU01000068.1:2794685-2812385 GCA_012654045.1 Ptyas mucosa
ATCCTTATCCTTATCCTTATCCTTATCCTTATCCTTATCCTTATCCTCATCCTCATCCTCATCCTCATCCTCATCCTCATCCTCATCCCCATCCCCATCCCCATCCCCATCCCATCCCATCCCATCCCATCCCATCCCATCCCATTCTATTCTATTCTATTCTATTCTATTCTATTCTATTCTATTCTATTCTATTCTATTCTAATTTCTGGATTCTATTCTATAAACTGGATTATGTACAAAGCAATCCAAATCATAATAACCCATATTGGTACCTCTGGACCAAGGTCCTAGACCAGGGGTGTCAAACTCAATTTCATTGAGGGATACATCAGGGTTGTGTTTGATCTCAGGGGGCCGGGGGGGTAGTTGGGGGAATAGCCAGGGTGGGCGTGGCCAGCTCGACGTCACTCGTCGAGGCTCCTTTTTTGACCACAACAGCCTCCTGCAGCCCTCAGCCAGTGAAAACAGGGCATGCGGCCTCCTCAGGACTCCATTTTTGCTGGCGGAGGGCTGCAGGAGGTTGTCGCGGCCAAAAATGTAGCCCAAGCGGGCCACGCACAGCCCCCGCAGGCTCCGTTTTCGCTGGCAGAGGGCTGTAGGAGGCCGTCACGGCCACAAACGGAGCCCAGGTGGGCCTTGCGCAGCTTCCCTGAGCTCCATTTTCACTGGCTGAGGTACTGTGGACCAGTCCATTGCTGTTTCCAGGGCAGCCCCACGGGCCAGATCTAAGCACCCTCGCGGGACGGATCCGCCACAGATTTTACTTCAAGTCAGCATTCTCACATCCAACAAACTGTCAAAAAGAGGATGCTGAATCTGCAGAAGGAAGAGTGATCCATTTGTGTATTGCTGCTTCTAGAAAAAGGAAAGGATCCCTGCGTAGGAACTTTTCCCAAAGGAGATAAACCAAATCAACAGCAAATAACTTAAAAATTGACCCGAGTCTTTCAAATTCACCTCTCTTCTCTGGCTTTGGTACAGCAAGAAGCTTGGTTAAGCACATCAGGGTTTATTATTTTACCCATCTTTTTTTTTTTCCACGTCACCGATTCCATAAAATAAAATTCACCCGCAACTTAGTTTTATATGAACAAATTCCTAATTTAAACATCATGAGGCAGGTTGAAGATCCCAGCTTTTAAATAATTTACTTTCTCTTTTTTTTTTTAAGCGCGCTCTATTTACAAGAAGTAGGTTAACCGAGAACGACCACGGGGAATAAGATTAATAACGATCTCTTTTTTTTTCTTCATTTTTCTTCATTTGATCTCCATTTTATTATTAGTCAACATAAATCTGTTACCCAGCAATTAGAGCTCATAATTTTCTGGTTGTGAGCCAAGAAAACGACGACACTTCTTATTCAAATTCAAAAAAAAGTGAAGAAATTCAACCACAGGCAGTCCTCGACTTACGACACGAGGGGACCGGAATTTCCACTGCTGAGCAAGGCAGTTGTTAAGCGAGTTTCGACCAATTTTATGACCCTTTTTTGTCGCAACTGAGTGCCTAGAGTTAGGTTGCTTCCATTAGTGACTCATTTGTATTCCAATAATGGCAAAGTTCCCTTGGATAATGCTCAACCCGGATCAGTTCAGGGGTACATCCACGCAGACTGCTTGGCGGCAATGAAGAATTAATCACGTGACATATATGCAACATTTGATGGAGTGAATAGAATGAACCACCTGAAAGGGACCTTGGAGGTCTTCTAGACCAGCCCCTTGCTCAAGCAGGAGAGCCTATATCGGGGTGAAGTCTAAAATTTGTTACTACCGGTTCTGTGGGCGTGGCTTGGGTGGGGTTGGGGGGGTAATGTGACTGGGTGGGCGTGGCCACCTGATCGGCAGGCAACTCAGCTGGGATTGTCAGAGCTATTTAAAAGAAAAAAGTTTTTTTCTTTTAAATGGCTCTGGCGATCCAAGCTGAATTGCCTGATTAGCTGGCAACTCAGCTGGGATCGTCAGAGCTTGGATCGCCAGAGCCATTTAAAAGAAAAAAAAAGGCTGTAGGGATTGTGCAGCTCAGCTGGACATGGGGGGCGGGGGCAGGGATTTTTGTTACCGGTTCTCCGAACTGCCCGCCGCCATCGCTACCTACTCGCCCGAGCCGGTCCGAACCGGGAGCATTTCACCCCTGACCTATATGATTTCAGATAAGTGACTGTCTAGTCTCTTCTTAAAAACCTCCATGATGGAGCGGTCACAATTTCTGGAGGCAAGCTATCCCTTGGCTAATTGTCCTCACTGTTAGGAAGTTTCTCCTTAATTCCAAGTTGCTTCTCTCTCTGGTTAGTTTCCAACCATTATTTCTTGTCCTGCCCGCCGGTGCTCTGGAGAATAACTTGACCCCCTTTTCTTTGTGGCGGTAGCAGTAGCGGAACTTTTGAGTAGTTCGGAAAACCGGTAGTAAAAATTCTGATTGGCCCCGCCTCCATCTATTCTCTGCTTCCTGAGTCCCAGCTGATCGGGAGGAAATGGGGATTTTGCAATAACCTTCCCCTGGATTGGGGTGGGAATGGAGGTTTTGCAGTATCCTTCCCATGCCATGCCCAACAAGCCACGCCCAACAAGCCATGCCATGCCCAATAAGCTACACCCACAGAACCAGTAGTAAAAAAAGTTTGAAACCCACCACTGTGTTGGCCCAATACTCATAGAAGGATCTTTGCAGTTTTTCAGCCGGCTTTTTTATTCTAATTTGTCACCTACCTGTAATTTTATATAGTGCTGCTTTTTACCATCATTTAGACCACAACTGCGTTGCTTTTGGTGTTACTTCTATCGTAAACATCACAACCATGGGAGAGAGAACTAAAATAATGAATGAATAACCGTGTCTGTTTATAGACGAACTACATTCATGCTTTCCAACACAGCAAGGAAACATTTGCATGTTTGTATTAAAAAACCTGATGTTTGTAAAGTCTGTTTGTTTGAGGTTAAAAAATGGAGGCCGTCCCTCTCTATATTGATTCTTTTCCCACCAGGAGTTTGCAAAACTACTTGGCAGTAGCAAACTCAAACTTATGTTTGCAGAGGCCAAAGAGGGAAATATAAGCTGCCAACTTTCCGCTGTAACAAGGTAAGGAAATGTTTGAAAATAGAATTTTTAAAAAGCCAGCCCACACTAGGCAGAGTCTAAAATATTCAGTACCTTAAAAGCAGGAGCCGAGTGGGAAATAAAGAAACCCAGCAGAATAGGCACTTAAAGTTTTATTCTATAACAGGGAAGAGGTAAAATTCTTAGCGGGGGGAAAAGATTTTCTTTTTTTCTCGCTCTCTTGGGAATCAATTTACTTTTTTTCTTTCTATTCCTTTTTCCAGAAGAGCCGGATGATAATTCAACTGACAGAAAGCATTTTCGGCATTTGTTCAACCAAAAAGATAATGGAGGAAGACCAAGATTGAAAGTGCCATCAGAGCGTGGTATAAAACTGGTAGAACCCAGTCCCTATATTTGAGAAAGAAAGACACTCAATCCCTCAATCCCAAAAGTAGCTTCTTAAATACCTCCCCTCCCCTCCAGTGGTGGGATTCAGCCAGTTCGCACCACTTCGGGAGAACCGGTTGTTAACTTTCTGAGCAGTTTGGCAAACTGGTTGTTGAAAGAAATCATTAGGGCAGAGAACCGGTTGTTAAATTACTTGAATCCCATCACTGCTCCCCTCCCCATGTAAATTTCAATTACTTCAAGCAAAGGATAAAAACATTCATTAAGTGGCAAGAAGGAGTGGCAAAACTGGGGGTGGAGTTAAAAGAGGGACCAGCCTAGAATCTCTACAGAGATTCTAGGTTCTATCATATCTCAAGACTTAAAGTGGACACCTAACATCAAAAACATCATCAAGAAAGCTCAACAAAGAATGTTCTTTCTGCGCAAACTCAGAAAGCTCAAACTGCCCAAAGAGCTGCTGATACAGTTCTACGGAGGAATTATTGAGTCTATCATCTTCACCTCCATAACTGTCTGGTTTGGCTCTGCAACCCATCAAGACAAACACAGACGTCAATGGATAATTAGAACTGCAGAAAAAAACAATGGCTACCAACCTGCCTTCCATTGAGGACCTGTATACTGCATGAGTCAAAAAGAGGGCTGTGAAAATATCTACAGACCGCTCACATCGTGGACATAAATTGCTTTAACTTCTACCCTCAAAACAACACTATAGGACACTGCACACCAAAACAACTAGACACAAGAACAGTTTTTTTCCAAATGCAATCACTCTGCTTAACAACTAATTCCCACAACACTGTCAAATAATTTACTAAGACTCTATTACTATTATTCTTTTCTTCCTTATTAGTATCTATCTCTTCCCACTTATTACTATAACCATGTTGCTTGTATCTTTCAATTATATTGTTTTTATTAGTTTCCTAGTACGATTTGATATCTTATTAGTAACCTTGACTATCACTAAGTCTTATATCTTTTTATTCTTGATAAATGAGAGCATATACACCTAAGACAAATTCCTTGTGTGTCCAATCACGCTTGGCCAATAAAGAATACTACTCTATTCTATTGTCACAAGTGGACTAAGTCCACACTTCCGTTAAGCTTTATCTAACGCCAAGCAGGTGCTAAGCTTAGTTGAAAAGATTCCTGGGTGTAGGCATGAGTACCGATACATCAATTTAATTTTGATAGCCAACAGTAACTAACCAAAAAAAAGGTTAACATTTCCCTATCCAATCGTAATTGACTCTAGAGCAGGGGCTCATCTCTGTTTCTCGGCCGAGGGAGTCAACATTTTCCATGGTCATATGGCCAGCATGAATATACACAAAGGCTCACGGAATGCTGCTATCTTCCCACTGAAGTGGTACCTATTTATCTAGTTGCAGTTGCATGCTTTTGAACTCCTAGGTGGACAGGAGCTGAGGCAAGGTAAGGGAACTCACTCCATCATGCGGCACTCGAGTCTTAAACCAGTGGTGAAATCCAATTATTTTTACTACTAGTTCTGTGTGGGTGGCTTGGTGGGTGTGGCAGGGGAAGGATACTGCAATACCCCTATTTCCTCCACACTCCTGGGAGAAGGATATTGCAAAATCTCCATTCCCACCCCACTCTGGGACCAGCCAGAAGTGGTATTTGCCGGTTCTCCGAACTACTCAAAATTTCCACCGCCAGTTCTCCAGAACCTGTCAGAACCTGCTGGATTTCACCCCTATCTTTTATTATTATTATTATTATTATATTATATTTATATACCGCTCTACTCCCGGGGGACTCAGGGCGGTGTACAGACAAATGATAAAATACATATAATACAAATATTTTAAAGAATTGATTAAAATACAATTAAATAATTTGGTCTTAAACCTAAAATTAAAACTCTAAATTTATGAGATTAAGATTTAAAAATATAAGAGCAATTTTAGAAGAGGTTAGTCCAGGCAAGCCTGCTGGAATAGAAACGTCTTGAGGGCACGGCGGAAAGCGCGGAGATCTGGGATTGTCCGTATCTCCGGGGGGAGCTTGTTCCACATGGTGGGTGCCCCCACAGAGAAGGCTCTCCCCCTGGGGGCCGTCAGTCGACACTGTTTGACCGACGGCACCCTGAGAAGCCCCTCTCTATGGGAGCGTACTGGTCGGTGAGAGGGTACTGGTGGCAGAAGGCGGTCTCGAAGATAGCCCGGTCCTAAGCCATGGAGCGTTCTAAAGGTGGTAACCAAAACCTTGAAGTGCACCCGGAAGAACACAGGAAGCCAGTGCAGCTCGCGCAGGAGGGGTGTCACATGGGAGCGCCACATCGCTCCCATAACTACCCGCGCGGCTGCATTCTGGACCAACTGGAGCCTCCGGGTGCTCTTCAAGGGGAGCCCCATGTAGAGAGCATTGCAGTAGTCCAGGCGGGAAGTGACGAGGGCATGAGTGACCGTGTTTAATGAGTCCCGATTTAAAAAGGGGCGCAACTGGCGTATCAGGAGAACCTGATAAAAAGCCCTTCTGGCCACAGCCGTCAGGTGTTCTTCTAAAGATAGCTGTGAGTCCAGAAGGACGCCTAAGTTTCGAGCCCTCTCCGTGGGGGCTAATGACTCGCCCCCAATAGTCAGCGTTGGCACCAACTGACTATATCGGGATGTCGGAAACCACAGCCACTCGGTCTTGGATGGGTTGAGCCTGAGGCAGTTCCTCCCCATCCAGATCCGTACAGCCTCCAGGCACTGGGACATCACTTCAAGGGCATCATTGGGGTGGTCTGGGGTGGAGATGTACAGCTGGGTGTCATCAGCGTACTGGTGGTACTTCACCCCGAAACCACGGATGATCTCACCCAGTGGCTTCACATAAATGTTGAACAGAAGGGGCGAGAGAACCGATCCCTGTGGTACCCCACATATAAGGGGCCTCGGGGTCGATCTCTGCCCCCCTGCCAACACAGACTGCCACCGGTCAGAGAGAAAGGAGGAGAACCATCGCAACACGGTGCCCCTCACTCCCAACTCTTCCAGCCGGTGCAGCATGATACCATGGTCGATGGTATCAAAAGCCACTGAGAGATCTAATAGGACCAGGGCAGAGGAACAACCCTTGTCCCGAGCCCTCCAGAGATCATCAACCAATGCAACCAATGCCGTTTCCGTGCTGTGTCCAGGCCTGAAGCCCGACTGGAACGGATCCAGATAAGATGATTCATCCAGGTACTGAGGAAGCTGTTGTGCTACCACACTCTCAACAACCTTCGCAACGAAGCGAAGGTTGGAGACTGGACGGTAATTAGCCAATATTGCCGGGTCCAGGGAAGGCCTCTTGAGGAGAGGTCTCACCACTGCCTCTTTCAAGGCAGCAGGAAAGACACCCTCACTCAGAGAAGCATTTATAATCCCCTGGAGCCAGCCTCGTGTAACCTCCCGAGAGGCCAGCACCAACCAGGAGGGACACGGGTCCAATAAACATGTGGTAGCATTCAGCCTCCCCAGTATCCTGTCCACATATTCGGGAGTCACAGAATCAAACTCTTTCCAGGTGGTATTCTCAAGACCTGCCTCCATCCTTTCCTCTGAATCTACTATGTCAGAGTCCAGGTGTTCCCGAATCTGAGCGATTTTATCATACAGATATTGAACAAAATCCTCGGCTCTACCCTCCAAGGGGTCTTCCCGTGCTTCCTGAAGGAGCAGGGAGCGGGTCACCCTAAACAAGGCGGCCGGGCGGTTATCTGATGATGCAATAAGAGCGGAAAAATAGTTATGTTTTGCCGCTTTTATCGCCACTAGGTAAGTCTTAATATGAGATCTTACCAGTGTTCGGTCAGATTCAGATCGGCTGGCTCTCCAACTGCTCTCCAGGCGTCTTTTCTGACGCTTCATCTCCCTCAGCTCCTCAGTGTACCAAGGAGCCAGGCGAGATCGGCGTCGAGTCAGAGGCCGCAAAGGCACGACTCGATTCAAGGCCCCGGCAGCCTCCCTATCCCAGGTGGCCACCAGGTCTTCGATCGAGCCATGTGCCAGAGCCTCAGGAAATGGCCCAAGCTCCTTCTGGAACCTATCTGGGTCCATCAGGCGCTTGGGGCGGAACCACCTTATCGGTTCCGCCTCCCTGCGGCGGGGTGTGGTGGTTCGAAGGTCAAAGTGAAGGAGGGAGTAAACCCAGGCTGTCGGTTTTGCAGCTAACAAGCTCACAGTGTCTTTAACTGCTGAGCCATCACACCTACCTTTAATACCCATTTAACTAACAAAAGGACATTAGAAACCTGGATTATGCAAAATTGAAAACACAAAAAAAAAGGGGTCCACAAAGATTCACAAGAGAGTTGCAAGATTCTATCCAGACTTGCAATGTTCTGTTAACATAGCCTTACAAAAAAGTAGAATTGGTTCATTGAGTCATGTTTCCTGTCTGTTTTACATGGAGGGCTGACAACAATCTTATATGTCAAAGAGTACAAACTTCTGGCAGCCCCCTTTAACAGCCTGACCGGGGGAGGGGCCTTCCTAAATTCCTTTCTCTGACTGTTAAGCCGCTGCGGGCTCCCGCCTCTCTTCTCTGATTGTTTCCTAGGTAACATCTCTTCCCCTGCTTTTCCAAGGTCATTCACACATTCCATTACAGGTGGTCACTCATTCGCATTAAGACGCCACTTGCTACACCACCATTTTCAAGTACAAAGAAGTGAAATGGTTTGGTGCAAAGAGAAGTTACGACTACCCTGTTTCCCCAAAAATAAGACCCTGTCTTATATTTTTTTTGAACCCCGAAATAAGTGCTTGGCCTTATTTTCAGGGAGGTCTTATTATTTTGGGGCGCATAGAGCAAGACGGGGCTCCTCTTGCCGTCTTACCTGATTTCCAGCTCTGCCTCCCTAACCCTAACCAGAGGAAATGCACTTGTGTTTAAATATTTTCGGGAAGGGCTTATTTTCGGGTGGGGTCTTATTTTAGCACATGCACTCAAAAGCCCGGTTGGGCTTATTATCGGGGGATGTCTTATTTTAAGGGAAACAGGGGACGTTTTTCAATAAGCTTTCCAAAATATTTGGAATGCTAAGGGGGAAAAGAAACTTCTACAAGAGCTTTTCCAAATTCTTCCACATTCAGTTGCTCCAGATACAGTATTATTAGAGTTGCCTGAGCTTCCTGCCTATGATAGAACACCCGAGTTTAAATTCAATTGCCCCTCCAGAGAATTGCTGGCTGTTAATTATTAATTTTGCTTGATTGACAATGCCTGATTGACAATGGTAATTCAGCCTTAAGGCCAAAAAGATACAAGGCAAACAGACAAGAGAAATAGCGGATGGTCTGTTCATTACAATTATGCTGAGGTCCTAGAAAGCATGCAGAGAAAAACAACAAAGATCTGGAGGCTAAAGCTTACAATGAATAAGGGAACTAGATATGTTTAGCCTAATGAAGAGAAGACGTACCTATTAGCAATCTTTCACTAGTTGAGTGGCTGGAACAAGGGGTGGGTTCTAAATCTTTTTACTACCGGTTCTGTGGGTGTGGCTTATTTTGTGGGCGTGGCTTGATGGTCATGTGACAATTCTTTAGGATTTAGCAGAGGTACGGGTCTACCAGGCTTTTAACTGCTTGCAGAGCTGTACTGATCTACCCATTTATTTTTTCCAGGCACTGATCTACTCATGTATTTTTGCAGGCACTGGTATACTCATTTGTTTTCTTTTAACACTGATCAGCTGTAGGGGGGCCCTTTGAAGCCCCGCGGCAAGAGTTTAAACAGTTTTTTTCCCTCTAGCCATCAGCTGGGACTCAGGAGGCAGCAATAGATTGGGGGTGGGGACAAATAAGAGGTAAGAATAAAACGGGGGGCAGGGGGTGGGGGGGGATAGAACTTGTTCGGTAACATCATATTATCACCACTACCAGTTCAGGAGAACCAGGCTGAACCGGGAGGAACCGACCACTGGCTGGAACAGATGGGGTAGATTTATTCTCTAAAACAGGCATGTCAAACTTGATTTCATTGAAGGCCACATCAGAGTTGTGCTTGACCGGGGGGGGGTTGGGGGCATGGCCATCTTGACGTCACTCGTTTTGGGTGTGCCTGTGGTGGTCCAAGCGCTCTACCAATGAAAACAGGCTCCCATTCTGTTTTCGGCTGCAATGGCCTCCTGCAATCCTCTGTCAGCAAAAACAGAGCTTGGGACGGTTGTACGCAGCCCTCCAAAGTTCCATTTTCTCTGGCAGAGGCACTGTAGGCCAGTACTTCACTGTTTCCAGGGCAGTCCCATGGGCCAGATCTAAGCACCTCAGTGCTGTGGCCTGCCAGCAGCCAGTGGAGCTAGCAGCAGAGTCAGACAGTGAGGAGGTTGGGGAGGAACTTGGGCCAGTCCTGGGGGCTGGGGAAAGCTCAGATGAGGGCTCTGCATCGGAGGCAGAGAAGGAGGTAGACAGCAGCGAGGCAGAGGAACAGCTGGAGCCCATTCCCAATGCACGTATGCACAGAGCTGCCAGAAGACAAGAACAACTCAGAAAGCAGGGTCAACTCAGGAGTAAAGCCACACCTTGGAGGTGATTGGCCCCTCTCATAGGAAATAAAAGAGAAGCAAACAGGGAGTGGGCTTTTGCAGAAAACAATTTGTTCGTTCCATGACTCTGAGAGACTCTGTTCCAAGTTTGGTCTTGTACTGCCGTTGGAAACAAGTTATGCGGCAGCTTGCCAAATGAGATAAGGTGTGTTGAGAAATATTCCTTTGAAAAACCGTTTGGACAAACTTTGCTGACTGTGAATGAACGTAATTCACAGTCGGGTAAATAAAAGAGGTTTTGCCAGTAATTCCTGCCTCTTGCTTGTTAAGGAAGCCTAAGTCAGAACACCCTTAGGCCAGATCCAGCCCCCGAGGCCTTGTGTTTGACACCCCTGCTCTAAAGCACCTGAAGGCAGGACAAGAAGCAATGGATGGAAGCTTATCAAAAGGGGATCCAACTTGGAAATAAGGAGGAATTTCCTGACAGACAAAACTATTAATCCATAAAAGAGTTGGTTTCCTAGCATCTCTGGAGGTTTTCAAGAGAAGGTTGGACAACCATTTGAGCAGAATGGTTTGAGGGCACCTGTTTTGGGCAGGGATCCCTAAGATCCCTTGCAACCCTATGATTCTATCATTCTACATATGGGAAGGAGAGAAATAAAGAGAGATTCACTACTTATAAACGTGTAAAAAAGATGTTGAGACTCTAGAACCGTGATGGCGAACCTATGGCACAGGTGCCACAGGTGGCACGTGGAGCCATATCGGTGGGCATGCGAGCTCAGCTCCAGCACGTAAGCGTGTGTCAGCCAGCTGATTTTCGGGCCTTCTGGGCCCACCAGAAGTCAGGAAACACACTGTTTCCGGCCTCCGGAAGGCCTCTGGGTGGGTGGGGAAGGCCGTTTTTGCCCTCCCCAGGTTCCTAGAAAGGCTCTGGAACCTGGGGAGAGCAAAAAAACGGGCCTACCAGGCCCATTGGGCCATCACGTGCCAAAAGCAGGGGGAGCACAGCGCATAGAATTATGGATGTGGGCACCCATGCATGTGACTTCACCACGCTCCCCCCGCTTTTGGCACATGATGGCAAAAAGGTTAGCCATCACTGCTCTAGAAAGAAGAGCAACAAAGATGATTAGGGGACTGGATGATAAAACATCTAAAGAACAGTTGCTGGAACTGGATATGTCTAGTTTAATGAAGAGAAGGACTAGGGGAGACATGAGAGCAGTGTTCCAATATCTCAGGGGCTGCCACAAAGAAAAGGGAGTCAAGCTATTCTCCAAAGCACCTGAGGGTAGAACAAGAAGCAACGGATGGAAACGAATCAAGGAGAGAAGCAACTTAGAACTAAGGAGAAATCTCCTGACAGTGAGAACAATTAATCAGTGGAACAACTTGCCTCCAGAAGTTGTGAATGCTCCAACACTGGAAGTTTTTAAGAAGACATTGGACTACCATTTGTCTGAAATGGTACAGGGTTTCCTGCCTAAACAGCGGGTTGGACCAGAAGACCTCTAAGGTCCCTTCCAACTCTATTATTCTATTCTGTTAAGTGATATAAATGGGTCTGTGGTCTGTTTTTAAGAAAGGAAGTATAGGTTGTTGACCCACAAGTTCTAATAGATTCCAAGTCGGAAATCCAACTACATATGATGTGGTTCGACCAAAAGTTTTGTCTAACAGATCCAAAGATAATTCAAGAATTAGAATTGCATGATTTGGTGTTCAAAAGCATTAGAACATGGATGCAGGAATTTCACCTCCATTGATGGGTTTTGACCTTGTGGCTCAAATATTATAACACACATGCATGCATCCTGTTTTTGCACATAAAACAGAAAGCAGAACACGTAAGCTTGATTCTGAGCAAAAAAATAACAATTTCTTTCTAAAATGCTTGTTAATTTTCCAGAAATTGTTCACGCGGGCATCTTACTCCAAATTTAGTGATAAACGTTTAAGCCTAAGCACCATTTTACAGCTGAGTAGAGTATGTTTGCAGTTTATACCAGATATTAAAGTCTCCTGTTTATATTTTATTGTAAATTTTATTTGCAGCTGTCAAAAAGCGAAGGGTAGACTTCCTTAAACAGTTCCAAACAAAGATGAAATTTTACTATCTCGGTCCTTAGTTAACAGCCGATGTCAATACCCTACAAGATCAGAGGATAATGATATCCCTGCTGCTAAATAACCACCCAATCAAAATCACAGTGTTTATTTTCCAAGCAGGAAACATCGATCCTCTCGTATTTGTTCCAATGACATTCTCTCCCCTGCTATAGCTTAACGATATTTTTGTGTTGTCTAACAGCAATATTGGCTTCCTTAAAGGCGAGTGGCAAATGTTATGACAGAGCGTATCTTTAGAAAGGCGACAGATGCAAGGAGATGGCAAAGCCAATAAGAGCTCTCAATTATGGAAAAGCTGAGATCGTTTCCATCCAGGGGTGCAGATCGATTCAAGGATGGACTCGATGCCCTCTCAGTCAGATAATGTCGTGATAAGGCACTCTACCGAAGGCGAAAATCGCAAAATTGTGTCTCGTTTATTTTGGCATGCAGGGATTCACTGGGGAGAGTAATTAGGGTGGGAAGAGTTAGCGGTAAAAGGAAACCAGGCCGCCAAAGAACACGGTGGCTGGACAGAGTGGTGGGATCCGGATGGTTGAACAACCAGTTCGGTGATCGCATGTTTCGTGCGCAGTTTTAACAAAACTAACCTTCCACGTTACTTCTGGGGGGTAACACAGCTGAGGCACAGCAATCCGCTCTGCTGCGTGAATCAGCTGAGAGGATAAAGGTAAGTAAAGCACAGCGGGGGTGGGCAGGCCCACCTAATCATCGGAGCGAACCGGTTCGCTCCCAGCTGATAGTCGGAGCTACCGGTTCACCTGAACTGATCCAAACCGACTGAATCCCACCTCTGGCTGGACACCATCAAAGCTAACACCAGCAAGAGCATAGAACAACTCAAAGAAATAGTGCAAAAATGGAAGATGTCGAGAGACCTGGCCTATAGAATCGCCAAGAGCTCTGTGTCAGGGTTCCAAGTAATAGATTCACTGCAAGCAAAAACTGAGGCAAATAGATTCCTCAAATAATAGCTTTATGGGAAATATCATATTGGCACATACCTGTTGAAAAATGACTCTGAAGGGCCCCTGAGTTTTCACCTAATTAAAAGTGACAATTCCCCCCCCCAATCCCCAAAAATCAGTCACATGCCCCAATCAAGGCAGTGTCCGCTGGTCTGGTGACATCACTCCTCCTTCCTCCAGCCAGGTGTGAGAACAACCTTGGTTCTCAAGAGAAAGAATTTTGTTTTGACCACACAACCCCAGCTATCTCTAATCCCCTCCTCCCTTTCCCTCAGCTCCAGTGTGGCAGCACTGAAGCTCCAAGATGGCTTCAGCCAGGCTAGCTTCAGGGTTGACACTCTGGTCTACAAATTTTGGGAAATTATTGACCTCTGAGGTAAAATGTGTTAATTTTGCACATTTTGGTCAGATTAATTAGAAAACAGGTGATAAAGGTGCTGGTTAGCTAAAGTTTTCAATAGATAGAATAAAATAGAGTAGTTTTTTTATTGTCCAAGTGTGATTGGACACACAAGGAATTTGTCTTGGTGCATATGCTCTCAGTGTACATAAAAGAAAAGATACGTTCATCAAGAATCATAAGGTACAACACATAATGATAGTCCTAGGGTACAAATAAGCAATCAGGAGACAATATCAATATAAATTGTAAGGATACAAGCAACAAAGTTACAGTCATACAGTCATAAGTGGAAGGATGGTGGGAACGATGAGAAGATTAATAGTAGTGCAGACTTAGTAACTAGTTTGACAGTGTTGAGGGAGTTATTTGTTTAGCAGAGTGATGGCGTTTGGGAAAAAACCTTCCTTGTGTCTAGTTGTTCTGGTGTGCAGTGCCCTATAGCGTTGTTTTTGCGTAGAAACAATTTATGTCCAGGATGTGAGGAGTCTGTAGAGATTTTCACAGCCGTCTTTTTGACTCGTGCAGTATACAGGACCTCAATGGAAGGCAGGTTGGTAGCCATTGTTTTTTCTGCAGTTCTAACTATCCTCTGAAGTCTGTGTCTGTCTTGTTGGGTTGCAGAGCCAAACCAGACAGTTATAGAGATGCAGATGACAGACTCAATAGTTCCTCTGTAGAACTGGATCAGCAGCTCCTTGGACAGTTTGAGCTTTTTGGGTTGGCGCAGAAAGAACATTCTTTGTTGTGCTTTTTTGATGACGTTTTTGATGTTAGGTGTCCATTTTCAGTCTTGAGATATGGTAGAACCTGTTGAACCCTTATCTTATTTGCCCCCTCTTATACCAAACTGAACCAGGGTAGGGTCATTCTGAATTTCTTTTTCATGAGTTCTTGGGACTAAAATGATGTCTTCTCCCTTAAAAATTCAGAGATTCCTCCATCAAGGTTATCTCCACGTTGTAAACCTCCAGATGATTCATGATCCATGAATTTCATGGGGATTTTTTAAAAACATAGGAAACTTCCTTGGGGATATTAGAAAACACTGAAAAAAATATATTCCAAGTACTGTATTTTTCGGAGGATAAGATGCACCGGACTATAAGACACACCTACCTTTTTTGGTGAGGAAAACAAGAAAAAGAAATCTGCCTCTGCCTCCCATCAATTTTGTCTCGTTGCAGCAAACAGCCTGCTTTACTTTCATTTTCGTTTTCAGCATAGCTTGATTAGCATGAGAGAAAAAAAATTGCTCCAGCAATTTATCTCCTTGCAGCAAGCAGCAGAGCCCCAAGAAAAACAGCGGAGAGCAAAACAGAGGAGAGTCGCAAAGGCCAATCGAATCAACTTGTGCTAATTAGGATGTTCTGAAGCTGAAAGGAGCTGTTTCTTCTTGCTGTTTGCTGCATGGGGGTAAACTGCTGAGAGGCAGAGGCCAAAGGGTGGGGGCCAGTGGGTGGGCAGGGCTACATTCGATGTATGAGACGCACCTAAATTTTCACCCCCTTTTAGGGGGGGAAAAGATGCGTCTTATACTCCGAAAAATACAATATATCTCTTGATTGACTTCACACAATGGGATTAACCTTCTCACTTAACCTATTAGCAAATATATTTGCAGGCGTGCTAAGGATAGCTAGCTTCAATGTTTTTTTCTCTTTGATAGCCTAAAGGGCAAACCTAGTCTGCTTAATTGACTAATATTTATACCGAATGACCCCAAGAAATGGGTTGTATATGTGAATCAGCCAGGGGTGAAATGTAAAATTTGTTACTACCAGTTCTGTGGGCGTGGCTTGGGGGGGTAAAGTGACTGGGTGGGCGTGGCCAACTTTTTTTTTTTTTAACTTTTCAAAGCATTTTTTTCTAATGCTTTGAAAAGCCCCTGCCGAACAGGCAACTCAGCTGGGATCGTCAGAGACTTTTCAAAGCAATTTTTTTACCATCTCTTCGGCCAAGAGGTTGCAGAAAAAAATGCTTTGAAAAGCCTCTGATGATCCCAGCTGAGCCGCGCGATCATCAGAGGGTTGTTTTTTTTTTTACTTTTAAAGCTTTTTTTGTCGGAAGAGGTTGTAGAAAAAATGCTTTCAAAAGTTAAAAAAAAACTCTGATGATCCTCTGATGATTGGGGCGGGGCAGGGATTTTTGCTACCGGTTCTCTGAACCACCTGCCGCCATCACTACCGGATCGGGTGATCCGGTCCGAACCGGGAGCATTTCACCCCTGGAATCAGCCCTTGTTGCCATTCAGAAAGGACCAGGGCTACAATTATGATGCTGTCAGGTACAAATTATCGGGTCCACGTGTGAAGGACCAGTTACATTGGTTTATTGCTACTCATGCCTACGGAATATTCTCAACTAGCACCTGCTTGGAGTTAGATAAGATTCAACCGAATTAAACAGGGGTTGGACTGAGTCTACATTTATGGCTACATAGAGATTCTAGGCCGATTCCTTTTTTTGACTCCAACCCAGGTCTGCCGTTCCTTCTCCGACATCTGCCCTCAAAATGCATGTTGGCAGGTGACTCAGAACAATACCTTGTCTAATAATCATCTCCATTTAATGACCCCATAATCCCTTGCGGGGTGGAGTCTGGGCAACTGAATGGAGCTAGAAGAGTATTTTAATGGCCGGATGTCCTTCCCGTCACCAATGCGGAATTCTGTTCAGCAGATATATTCTCAGTGTGCCCAGAGAGAGAGAAATATCTGCCTCTACCTAGGATCGAACTCACTGCTTCCTGCTTGAGAGGCGAGAGCTCCATCTCTAGGCCATCGCACCACTCCAATACCTTGTCTAATAATCCTGGGACAATATAGAGCAGGGGTGAAATCCAAAATTTTTCCCTACCGGTTCTGTGGGCGTGGCTTGGTAGGCGTGGCAGGGGAAGGATATTGCAAAATCTCCATTCCCACCCCGCTCTGGGGCCAGCCAGAGATGGTATTTGCTGGTTCTCCAAATTACTCAAAATGTCCGCTACCAGTTCTCCAGAACCTCTTAGAACAGTGATGGCTAACCTTTTTGCCATTGCATACCAAAAGTGGGGGGGGGCCTGTGGGGGTCATGTGTGTGCATGCCCACACCCATAATTCTATGTGCCCTGTCCTCGTGCATGTGCATGCAACCCCCCATGCTCCCCCTCCCACATGATGGCACAGTGGGCCCTGTAGACCCATTTTTCATTCTCCCCAGGCTCCAGAGCCTTTCTAGGAGCCTGGGGAGGGTGACAACAGCCTTCCCTGCCCCCTGGAGGCCCTCCGGAGGCTGGAAATGGCCTGTTTACTGACTTGTGGGACCAGAAGGCCCAAAAATCAGCACACCAGAGCTGAGCTCGTGTGCCCACTGATATGGCTCCACTGCCATAGGTTCGCCATCACAGTCTTAGAACCTACTGGATTTCACCCCTGATATAGAGGTCTAAGAGGTTGTGTTCCTGCAAATCAACTCCAGTATAGATCATCCATCAGTCAAACGCAGGATAGAAAGCAGACAGGAAACAGATCCATATCACAAGGGAGCCTGGTTTGCTGATCTAACAAAAGAATCCATAAAGCAAGGGTTTTGTCTCACGTGATCAACCACATTGAATTGCTCCCCTGTGCCAATTGTTTGTGAGAGCTAGGTGCATGCAATAAGCAGTACAGGAAACTAATTGAGCACAGCCTGAGGTACCATCTTAATTACAGTTGTGCTGAAAAGGCATTCCTGGGTCTCGCTTCAGTCAGCTGCACATCCAAGGGCAGTTTCAACTACACAAACTCAAGTTATGCAGATGGGGTCAAAAATGATGCATTGTTAACAGAGCAGCAGGCTGCCAATTTGAACTATTTGCTTACTTTAAAATTGGCGTCCTGCTGCCGTTTGAACAATGCATCTGATTTTTAACTTACCTGTGTGTTTCTGATTCTTACACCAAGCCAGGTATTCGAAAACCAGTCAGGTCTTTCTCTCTCTCTCTCTCTCTCTCTCTCTCTCTCTCTCTCTCTCTCTCTCTTTCTCTTTGTCTCTCTCTCTCTGTCTCTCTCTCTCTCTCTGTCTCTCTCTCTGTCTCTGTCTCTTTCTCTTTGTCTCTCTATCTCTGTCTCTCTCTCTCTGTCTCTCTCTGTCTCTCTCTCTCTCTGTGTGTCTCTGTCTCTCTCTCTCTCTCTTCTCTTTTTCTTTCTGTCTCTGTCTCTCTGTCTCTCTTTTTCTCTGTCTCTCTCTTTCTCTTTCTCTGTCTCTCTGTCTCTCTCTTT